>MNCI01011933.1:7690-26218 GCA_015680685.1 Gnetum montanum | reverse complement strand
CGATGTAAAGTGCATTGGCTAAGTTGTGGTTATGGCAGATATTGATTCTGGAGTTTTGACACTGGTAACTACCTAAGGTGTAGGGGTTAGGAAAAATTG
Source organism: Gnetum montanum (assembly GCA_015680685.1). NCBI lineage: Eukaryota > Viridiplantae > Streptophyta > Gnetopsida > Gnetales > Gnetaceae > Gnetum > Gnetum montanum. The sequence goes on along the minus strand of MNCI01011933.1, from coordinate 26,119 downwards.
AAAAAATTGTGCCAAGGCCCCCATGACGAAGAGTGAACCTCCAGTAGCGATAGGATGGAAAAAGAGAAGGAATAAGAAAGATGGAGAAAAAGTAATAATGGCAACGCCAATAAAATGGATGTCATGGATGGGGATGAAACAAAAATTATTGATTATAGAAAATGTTTAAGGGAAAGAAGTGAACAAGTGCATCAAAAAGGGATGCTAGTGGGTCCTCCCCAAAGGAGGCTCATGCTATTGATGCCTTGATAGACCTACATTCCAAAGAGTCCGTAGGCTCTAGGAATGCCATTTGGAAGCAAGAGTTAAAAACTTACCCATAAGAAATTACCAAAGAAAAATGATGCATCAACCAAAATATGGACTAATGATAAAATCGGAAATGAGGTGAAAAATGAAAAAGAAAGGTGGAGAGGAGAGAATGGAATGGAAACCCAAGAACAAGGTTGTGTAAAGTCCCTTATGTGTTTCATGGTTAATGTGATCGAGTAGAACTCATTCCAAATCTAGACTCAACAATCCTCATTTAGTGACCTCGCATCAACACATTTGACCAGCCCATCCCCTTGAAGTAATAAGAATTCCTCTACAAAAATTCACCACCATTTTGAGAAGAGTGAGATGGAGAACCAGGAAGCGAGAAAGGGCCTTAGTTAGAGGGAACCTTTAGGCATGGGTAACATGTCTTTCCAGTGCCATTACCAATGCGTGTAGCCCAATTGCATTATTGTGTCTAAGGGGTGTGCTTTGAATTCTCACTGTGTTTTTTTTTTGTGTTTTTCACATGAGAACCACACCATGCAAAGAATTAATTTTATGAACTCAGCTCTTAGTGATTTGATGAATGGTCAAAATGGTGGAAAAACCAAAGAAAAAGCATCCAAGAACTCAAGAGAATAGCTAGTACAAATGCATCGAATCCCCTTGAAGTCACACCCTTTCCATCCTTTGAATCCTTTCTTAGTTTGCGAAATACTCAACCACCATTTCATTAACAGTTTTATTAGAGAAAAGGGACTGTACAATTCCAAGCCAAGGGAGACCATAGGATTTTATGGATGTATGAATGACATGGACTCATTGCCTATTAATCAAAAGAGCCATACCTTAATATCGACATCATACTTCAAGGGTAAAAGCCAAACAACAGCAATCGATATAATATTATTCATACCACCATCACAAACACTTATTGGGTGATGAACAAAACAAAATAAAATCACACAAAGAAATGGTAAAAATATGAATGATGATGTAAAACAAAAACAAAAACAAGAAGGATTAAAGAAATGTGCAAAACTAAGAATATGCAAAACAAAAAAATGTGTAAAAAAAACTTAGAAAGAGCTGAGGGTCTTTAATGACTAGCAAAGATGGCCATCTCCCCTATGACTGAGTTGGAAGGAGGAGATCTAAAATAATGAGCAAGGTTACCCACTTACAGAGGTAGCATATGTTCTGGCTTTGTTAAACTCATGGAAGGGTTTTGTTTGTTGCACACTGACTAACAGTCTCTTATCTAGGCTCTTAGGTTTATATATGGTCATGGCCCCTGAAGGAAAAGTTGCATAGATAATGTAAGGTCCTTTTCACAATGTTTGAAATTTGGTACATTGTGACACATGTGTGGGGTTATAGTAGAGAACCTTATCTCCTGGTTGGTACTTAACTCTCCTAATTTTTTGGTCATGATGTTGTTTATTAAATGCCTTGTGCAACTCATTAGATGATGGGGTAGCTAGTCGGTTCTCATCTAGCAAGTTAAGAGTCATTAACCTTTGTTTTTGTGCTAGATCAAGGTCAAGGTTGAGGTCACATGCTGTGGCTAGTGTACGGAGCTCAGTTTGGATAGGGAGTATTGGAAGTTTTTCATACACTAACTCGTAAGGAGAGTAGCCTATAGGGAGTTTCCACATGGAGCGGTATGCCCAAAGAGCATCATTTAGTTTAGTGCTCTAGTCTCGCCTATACTTGCTAATGGTTTTGGTCAATATATTGGTAGACTCCCTGTTAGTGACCTCAGCTTGAACGTTTTCTTGGGGGTGGTATGGTGTAGTCAATTTGTGCTCAACCCCCAAGCATTGCATTAACTTTTGAAAAGTTGCACCTATAAAGTGTGTACCATTATCGAAGATAAGTACATGTGGCACACCAAACCTATTAACGACTTTTTGTTGAATAAATTGGGCAGTTGTAGAGGATGTGCAATCTTTAACAGCAACTGCTTTAGCCCATTTTGTTAAGTAGTCTATGACAACTATGATGTAAGCTTTTCCATTAGACATTAGCATAATGGACCCCATGAAATCAATCCCCCAAATGTTGAAGGGTTATAATGGTTGGATTCATTCTTGTGAATCCTCCATTCTAGTAGTCATTCCCCCATCACGTTGATAGCGCTCACAAGATTGGATGAAGTGATGGCTGTCCCAGAACAAGGTAGGCCAATAATACCCTACAAGCAGGATCTTAATAGTCATTCGTCTCCCAGCATAGTGACCCCCACAAGGGCCCTCATGAACATCTTGGAGAACTCTCAGTTGATCTCTATCAGGAACACACCATCGAACCAAGCCATTGGAACATACTTTGTAGAGTTGTCCATTGATTTCCATAAAGTACTTGGCTCTGTGAAGAAACTGTTGTTTCTTCTTAAGGTCTAACTCTTGTGGTGTTTTTTGGGTAAGGAGATAGGCCAAAATGCTATTGTAGCAGTTTGTCTCCATGGGTGATTGGTCATTCACTACACTGGCAAAGAGGAACTAATCAGGGAAGTGATTGGAAATAGGATGCTGGTCCTCTTTGCTGTCCCAGCGCAACCAAGACAAATGATCGGCAACTATGTTCTTGGTGCCTTTACAATCAATCATTGTTAGATCGAACTCTTGTAGGATTACCAGCCATTGTATAATATAGGGGCTTACCATTGGCTTATTTATGAGGAATTGGATTACACTATGATCTATGTGTATGAATACTTTGTATCCCAATACATAGTGCCTACATTTTTCTAGTGCAAACACTACATTCATTAATTCTTTTTCTGTAGTAGTGTAGTTAAGTTGTGCACTAGCTATACTTCTACTTGCACAATGGATGTAATCAGGGTGTTTTTGATCATCTAACTATGTAAGTACTACTCCTTCTTGGACCATTAAATGACTTTTTTACTAGTTGAGCCTTAGACTAGTCTCTACACATCTTTTTAGCACTTGCTCTAACTAGCCCAAGGCTTGATCAAAACTTGCTCTATAGGTGGAGAATTCATCCATAAAGACTTCCACACCATTTCCTATCTACTGCTAGAATATGCTTAGAACTAAACATTGAAACATGGCAGGGGCATTGCACAAGCTAAATGACATTTGTTTATATGCAAACGTTCCCTAAGGACTGGTGAACGTAGTTTTAGCTTGGTCTTCTATGGCTATTTTTATTTGGTTGTATCTACTATATCCATCCAAAAAACTATAATAACGATGCCCTATTGTGTCTAAGACTTGTTCAATGAATGGTAATAGAAAGTGATCCTTGAATGTTGCCATGTTTAGTAGCCTAAAATCTATACACATCATCCATTTGCCTTCCTTTTTAGGCACGATTACTAAGGGGCTAACCCATTCACTATCAACAATGGGGTATATGAACCCAACCTCTAGAAGCTATTCAATTTCTTCTTTTACTACTTGCTTCAACTTTGGGTTCAATCACCTTTGCAATTTTTTTCAAGGCTTCATGGAGAAGTCAGTGTAAATCCTATGCTAGCATATCCTAGGATCTGTTCCAGTTAATTCTGGATATAACCAGGCAAAGGCTTTTGACCACTTGTTTATTACCTTGATTAGACTTTCTTTTTGTTGCGAAGCAAGCCTCGCGTTAATGATTACTGGTTTTCCATTCTTAAGGAACATGTATTCCAGACTGGTGGGCAATGGTTTTAGCTCTAGGGGCTCTTGTTTAAATGTCTTGGGAATTTCCAACTTCCTCTAGTTGATGTTTTCTAAGTTAGGAATGGGAAGTTGGTAGTGGACTTACTCTAATGCAAGTCAAACCCTCAGTTAGTTCCATGCATATAAGTGCTGCTTTCTTGATCAGCTACCAGCCATTGGGTATCTTCTTGCTATGTGACTACTGCATACAGGAACCTTTGTATATCAATCATTTGTGCACATTGATTTCATGTAGGCAATGTTAAAGTTTGCACAACCCATGACCTCTGCATGCAGTTGCACCCTGTGTCATTGTATGTGATGCGTGGAACCTTCTTCTTCTCAATCTTTCCAAAAGAATTTTCCTTAGATATTTCTAGGGAAAGATTGTGGATTCCTAGGCATGCATTGATAGTGCTTAACCATGTCCTTTCCATTATGATTGGGAAGTTACCCTTACTGTTATTCACTTGGATCACTAGGAAGTCAGCTAGATATGACCACCTACAAATAGCGGTAACGATATCCTCCACTAATCCCAAGGGGATAGTGATGGACTGGTTGGCTAACTCTAAATGGACATTGCTCTTTTTCAATGGGGTCAGGCTCCAGGCCTTATACATTTCTTGGGATATTAGGTTGACATTAGAACTTGAATCCAAAAGAGCTTTGCATGGCACATTCCTAGTGATTTGTAGATAGATTAGAGGACTCCCAGGATTAGCGAATTTCCTGGGAAGGTGGCCAACTTTGATCCAATCAATAACAACATGTGTTAACATAACCGTATGCATTGAATGTGGTGTTAAGTTTGAAGGGGGCTCTGAAGCTTTAGTTGATACGGAGGTGTCCAAAGACTCAACCACTTGAGGTTGTAAAGGCTTGGTTGGACTATTGGTTCTAAAGAAAGATCTTCTCTTCGTACAGTTGTTAGAACCAACAGTAGGTTGAGGATTAATAGCCCTTGTGGCATTGCATTGCTATGGATGAGTAGGGAGTTCACCTTGCATTGTTGGAGCAAGTGGTAATGGAGCTATTACTGGGAGAGATTGGAAGGATGGTATATTTATGGGATGTTGCCCCTAGGAGAGAGAGTCCTATGGTACTCACGAGCTTGGTAGTGATGTTGGGGTGTAACATAATCAACAAATTCATGTGGAGAGATTGGATGCTGCACGTAATATCCATATGGGTCAGGCTACCGATAAGGGTATTGTTGCATTGGCAGTGGCATTCGCCATGATTATGGGTGCTGCCACTGTTGATGTTGCTCAATTGGTTGTGGTGGAGTTCCACTTGGATAATACGTTAAAGGTTGGTAGAACTACCTTGGATTACCTTGGGGATAAGGTAACCGTTGGGATGTTTGCTGCTTGTTTAGACATGGATTAAGTGCATACACCCCAGACTCCTATAAATGTGAGATTACAGGGCAACATCCCTTCGGATGGTCATATTGATAGATCTCACACCCACTATCATCTTCTGTATCTAAGTCCATAACCTCTTCAATAATAGCCACTTTACCCTTACCCTTGTTACATGCATTTTCTGCTTCTCTCTTTTTCCTTTTGTCACGATCATTAGCTCGCTCCCTAGACTCTTCCAATACTTTGAGAACAATTTGAAACCTACTATCCATGGAGTCCCACATTTGGTCTACCTTTGCCGATAATTTTGATGCTAATTTTTGAATAGGCAAGGTTTTCCTATTCATCATCTTCTTGAGTGGTGACTCTTCCTCATCCTCACAAAATCTTACTCCCTTCTTTCAGAGGGAAGGATCTCAGTTGTATTCTTCTACACTTTCTCTTTTTCATAGCTCACCTTCTTCCTTGGCTACTTATTCTAGTAGCCTATGAATTTAATGGGACCTAAGCTTAGATAACTTCCCTTGGGCATAAGTCCCAAGGGTTCTTCTCGTTTCATGCCTAAGCCCATCTACAAGATGGCGTAGTTGATCCCATTGTAAATAACCATGGCCAAGACAACGATGTAACAGTGCATAATAACGATCCATGGCAGCATCCAAGGGTTCATGACTTTCTTGTTTCCATCCTTGGATTTGCTTTCGCAAGTTGGAAACTCGAGAGTACATTTGGTACTTATCATTGAACAATTCTAACATCGTACTCCACCTACGAATGGATTCCGGTTCTAAGGACCGGTACCAACTTCAGCTTCTTTTATTAGTGTTCATGGGAACAACTTAAGTTTTTGCCACTCGTTTTCTATGTTTTTCCAGGCACACTCATTGTGAAATTCTTGTAATTGATTTTGAGGGTAAGCGTTATATCCCCATTCAAATTGTGGAATGTTATTCATGTCTAACCTCTTGATCCTACTATCTTTTTGGTGCCTTGTTGGAACTCTCATAGCCTCAGTAATATCTAGCATGCTTTGCGTGGCGAGTAGGGGTTCATCATGATCATCTCTTTTGTAGTGTCTATGGTGCCTACGTAGTTCCCTACTCTCCCTTCTTCTATGGCATGATTCCCTAGAGTGCCCTCATCCTCTATCTTGGTTGTCTCGTCTGTGACTTCCACTTTGTTTGTCGTTATCCTCACGATTTTTTTCTCTATGGCTACATCTTGACATGAAAAGAGAGGGTGAAGGAAACGATGATAGTGAAGAAGAAGGAGAACCACCCCCATGACAGTGTCTACTACCTACTCTTCTGTGGTCTCTGCCTTGATCATGATTACAATTTGAATGCCCACCCTTATCATGGCTCCTTATTCATTTTCTAGAAACTTTGTATCTGTTGGTATCAACACCTGGATTGTGAATAGTAGAATGAAGGTTCTGATACACAATCCCTTGGCCAAAGTTAAGGGGAGGAACATCGTTATGTGGGTGACTGCTTGAGGCAGGTTCGTCACCCTTAATTTCACTTAAAACATGTGGTGCATCCTTAGACCATTTTCCCTTCAAGAACATATGGTGTCTCTCTTGTTGCAAATTCCTTTGACATTGCGCTTCTGTGGGACGATAGTCTCTCGAATCATAATCTTGTGCAATGTACTCTACGTGTAAGTGTTGCATGCCTATTCGTGTGAGAGCACAAAGAAGCATACTTGGGACTGAATGGTCGAGAGGTAACACTATGTTACCTTCCAAGTCACACCAATGTAGTTGTTCGTCTTGGTGGAGAATAAAGGTGAAGTTGGGTACATATTTATCGGGATGAACATATACACATGAAACTATTGAGGAACTGGTGGGTCAACGTCATGTGTAACTTGTCATTGATTGCTTCTTGTGTTAGTCCTAGGTGGTAAAGTGCTTTTGTGCGAAGAAGAAGACATCTTGTCTTATTTAGTGTGCAATATACTATTACCTTTTTCTTAACCAACCCTAAGGGTTCGTTCCAACGATGTGAAGGATTTCCTAAGTTCTACTTAGTGCACAAACAACTAAGTCCCTGACAATGGTGCCAATGATGAGCGGTGAGGTACCCCTACGCTCAACCATACGAATATGAGCGTTTCACGCATGATCCGGTCGAATTCCAAGGACTAAGTGCCGATGTGCTTGTGTGGAATAATAACGGGTTGATTAATCGTTGTCTTCCCAAACTTACTTGTATGTCACGGTTGTATGGTTAAGTAAGCTTGAGGCATATGATTTTTATGGATTTTATGTGTTTTATATCCTACACTAATAAAGAGGAGAGAGAGAAATAACTAAGTAACTAATCCAATTTAACTATTCATTACCTAAGTTCTAAGTACTCCTAACACTAGTATCCATTCCCACTTACCGTACACATTCTGAACTAGTGCAACATTGTTGGGATTACCAAATGCTAATCATTACTAGGTTACCAAGCGCTACACGCATGCTCGAAGCGGTTGTACTGAGTGTATTAACTAAGAGAGTTGTAAGATGAGAGAAATCATTAATTAACTAGGAAAGTATTAAATAATAATTAACACTGATTAATCTATTCTGTATGTTGCAAGGTTTATCATAAAGTTCGTCTTTATTGTCGTACACAAAGTGTGCTCAGGTACACAATTCTCGAATAAAGATCCATTCACTCTATGACTCCTACTGCGGGCACGCAGAAATAATTCTAACTCTGGAGGGAAAAAATGGTAAGAGTTTGGCTAAGGGACTAACTTCTAACTGTCTAAACCAAGGGCACAGTTTCTTATTTATAGATAAGGAGGCAGGCCATGATATCAGGTATCTGATATCGCATGGTCGATCCGATATCGCGTACGGGATATTGCAGTTCATCAGTAAGGTATTCATTTCTAAACATTTGACAAAATACTCAAAGCACATGAATGTATGTTAATTTAACTTATAAGAAATCCTCTTGTTTGTTAAATGTAAATGCTATGTATTTCTTTAAATGCTGCAAATGTAATTCCTTATCTGATGAGCGGTAGGTAGTCCCTATGCCTAACCATATGAAGCACAAGCATTCACACATTATTTAGTTGAATTTCATGGACTCAATTACCTAACTGGATGATACTCCTAAATGGTAAATTATGTAGTTGCAAATTGTTATCTTTCAAATCCACACTTGTGTTAATTTGTGTGTATGGTTAAGTGTGGTTGAGTTATGAGATGTTGTATTTTTATGATTTTTATTATTTTTTCTCTTAACGACTAGATGATTGAATAAACATTTAATGATTGAATTCACTATCTAATTAATTATTTTATTAACTAACTATCCTAACATAGAATATTCATTCCCATTTACCGTACAAATCCTAAACTAGTATTAATGCTACTAGATTACCAAGTATCTACTACTGGGTGCACCAAGTATCCACTGTTGGGGTTACTAAGAATTAATAGGTTATGCTTGAAATGGTCTACTCACATTGTGTATAAATTATAACATTAATTATTTCATAATAGTGATGTAAATTGCATGTAAAGTAAAGTGCTGAAAAGTAAGATTAAACTAGTCTAAGTGCTGCAATGATTGCAAAAAATCTCAATTTTATTATCATTTATGCCATTGTGTCTAGGTACATAGGCACTTGAATAAAATACCATACAATCTCATAAATCCACACTGTAGGCATGTAGAGGGAAATATTCTAACTCTTGAAGGAAGAAACTATAATAATTCAGCTAAGACTACAAGTGAAAAGTACCATAAATGTGTGGGTGAGCACATTTATATAGGCAATGATTACATTAGCATCGATATACCTGCATCAACACATTCTAGCATACATCAATAAGGATACGTTGATAGGGATGCATTGATAGGCATGCATTAACGTAGCCTATTTTATTGATGTTTCATAATGCCCCAATGACTAACTAAAAACTTGTCCTCAAGTAAAAAAGCTAGGGATTGAGTTTCTACAAAATTAGGAAAGTATGAAATTTATTGATAGAAAGATAAACTAACTAACTCTAGCTAACTTTGAGTACCAGATCGTACAATTTTATAAAAATGAGTGTCCATTATAATGAAATTAGACACTTAACAAAATTTCAGCAAGTGCTTGTAAGATAGCCATAGATGTGATGGATTCTTTGAAGGTGGAGGTTCCTATGGCTCCAATGATCCTTCATCCCATCCCAGTACTACTAGAGGCTAAGGTTGACCTACTGTTGCCATTGTTGCTAGAAGTTTGAAATCATCCAAAAGTGCTTTCATTTTCTCTTTCTTACTCCATGGATCGTAGATGGCCCACATGGCTTTGTTGATGTGGACTGATATAGGAATATCCCATAGGCATGGCATTGAAGGAAACATTTCCTTTGTATTACTGAACCAAGCTATGACTATTTTACATTCAATGTCGAACATCTTTACTAGGTTCTAAAGCTCCTGGTAGTCATTCATTCTCTTGTCAAGTTCTTAGCAACAAATCGTTGATCAATGAATCTACTCCTAAGAACTTCGAGCTCTACTTTGGCTATCTCCAACTTTTGTTTTATCTCCTTATGAAGCTTAAATTCCATCTCATATAAAAGGCTTGAACTAGCAACCTATTTCTCCAACTCTGATCTTAGCCTCCCTATTGTTAGCATCACTAAGTTTGCATAACGAAGGTTGGCAAGCTCCATGTACTCCATCATCTCCTTGATCTATAACTTCTTCAGGAAAATTTTTGTCTTGTTACACATATTTAATTCATCAAAGATTAGCTACCATACATCACCTTGTTATTGGAGTCGCTGGAGGACCTCATTCATCTTCATCTTTATCAATTGTATCTATTGTTTGTTGACCTTCTTGAGTATCCAAACCTAGTTCCTGTAATGGTTCTTTACTCATTTGAACTTCAAGGCCTCATTCTTCTAGAAGTCTACCTTAATCATAGTCTTTTGACTAAAAGCATGAACTTCCACAATCAAGAGCTTATTATTGTTTACTACCAACCTTCTTAGATCCAAGTTTACCTTGGCAAGTAGCTCCTATTGTTGGTGTATGTACTCGACCAGTGGGTCCTTTTACTAGTTAATATTCATAAGCAATGATTACCCTTTATAAGGACCAAGTTTTCTTTGCAGACCTATGATTGGTCCTTGTCAGTGTTGTTAGCCATGACATTTGATAAGGACATGTCAAAGGTTGTCATTTCTTTTACATTCTTGGCCTCCTAGTATTTTTGTTGAAGTTGTTGGAAAGCTTCATCCCTTGTAAGCTTAGGCTTGAGAATGGTAGGGTCAAAGAGATGAGCTCTCAACTCAACAACTTCGGTAGCTAACCATCAATTGGTTACAGTGGCCTCTTCTAGTTATGTGTTAGTAATTAGCAATTTATCACTTGTCTCAAGTAGCTACGACTAGTTTACTATTTCATCTAGGAGATCAAAGATCTTCAAAAGTGGTTGCCCTACTCCTACCAATCTTTCCAACACCTCCTTTTGTTGGGTAGTGCTTATTTGACCACTTTCTACTATTGTGAATGCATGGATGTCCATCATGGTAACAATGTCATGTACTATCTCTATAGGAGCATTGAGGGCTTTAGCAACCCAATTAGCCACCATCTTAGCTACTATTTCATGGTTCTTATGTTGCATAACTAGGACGGCTACTCCATCATATTTCTCCAACATGATATAAAAGGCCATAGGATTTCCTGAAATCTCAAGAAATATTTATCTAGGAATGGACACTGTGACCTCCATGGCATTTGTCTTGGATCTTGTTGGTGCCAAGATCCTTTGTGCTAATGATTCTTATGATCTTGTTTAAATGGCTTATGACTAGATGGTAAATGACTAGCTTCACACCACCTATAGAGCCTTTATCATACTGAAACTTTTGCTCTCAAAAGCTTCCTAATTTGTTTTGTAGTTGAAAGTATTTCTAGTGTAGATTTAAGTGGTGGTGGTGATAGCCACTCCTCTTCTTGTAACTCGGTTGTTGCCTTGCCTTTCATCATCCAGCAAGATACAGTAGGAGCATGGAGGACCATGTCATTGGAATAGTGAGGTATTCCTCCCCTTTTGCATAACTTGTAGATTAGGCATGGAAACTGAAGTGTCTTCCTACCCTTCTCATTTTCTTTAAAGTGTTTTTTAAAATCTAGAAAAATGAGTTGGAGTAGCTTGACTAGGAATTTTTCACTCAAAGTATCACATGCTCAAGTGAAGAAGGTTGTCACCTTACTAGTCCTTATCATTGCATTTAGCTGGTAGGCTACAATCTTGAAATATGATCTTTCCACCTTTGTAAGGGGACCATACTCCTTGCGGTCCATCCCATAGCATTGCTAGACTTACTTCTTCTTAGCTTCTGGATCTGCCTATGTTGAGATCTTAGCTAATTTTTCCCTGGTGTTTGGCAAAATGAGCATCTCAGTAATGGTTTCAATTGAGTAGGAGATAGTTATATCTTTAATCTTACCTAATGTGTCTCCTTATACGTTACTCTAAAATAGATAAGTCTTCCCCATGTACCATTCTCTGTTGTTAGAGAGAATAAACCACATGGAAGACCCTTGTAATTATGTGCAAACCTCCTCCAATGCTAGCTCTAAGAAAGATCCAAATTTTAGCTCTTGAAGGTTAGAACTTTAGACCTTATTGGTTCTAATGCACTCCAAATAGGCCTTTTTGAGGATGACCTTTAGGTTAGGCCTTGGTTTAGGAGCCTCGTCCTACCTAGATTGGTTAGTTTCTATTGTGAGAATCTTTCTAACAAATTCCACTTCAAGATCAACTTGAAGAGGTCTCATTGCATGCATGTCCTTGGGTGATTATTCTTGGGGTTATGGTTGGTATTGTTGTTAGCCCCTTCCTCACCAAGGTTGCTTTCCCCTAGGCTATGATGGCTTGCTCACTTGTGGTCCTTATTTTGGTATCATTTACAATCATAAACATAACCCATGATTAATGTTTTGGTTCATAACCCTTAATTAATGAATACCTACCTTTGTTAGATCAGGTTATTTTAATTTATGGGTTGTTAAATGCTCATTTAGGATCACATGCTAGATTTATTATTTTAATATTATTTTATTCTTAACTATTAGAGTTTGTGTGATGATTCTAATTCTTCATGGTGAATAATTTTAATATAATTTTAATGGGTTAACCATGGTGAGTTAGAGAAATTTTGAAAAAGTTTCTACTAGAACCAAAGGTTTATGTCCCCCATGAGGTAAAGCATACCTCCAGTAGCTTCAGGGTTGAAAAATGGATGAAAATGGATTAGCAGTTTGAGAGTTAGGACACTAGAAAGATTGTTGGACTCTAAAAAATGGAAAAAACTCTTTTTTCTCTTTGAAAAAATGATGCAAAATGAGCTAAGTATCACACATATATATAGAATTTTGTACTTTATCAATGGGGCTATGTCAACTCACCTCACTACATCAATGGGGCTATGTCGATGTAGTAGTTTATGATAATATTTTACAACTTAGAAATGGAGGAATTTTGGAAAGTTTTGAAACAACATAAGAACCCAATGGAAGCCAAAACGATGTAGAATAACAACATATAAAAGATCATTTTGGCTTGGAAGAAGTAATTCGAGGGAATTTGGATGAAGTCACGATTTCAAATAGAGCAAAACTAGATGTTTGAATGCTATTTGATGGGATTGATTGCACAAACGACCAATGGATAGGATCTTTAACTTAAGTGAGATTAAAGGGAAGGCAAGTGCATCCTTTCCAAACTAGGCTTATGCACTTGATGCCCTTACATGTCCTCCTCACAAGGATTCCATAGGCATCAAGAATGATTAATCATCATTTTAAGTCAAAGCCCCTATCTATTTGAGGAATTGTCTTAAGATTATGTGATTGTCATAACAAACTTATCAATTGGTCATGATATGTGATAATGAGGTGGTATGTTGTGAGTTGAGAATAATGGTAGAGAGAGAATGATGGATAGGTGATCTACATCTAGGTCACATGAGATCCTTATAAAGTTTGTGATTAAGAATCCCTAATTGAGACTAAGTCCATTCCACTTTCAGTGACCTTGCATTGACATATTCTTTCCCTTCGACCATCAAGAATTCATAACAATCTTCCAAAGAAAAATCAACACTACAAGAGAAGAAATGAAGAGAAGAACAAGGAAGGAAGGACCTTAGTTAAAGTAGTGCCTTCAGGAATAGGTAACATGTTTTTCCAACCACATAGCCAACGCTTGTAGCCCATTATTGTGTTTGACGGATGTGCTTTAAATTCTTATTTTTTGAGAGAGACCACACCATGAAAAGACATACTTCCTATTTATGGTCGACAATATAGGTGGTCATATACCAATGGAAAATCATAAAAATTACAAAGGAAGTTGAGAAGAGAATATAACAGGTTCCATTGAGGTCATACCCTTGCCGTTTCTACTTGATCTATTGTAAGTCCATTGGGTAACAAGATCATTACTTACTTTTTAGTTGTAATGTGGAAGGACATCATGATTTCATGATGCATAGCTTCCATGGAATAAATGGAATGGATGGATGTCATGGAACCACTACCTAATACCATTAGAAAATTAAGAATTTATAAATATAGGATATAATTTAGAGATAAAATTTGGTCATTTGCTAAATCAATCATAACATTAATGACTACATTAATTAATGTCCAATATTTAATTTTAGAAATTACAAAATCAAATATTTCCCATAAAATAAGATAAAATTAATAAGATTACTAAAGTAGAAAAGGAAAAGATAAGAAAAGGAAAAATACATAAAATAATCAATAAAATATTTAAGAAAATGGAAAACATATGAAGAATGATGTAAAATAAAAAGGTGTAAATTTGGTTAGCCTTATCAAGGTGTTAGTATGGATGGCCATCTCCCCCATGATTGAGTTAGTGTTGTTGGTTACTCTAGGTTCTAGGAATGGCTTAACTTGTTGGATGTTGACCAATAGATGTTTTTCCAAGCACGTTGGATGGTAAATGGTCATGGAACTAGAAGGAAAAGTTGCATGAATGATGTAAGGTCCTTACCATATTTGAAACTTAGTACATTATGGTACATGCATGAGATTCCAATAAAGAACCTTATCACCATGTTGAAATTTAACTCTTCTTATCCATGCATCATGATATTGTTTGAAGTGTACCTTATACACTTTATTCATAAGAGGAGTACTTGTTGGTTCTCATCTAGCACATTTAGTGTCATTAGATGTTACTTTTGTGCTACAATGAGGTCAAGGTCAAGCTCACAAGTGATTGAGAGTGTATAGAGTTTAGCTTGGATTGGGAGTATCGACAATTTTCTATACACTAACTCATAAGGAGAGTAACCTATAGGAAGTTTCCAAGTTGATCGATATGTCCAAAGAGCATCATTGAGTTTTGTACTTTGGTGCTTCCTATATCGACTAATAGTTCATCTTAGGATCCTAGTTATCTCCTTGTTAGTAAGCTTAGCTTGGGAGTGATAAGTAGTTGTAAGTTTATGTTGCATCCCCAAGTGTTACTTTAGTTTCTAAAAAGTAGATCTCATAAAGTGAGTTCCATTATCTAAAATAAGTTCCCTTAGCACACCAAATCTTTTTACCACATGTTGCTGAACAAGCCATGTTGTAGTGGAAGATGAACCATCAGTGACAGTTGTAGCTTCAGCACATTTTGTACAGTAGAAAACAATGACAATGATATATGCCTTCCCATTTGACATCAAATTCATGGATTCCATGAAGTCAATGCCCCAGAATTTAAAATGCTCTAGTGGTTGGATTTACTATTGAGGTCCTTTTGTTCATATAGTCATTCCTCCATCTCTTTGACAACACTCGAATGAATAGAAAAAATGGTGAGAATCCCTAAAGATCATTGGCTAGAAGTACCCTACCATGAGGATCTTCACAATCATCCTCCTTCCTACATAATGGTCTCCACAAGAACCTTTATGAGTGTCTTGGAGGATCTATAATTGATCAGCATTAGGCACACATCATTGAACCAAGCTGTCGACACCAACATATAGTGCATGATTGGGTGAAGAAATTATTGTTTCTTCTTATTATCCCATTCTTGTAGAGACTTCTGAGTAAGAAGGTAGGAAAGGAATTCATTGTACCAATTGCTATTCTTGGGTCTTTGAACTTCAATGGATATAGCAAAAAGGATTTCATTGGGGAATTGATCAAAAAGGAATCCTCATCCTTTTTGTTGTCCCATCTTAATTGAGATAAATGATTAGTAACCACATTCTTAGTTCCTTTCCTATCCAACATGGTAAGGCTAAATTCTTGCAAAATTACTAGTCATCGTATGACACATGGGCTCACCATTGGCTTATTCATCAGGAAACTTATGGCATTGTGGTCAATGTGCATAAAAATTTGATATCCAAGCAGATAGTGCCTGAATTTGTCTATGGCATACATCACTGTTATGAGCTTCTTTTCGGTGGTGGTGTAATTTAGTTGTGAACCTATAATTCTTTTTCTTACATAATGAATATAGTATAAACATCATTGATCATCCAAATATCGAAATACTACTTCCAATGTGTAGTTTGATGCATTTGTCATTATGTGGAATGGTTTGGACCAATCCAAAGCACGTAGAATTAGGATTTCTACAAGCTTTTGCTTAAGTTTCCTAAATGCTTTCTTGCATTCCCTAGTCCATTTGTAAGTTACATCATTCTTTGTCAACTCCACCAGTAGTTTGGCAACTTTAGAAAAGTTCTTGATGGAGCGTCGATAGTAACTAGCATGACTAAGAAATGACCTCATGTCTTTTACTATTTTGGGTTGTTTGGTAATTCCTTGGATGATCCATACTTTCTCTAGGTCCATCTCAATCTCTTTTTCTAAAATTTGATGTCCCAAGACTATTCCCTCTTAGACCATTAAATGACTTTTCTACCAATTGAGATTTAATTTTATCTCTACACAACATTTTAGTACTTGCTTGAGATGGTTCAAGGCTTGCTCACAATTGGTATCATAGGTGGAGAAGTTAACCATGAAGACTTTCACACAACTACTAATTTGTCACTAAAATATGTTGAACACCAAGCATTGGAAAGTAGCAAGGGTATTGCAAAGATCAAAGGACATCTTCTTGTATGTAAAATTTTTCGAGAGACTTATGAAGGTTGTTTTGACCTAATTTTATGGTGTTATCTAGATTTGGTTATAGCCACTATAACCATCTAGAAAATTGTAATAGTTATGGCTTGCAATGGTATCCAGCACCTAGTCCACAAATGACATTATTATGAATAGGCTAACCCACTCACTATCTGCAATAGGATAAATGAACCCTACCTTAAGAAGTTGTTCCACTTCTTATTTAACAAATTTCTTAAGCTTGGATTCAACCTTCTTTGTGGTTGCCTCTTTGACTTGATGAAGAAGTCTATATAAATTTGATGTTGGCAAATCCATGGATCTATCCTTGTTAGTTTATGATATGACTAGGCAAAGTTTGTTAGTTATTTATTTACCACATTCAGCAACTTTCTTTTCTATTCTTGGACAGGGTTGACACTGATAATTACCAACTTGCCATTGTTAAGAAAAGCATATTCTAGGATTTTTTGTAAATTCTTAAGTTCAAGGGACTCTTACTTAAAATGATCAAGGATCTCCAACTGTCATAGTCCATCTTAGTCTATGTGTGGGAGATTTGGTTATGGATTTGCTTCATTTCATTCATATTATCAATGTAAGCACTTCAAAATCACTTTGCTAGTTCCATGCATATTTTTGAATTAGATCTAATATCTGTTGTTAGCCACTAGATACCTTCCAATTTCATGGTTGCTACATACAAGCACCTTTGAATATTTGATGCCTTGACACACTTATTGCATGTTGTGATGGATATGCTTTGCATGGCTCATATCCTTTGCACACAATGGCATCCTGTGTCACTATATGTGATGCATGAAAATCAATTCTTTTTTATTTTTCCAATTTTTTTTGTTGAAAATTTCCAATGAAAGATCTTTGATCCCCATCTTGGTGTCAATTGTACTAAGCCAAGCCCTTCCCATGATAATAGGGAAGTTCCCCTTATAATTATCAACATGGATCACTAGGAAGTCTGTTGGGTAAGATCAACTAAAGAAAATAGTCATGATGTCCTCCATCAATCCCAAAGAAACCATGATGCACAAATTTGCAAGCTCCAATATGATGTTACATTTCTTGAGTGGAGGCAGGTTCTAAGTCTTGTACATTTCTTGAGAAATCAAATTTACTCCATAATGTAACTCTAGTATAGCCTTGCATGGATCATTTTCTATGATTTATAAATAGATTAAGGGACTCTTAGGATCAAATCATTTCCTAAGAAGGTGACCTACCTTGATCTAATCTATGAATGTATGGATCAACATGATAGTATTAACATTGGAGGATTTTTAATTTAAAGGTGGCTTGAGGGTAATTTCAAAAGTAGATTAAGCAAGGTTAACAACTATGGATGTCTACAAGGGTTTTGATGGATTACTTGTTTGGAAGAAAGCCCTCTTTTAAGACTTATGCTGCGAACCACTTAAATGGATATCTAGTTATAAATTAACTACCCTTGTGGTATCTTGTTGTTATGGCTATGGTGGAATTTCTCCTTGCATAGGTGGAGTAGGTGGTAAGGGTGTGGTGTTAGATGATGTAGGGTGTATTGGTGGATATAGAGGAGAATGAGTGGAAAGAGACTCATTTCTTAAAGTAGACGTTATGTAATATTTAGGAGGTAGTAGTGATGTGAGAAAGGAATGTGACTAGCAGAGCCATGAGAAGATACAAGTTGCTGAACATAATATCCATAAGGGTCTAGCTACCAATAAGGATATTGTTGCTGCAATGTTGGCATTTCCCGTAACTGTGGATTTTTCCATTGTTGATACTACTTCTGATGTTGAGGAGACACTTCACTTGGATAATATAGTGTTTAATGGAACTGCTACCTATAATTGCCTTGTGGGTAAGGCAATCTTCTAGGTGGTTACCTCATTGCAAATTTTGTATTTAAGGCACATACCCCAAATTCTTGTAGATGTGACAACATAGGAAAACATCCTTTAGGATGTTTGTATGGGAAAATATTACATCTAT
>MNCI01011925.1:1101996-1142263 GCA_015680685.1 Gnetum montanum | reverse complement strand
AAACTGCCAGAGCTTCGCTACTCTAAAATTGGGATCCCCAAACAAGGGAGAGCTACCTCTTATTTATAGACATGGCGGCAGACTGCGATATCGCGTATGCAATATCGCGGGGGATGCGATATCGCGTCGGCTGCGATATCGCGGCCTATGCGAACCGCGTCTCATCAGCTGTCCTATAAAAGAGACATTGTTGTGAATTGTGTGCAACTTAATTGAATTTAATTTCTTTGTCTGAAAGATATATTGTTAATACCTTGTTACAATGATCTTGTATGATATAACTAATCTAGAAAACTAGCACCGTCTCTGGCAATGGTGCCAATGATGAGCGACAAGGTACCCCTACACTCAACCATACGAATATGAGCGTGTATGCGCGATCCGGTCGAACTCCATGGACAGACTAGTTGTGGCACCTAGACAGTTATACGTTGATCGCAGTTTGCTGTCTTCCCACCTAGACTAGTATTTGCTTTGACACATATGGTTTAGTCCAGAGTGAGGTGTATGATGTGATTCTAAACTAGGCTACTCATAGAGACAATGGGAAACAATCTTGATTAAGCTAATAGGCAACATAAAGTATAATCTAAGTTAGCCTAAGTGCAATGAGCATCCATCCTTAATCATTCGTACGCATCTTGGACCTCGTGTTCCATAAGTCATGTAGGCACTTAGTCTGTGGAGTTTGACCGGATCGTGCGTGCTATGCTCGTATTTGTATGGTTGAGTGTAGGGGTATCTCGCCACTCATCACTACGCTAATAACACGAATGTAAAGTGCACAAAATAAAATAAAATAAAATAAATGCATAATAAAATAAAATAAAATAAAATAAATGTGTAAGAAAACAAAACTCAAGTGCTGTAAGGATGAATCAGAGAGCTTGTCTTTATTGCCAACATAATGGTGTGCTCAGGTACATCTATGCTTGAATAAAGATCCGTTCACACTTAGACCTCCTGCTGTGGGCACTTGGAAATATTCCAACTTTCGAATGGACAAACTATAAGAGTTTCCCTACTTGATTGCTAAAAAGTTGCTCCCAATTTTGCGCTTGGGCATTGTATTTATAGACCTAGGAGTAACTCGAGAATAACCACTCTAATAATTAGAATAACCACTCTTATAATAACCGCTCTAATAATTAGAGTAATCGCTTCATCACTGTTACTACATTAAGTGTAATGCTTCTTATTTGAATGATGTGGGAATACAAATCTAACATAAAAAAGAAAATATTTTCCTTTAAAATTACACCAATATTCTTTTCTCTTGAGAAATCATATTAGGAGGAAGACCACCAAGTTTATCTTAATGACTTTCAATCATATTGAAATCACTTTTAATAATTTAAGAAACTTTAGGCAAATATAGAAGAAATTTCCAAACATCTTGTTGATCTTTCGAATTATTTGGAGTATAAATATTAGAAAGTTGAAAGTTACATTTTTCACTATGAAAAGTAATCCAAATAATTATTCTAGTGTTAGAGCCAAAATTCAAAACATTTCAATTCAATTTTTATGTCTTTATTAACTACTTACATAGTAGAAAAACATTGTGGTTTTTCAAAATGCATTTACCAACAAAACTAATATGATGCATTGAAATCTTAATCTATTGCAAGAAAAGAAATTTTGGAGATAAATGTTGATTTGAAAGATACTCATGAATTTGCTCTAGATATCAAAGGTTTATAGGTACCTTCAAATTTAAAGAGATTATTTAAATGTTGAAAACTTGTTAAAGAATATGTCATTTGTGTCTACTAAAAATTACCATTATTTACCACTTTGAAAATTGTTGTTTTTTTTCTTATAAACTAGTTTTTTTATTTAGCATAGGATAGATCCCAATAACACAATAGTTTTTTCGTAACAACAATAGTTATAATATACCACAACCCTACCCACACCTCATTCCAAAGATCACAACTGAAGTTAACAAGTAGGCTACAAGCAATAGTGAAAAGTTTTTATATAAGGTTAACATTAAGTGACGAAATAATTGTGATGTAAAATAGGTGCCATCATTTTCTGGATCTAGCTTTTCTACAAATATTGGTATTTTAGCATAAGTTTCTATTACTACTTCAAATTGCTATTTTAGGTTCAAGCATTGATGATGAAAGTGAAGTAAATGTAATTAGAACTAAGATCATGCTCCCTACTAAGCATCAATGGTAAGGTTGTGCACTTAAGTAAATATCCCTAAATTTGAAAAGTTTTCTTTTCCATATGATTTTTATTATTTTCATTGTTTTCTACTCTACGTCAAACATGCGATGTATTCGAAATTCTTACTTATTTTCAATATTTTTTTAAGTCCAACGACCCTTCTATTAAATGTATCAAGCATGCAATGTATTCTAACTTTTCTTTTACTCACTTTTAATAATTTTTTTAATCGGACCATCCTGTTACCTAAGTTCTAAACACCTAAGTTCTAAACACCTAAGTTCTAAACAAGTTCACGTTGACTCTATATGCCTTCAAGATACATACGATCATCTAACTCTAAAGTTCAACAACCACAAGCTCAAGGAGAACTTAAATTGACGCAGTATTTTCTCAGCCACGTGAATATGCCCTTCCATATCATAGATGCACAAACGGAAATAAAATAGCACGTAATTGAACTTCGCTCGCCAATTTAAAACCCAGGTGCCATGTGTGTTAGGGAGCGTTTTCAAAGTATATGCCTTATTAAGTGGTTCTTAAATCGCGGGCTTTCTAAGCGCGTCACCAACCTTTAATTTCTATAATGTGATTGAATCGTTAGTGGCGCCTAGCCCGGAACTTGACAAGAAAGATAAACACCGGAGCCCACCCACCGTTTTTGTTTTTAATTCAGTTCCGACAACAGGTACTTTGCATGCCCGGAAATCGTACCTTTATACAAAACCTAAATCCCTCCCTAATCAATTAAAATCGAAAGCGAGCGACATTTCGGTATTCTGGGTAAAAGCCACGAGCCTGCATAAATCTCGTCTGAAACCAGACTAGTAGGACGTTTCCACTACACGTGGAACAGATCCGTTTTGCTTGCATTACAATTCCAGGGCGTGAATATACGGTGCATCATTCGCAGTAACAGGAGCCTTGCAGCTTTTTAAAGGCCCTGCTGCCGCTGAGATCCATCACGCAGACTTCCAGATCTGCTACGCAGCCTTGAATTTTAGAGAATTGTAGCTGCTTTTCTGAAATTCCTGCTAGATCCGAGTACCATCGGCAGGGATCTGTTTGAGATCTCTGGGGGCCGGCGGTAATTTGGATTGAAATAAAAAATTTGCAGAGTTGGATGTTTCATGTGATGCCGCAATTCACAGCATAGTTCGGCTTGGTGTCATTGGTTGCTTGTCTGCGGTTTTCAGGAATGTGAGTTAGCTTTCAACGGGATTTCATGTAAGTAATTGAGTTTTCATGGATCATGTAGAGCAAATAGATTATGTTTCTGTGACTGTTCGTTGGCGAATTTGCGCCGGAGTTGTGAATGACAAGGCCTCTTGCGCAGCAAGCTGTTTCATATTTCCCCTTTTTCCGTGCCGTTGATGCATTGCTTTCACATTGGAATCCTCATCTATGTTGATAGTCTTTTTAACATATAGGTTTTCTGAATGTCAGGCATATATCCTTCCGTGTTTAAATCTGATTTGTCAGATTCTTTGAAAGTCTCTATCGGTTTAACAATTTTTCGAATATACAGTTCTGACTTGACGGATTTACGTATTTCGTTGAATATCTCCAGATTGAAAATGGACCCTCCTTGCAGTAATTATTTTATAGCCGAAATACGAAATTATCAGATTCAACTTCTTCTATTTGGACCTCTATGAACCGAGCATTTAATAGCACAAATAATTTTAGTATTACATTTTGTTGACTGCTGCAAGGTAACAAAAAATAAAAATCTAATAAAAATCTAAATTGAATCCGCTGAGTTGACAAACTAAACTACAAAAAGTGGACCAGTTAATGTTTATACGTATTGGTTTTAAGTATCCTTGCAACGGGAGTTGATTATGTTCTGAATTTTAGTAAGCAGTCGTACGATGTGTGTTATTGGACATTTCCTGTGTTAAAATTTCGGCAAAAATAGAATGATTGGGTTCTTCAGTATACTGACCTCCGTTTATTTTCTGTAAAAGTTCTTTCTACAGTTTTTTTTCTCTCTCTATCTGTCTTAGATGATTTCCCAGCTAGTGAAATTTTTTTAATATAAAAATTGAAATCAGTTGATTTTCATTCGAGCGGTTTTTTATTTCCAGAATTACTTTTCCCTCTTACCTGGAGGCTCGAATACCTGAAGATCGAAGTTTCATTTGGGGCAAAATGAATGGGGTGGTTGAATGTAGCTATTGTCATGCAAAGTTGGGCATGTCCCCAAATGCTCGTGCTATATCAAAGGCCTATGATCGGCACCGGAGTACAATTTCATCAAAGTTTTACTACTGGAAAGTTTTAATGGTTGTTCTTGACTGTATGTTGATTGGTCTTCAGGTAAGCAGAAACATTTTTCTTTTGTTTTTATAACTCAGAAAATAAATTCTTGGTAAACACAAATCCATTTTCTTGTTTTCTAATATTCAAATTCTTTTTTTTACTTGTCTCAAATATCTCCATTTTCTTTGGAATTTTGATTATTGTGACTGCTATGTTTTACGATATCTGTATTCCAGAGTTATAATCTTTTTTATTTGTTCCTTTGTGACGGAACCTACCTTGATCATTTTTCGTATACATGTGTGCGCAGCCAATGTTGGTGGCTTCAGATGCCAGTATTGCATATGAGCAGTTATACATGAATGTATATGTGTACAATTACTTTTGAAAAATCCTAACGCCATGCTAGGGGTTTTTCTTAAGAGCATGAGATTTATTGTTGTATATGTTAGCTCATTCTTACAATAAAAACATAAATTAGCTTTTTAAAGAGAGGTGCATTTTATATTACCAAAAAATTCCTCGTTTGTTCCATGTATCATGATCAACGTTTTGCAAGCAGGGTTGGCATCTTGAAAATCTGATATTTATAAATATATTGTGCTTTAAGGATAGTTTACGTAAATAATAAATGTTACTTTATTTACGGGTAGGTATTAATTTCATAAAGGATTCTGTGTAAATTTTGTAGTTGATGCTTTTTTAATAGCCAACTACATTTTGTTGGGACAAGGCTAGCATGATGATGATGCTGAATCTTTTTTAACTGTTTGCAGCCAATTCTCGTTTATATTTCTAAAGTTGATGGGAAATTCCTGTTTAGTCCCGTGAGTGTGAACTTTCTCACAGAAGGAGCAAAAGTGATCTTTGCTATTTTCATGCTTATTTTCCAGGTTTGCACACTACGTTATTTCTTATTTAAAAATGTTTGTCCCCACATTTACAATTTTCATAATATCGTTATCCAAGAATATTCTCTTAGCAATGACTCCCATCAATATTTTTCAAACCTTTTGAAAAATATTTAGCAACAAGACTAATTTCTAAAATTTGCCAATTTTATGTTATGCTTGTATTTTCTTTTAGTTTCTTTGGTTTCTGGGAGTGGTAGTAGGTGTTTTAAGGAATTTGTAAGAACCACTGATTGTATGGTCCCCAAGCATGCAACCAGTTAATTTTTAACATAGGTGTAACGGTTCCTCAGTTATAGCTGACACCTGTATATTTTAAGGAGAGGTAGCAAATTTCCATTTATAAAAAATTCCCTTGATGATATTATTATTGTCCTAGAAAGATTAGCTAATAAAAGTCTCAATAATGAAATTGCAGAGAACACAATACATGATTGTATTAAAGTTCTACAAATCTCTAAAAAATTTCGAAATGTAATATTCTTAAAATTGTATTTTCTTGTTTATTGAAACTAACAAAATAATAAAACCGTTGTTATCACAAAGGCTGATAAAGGGCAATGTTGTAGTTACAAAATTATCAAAAGGGCTGCTAAGAGAAAAGTTGTAGTTACAAAATTATCATAATGAGATGCTAGAACGTTTATCTTGTGGCAGTTACAAAATTTGCCTAAAGATCCTACATTAGAACTATATTGGAAAAAAGCACAAAAAATCAAAGATGCAGTGCTTAGTCAAATATAGATGACAAAATTAAGAAACCAGTATTACATTCTAATTGTTCTATCCATTGAATATATGGTCTTTTAAATTCAACTTAGTCTTATTATTGATACTATCAACTCTTTCACGTATTTCCTTGCCAAATATTTAGTTCCATTTTTGGGTAAAACCTCATATTTTATAGTAGAATTTTAACATTTTTCTAATTTAAAAAATCTGATGTTGATTAGAATGATATCTTGGTTAGCTTTGATGTTGCTTTACCTTATATTATAATTCCTTGAGATAAAGTAATGGATGCCGTAAATAATGTTGCAGGTGGAAAAATTAAAATCTATTCCAATAATACCAACTTAGCCTGCCGTCCTTTCATGACTAAAATTAAGCAATATGGGGATCTTCTATGACGTTTGTTAATATACATGAAGTTTAGTTAAATTATATTCTAATTGTGTTTTTTATTATTTTATAAAAATATAATTTTTTACGTGTTACTCATTCGTAGCTACGTTTACTTTCAGTGTGACTTTACTTTTGTTGAATGCTTTTATTTGCTTATGGTTTGTTTGCTTTTCTGTCTCTGTGTGTGTGTGTTTTTCCCCCCCACTTAAATAATATTCTTTTGTCTTCTTCCTTGCTGTTTACATTTTCAAATGTTAGTTGTATCTTAGTGTTTCTTTTGCCAGAAATATTAATCTTCTTACTACCATTCGTTGTTAGGGTCTTCAGTATTTGCCTTACTGTTTGTTTTTGCTTAGGTGTTTTAAAATTTTCAGTTAAAAATTTTGATTGTATATAAGTTATTTTAATTGCTATCAAAATGGCTTGTGTTTGCAGGCTAGAAGGCAAAAACCAGGAGAAAAATCTATATTGTCACTTTCAAAAATAGTGCAGGTAGGGTTTTGGTTATTGTGACTGCTATGTTTGTCATAAACTAAGTTTTATGCACAATTTGTTTTTTTGTTTTCTCAGAAAATGCAATGCTAAATACAGGCTGCCCGTGCTAATTATCTTCTGGCTGTTCCAGCACTTCTGTATGCTGTCAATAATTATCTTAAATTTATTATGCAGGTATTTAACTTAATTTTATATGTGCGAATTATATTAATGAATTTACTTTTAAAAATGCTTTCATTTTTATTTTATATCATGCTAAATGTATTTTTAATTGTTATATTATAGTATCTTTTTTCTTTATTAAGGCTTTCCATTTTCTCGTTTTATTATCTATTAAGAAAACCAAATTTAGAAACAATACCTGTAAGGAAGTATGAATATTGATTTTATAACAATGTTCTATTACAATTTTATATGTAAGTTTTTAATTGCTAGTCTGCTGTTTGCGCTCTCTGTAATCCTTGAAAAATCAATTGCAATGGATGATAAATCTAGAATGGTTCGAAATGTCTTGCAAATAAATAAGATGCAAGCTATGGATGGTACAACAATAAGCTTTCTTTGCAATATTAAAAGTTGAGTTTTGAAGGTTTAATGCTAATTCTATCTTTTTCAAATATTCTTAGTGAGAATCTGCCAGATACCTTTCATTTTTCTCGACAGTAAAGTGAGCTTTGGACAAAGGCTACCAGTGTTATGACTTGAAACCAAGTTAACTGAGCTAATAGTCACATGAGACTAATCTTATAAATGGAATTTTTCATAAATTTAATGCTATCCGACGTTGACATTAATTTATCCTTCATACTTCAGTGTGCCTGCTTTTGCAACTTTTTAATGTTTTACCGCCAGGAAAGTTATCCTTTGAGGTTCAATCTTTTCTTTGAATGACAAGGTTAGAAATGAAGAAATGCTTGAAATCAAAAGTCTTTTTAAATTGGGAAAAATGGAAATAAAAATTAAAGCATTGAATGCTGGAGTTGCTTTATAAGGTGATAAGACAGAGTTGCGCTGGCATGGGTATACTTTGTCCAGTGGGAACCGATAAGTTCTTCTGTAAGGATGAATTCGTTAATTGAGCCGTTTTTTTGTATAATCTTTTATTAAAAAAAAAAAATGCTCATATTGTTTATGTAGAATCACATTAGTACTGAAACGAAAATTAAAACATTTTACTGCCGCAGTGTGGAGACCTAATACCTGTACCTTTTGCACAGTGCCTTTATATTTGAATATAACCATTTAAAATTGAATCTTTGACTTGTTGGAGGTAAGCCACAGGCCTTTCCAACAAGCTATGCCTTATTGAGCAGGAGCTAAAGTAGAGACTTGTACAAACTGGGAAATGTACAATGTAGTGTCTAAGAGCAAAAAGCGAGCACCGAAACCCATTAACTGTGATGCCACATGTGCTGCAAATGTAATTACCTCCATTTCAATCATTCGTTCTATGATTTAATCTCTAAAGGATACCTTTTTTAAAGGAATCCTAAGCCTCTATGATTCAGATAAAAGAAAATTGATTTTAACTTACAAATAGGAAGTAGCTGCAAATTTATCAATCATGGTTGCTGTTGACTTGCCTTCCATTATTGCAAAATCAAAGGATTTTTTTTGGCTTACCCATAGCTTTGCTTTCCTTCTCAGCTGATTGAAGTTTTACGTTTAGGAAGGTCTTTCTACCTTCACTGGACTGTTAACCACAAACAGAGGTAGTTCCACACCTTCTAGTGGCTGATCTAACACCTGAAAATCAGAAGAAGCCTTTGGACTTGACAACATCCTTTGCAGCGTACAAAGAACCCGTTGGCTTGCTATCATTATTGCTATTGCATATGTACCTTGTGCTATATTAAACTTTATTTTAGGGATACTTTGCTGCCCTAGCTAAGTAGAAAACACTAGATGTAGGGCCTTGACTGCTTTATAATTCTAGAGAATCCTGCTTTGGGGCCTGAGATTGAAAAAAAAAAAACCAGAAAAAC
The DNA here is from genome assembly GCA_015680685.1 of Gnetum montanum. Lineage (NCBI taxonomy): Eukaryota > Viridiplantae > Streptophyta > Gnetopsida > Gnetales > Gnetaceae > Gnetum > Gnetum montanum. Next base: position 1,133,301 of record MNCI01011925.1, on the reverse strand, counting down.
CTTAATATGATAGAATCCTAGACTATGTCTGGCTGAAGACTTCGTTGAACTGATCTAGTATTCTCCTTCCTAACGTTTAGAATATATCCAACAGTGATAGCTAGTTCTCTCCCTATAAAAGAACTTGGTGAAGCAATGACAGGATAAGAACCATTTGATTTTGTGTCTGCTTGTGGACCCTTATCTGACTTCCTAGGCTTTCGTATCTCTTGTTCAGCGTCATCACTAAGTTGTTTGTTGACTACTATTTTTCTAATTGTTTTCTACAGATCAAAGGGCTCTCATGAGGAACTAGCAGGCGGTAGTACTATGGGAACTTAATGACTTTGCCACCGGTAGAAGTCTGGTTCATTAAATTCTTGATCAGTTGCAACTTGAAAATTATTTAGCCATGAAGCTGTAATATGACCAGTCTTATAAATGTTCCTCTCCGAACAATTTATTGGTTATAGCTTTAGCATTAGCAATAGACCAATACCTGTGCACAACAGATTGCAGGAGTGGAGTGGGCTTTTCTTGGGTTGGACATACTTGCCTACAAAAAGGGACTTGAGGATTCGCTATGCACTTGTTTGAAAGGTAGCAAAATCTAGAGAGATGTCCTTCTTATACATTGACCAGTAGACCCTTGGGCTCTCCTCATGGACATAATAAAATAATTTGGTTTCAGAACTTCCAGGAGAAAGGAATATCTCATATCCCAAAACAATTATTACTATATCTTATTTGGTTTTCAACTTGAACTTCCTTCAAACTATGAATAATGTCTTGATCGTTTTACACAAAATATAGTGAAAACTTATTAGCATTATTATTAATAGTAAATGCAAATGGATTAACTTATCAAACTATCCAAAAATAACTTCTAGCACCTGTTGTTCTCGAAACTTGATGGCAAAATCCTTTGTTTTTGGGACAAAACCTTTGCTTCCAAGTAGTTGGATTCAGATCCTTTCTCCAAAAATTTCAAGGTTCTAGCTAAGATGCTTGCATTGCTTCTTTAGAATTAAAATATGAATAGTAATAGATCCTTTGCTGTTGCCAATTCCCTTATCTAGGCATTAATTTAGGAACGGTTAAGTCACATTTAAAATGAAGCTAAATTTGAAAAGCTGAAGAAAACTTTATCTTGTTTTTCTAATTAAATTGTAGCTTTGTTATTTTTTATCTTTGAGTTGTAAAAGATGGTTCTAAAAACATACGAGGTAAAAAAGCAGATATGCTTTTGATTTTTTTCTATAAATTGGTATGAGAGTTGTGTTTTCTGTGAGGTGAACAGCAAGAGTGTATAGTAAGAAATAGATTTAAAGGGGCAGAAGGTGTTCAGGCGTAATGGTAGTCGTGTGTTTGTAAGTTATCAAGGATAGCTTGTGTCTTGGCAGGATGGTTAAATACTGGAACACATTCCACTTGTTTTTGTGGACATAGGGCAGAAGAATAGATTGAACCACGTTAAATCCTTCCATGTTGATTGTTTAGTTTCTGAGTTTCTATTGTTTTCAGTCAGTGAGATATACGTCTCACTATGGCTTCTAGTTTTTATAGTCATAGGTTCAATTCTAAGGGGTATGTGATGCACAGTCGCTTGGGGTCACGGCAAAAATATACGTTCAGTGATGGTGTTAGGTGCAAAAATATACGTTCAGTTATGGTGTTAGGTAGCTAACTGACTATAGACAAATTATCATCAAATCCTTTCATACTTTAACAGGTTAGTCCATGTTGATTGGATAATGACATTAAGATGATGATTAGTTTTTCTATTTTCATGCTTCTGTTTATAACAAAAGCATCATCCCGAAATGTTTTGTTTACTAGGTCAAGCTCTTTCTATTGTTAAAATGGATGAGTTCAAATTTCATTGGCCTTTGTCTACCCATTACTTAATAAATAAAAATGTAAAAATGGTATCAGATTAAATGTAAATAAAGATGGCTAACCAGAATTGCAAAGATTTAAAACTAAAGCATATCAGCTTCCTAGAAATTCTAGAAGCATCCTAAAAACTGCCATCAAAGAGACTAAGCTCACAAGCTCAAGGAAGGAGGTTTGGGAGTATGGAATTAGACGTTTTTGCCCTTGTGCATGAATTTGATGAGTCCATTGAATTGATGGGGATGACATTGTTGGAGAAGAACCTTCAAGGATAATTTTATTGAATTCTTGATCTATTGGTTGATGTTGAATGCTATAATAAAGATTAGTATTCTTGTATTTTGTTCCTGCATAATGTTATAACTATAGGTGTTACTTGAGTGGTAAAATTCTTGGCTTGGAATGCCCCTGGCATAGGTTTAATTCAAGTGGGCAACACCGAGCTATGGACAAATTTTGTAAAAGAAATATTGAAATTGGTATGGTCTAACAAATCCAAGAGTGTCTCATAGACGTAATTAATTTTTTCAAACAGTATTTGCTACATTCACATGAAATCAGATCAAACAGGAATATTGCGCATAGTGTACAAAATTGGGGATTATCAGCCCTCGTTAAGGTGAGCGAGCTGACCACAATTATAGTCCTGAACTACAAATTCAAGGATTAATTGCTTGTCAAGACTGTTTCAACTTACAAAAGAGCAAAACCCTATCCGGCCATCCCATGGACAACTCAAAATGAATAAGTGAGAAAATGAAATCAAAGAAAAAAAAACTCAAAGAGCATTATCAAGCTTAATGCTAGCATTCCCAGAACCAAATGTTACGCCATTTTCTTTTAAAATTCCTTGTAGTTCAAGAGGTTACACCTCCTGAACAATGAGGTGTTAGCTTAGCTTAGTGGTAAGAGTCTTTGCTTGGTAACCCCAGGTCATGGGTTTGATTCCCCTGATTCCCCTGAGTAGCACTGAGTTATAAATTTTTTTAAAAATTCTGTGAAAGGAATTCTGAAACTAGCCCAATAGATTCAAGAGGTCTTAGTGGACATAAGTACAAAATTTCAGTTTCAGTTATTCATGACATGGGTTATTGTTTACTTTGATCATATTTCTATAGGTATTCTAAGCATTCGTTGGGGCATGCTTAGGGACCTCCAGCAATTGGAATGTGCAACTACACAACAATATCTGGGCTTACGTGTCACTTTTCCTATTCTTTGATTCTTGTGCAGCGTTGTTTTCTACCTCCTTGTGGTCTTCTTTTATTTGTTGTGTGCCCTTTGCCTTGGTGCTTTGTACTCCATGAATAAGGATCATACTCCAGCTTTGACTCGTTGCTCTTTGGAATGGGCTTTGTAAGGTTTTAGATACGTAATTTGTCCATCTCCTCAGTCTGCTCCATAAGTTTTTTCTCTATCTGCTTCTTTGGCTTCATCTTGTGATGCATCTCTTCAGTGTGGTGCAAGGTGTGATCACTCCCACATGTTGTTCTTACGGTTGCTTCATATGCGATACTCTTAGCAGCTTCTTAAACGACATTTTGCTATGTGTTTTGTTGTATGGGGCTAGGTATTTTTGTCCTCTACTAAAGGTTGTTCTTTGGGTTGTTGCTTACAATGTTATTTGGGCAATTTATCTCTATCTTCTCATGTCCATCTAATGAGCCATGGAGAGAGAAAATCGATTCTACTAACTTAAGAAACCCACGGAGGAATATTAGTAATAGAGGCTAAATTTAGTACAATGGGTCAAAACTTGCTCTAGACAGATTTTTCATGGATTGATCCTTACCTGAATGCTCGCCTTCTTCTAAAACAGGGAAACCGTAGGCATAACTCACTACCTTTTGCTACCTTCATCAGTGTTTGGTCCTCATTCAGTTTCTGCTGTTGACGTGGACTCTCGCCATTCTTCCAAGCTCAATCCCATTGGAAGTAGAACTAGCCCCATCCTTGTTTAGGCTTCATAGTTAGCATATCTTACTACTCATTTAGAGGTGGCCTTGTGGAAGTTTCTTTGGTTGTTGGTGCCCCAAGTGGGCATAGACTCATTCTTTCTCACTCTCATTTTCTAGTCCTTACCCTTGCATCCTTGCTTTCTTCCCTATCACAGAACAACATTTGCTATAACTCTTTACTGTTAGGAAGGGCTGTTGCTGCTTCTCAGTGGGTGAGAGTTAGGTCCAAGTGCTTGTCAGGATCTTCTTTTTGAAGACGTTGGAGGAAGTAATGACAATAACTGAAGCTTCTTCCATACTTTAAGATTTTCATAAAGTGCCATGCAGGCCCGTGTACTTAGAGATGTTACGGACTATAGAAGGTACTGCTTAACTATGATTGCCACGTTTTGGTTGATGAGCTTAAGCTTATGGCTGCGTTTGCACTTTGCAATTCCTTCGATAAATAAATCCATCACGTGTTGCTGCCCGTGTGTGTTTGGATCTGTGTATTTTATGTTCATTTTCAGACCAAGCAACTATACAATCTCTGGCTATATGAGCTAGATTTTGACACCTTGAATAACACATTTTATTCCTACGTCAATTCCCGAAAAACTTTCATGGATTTTTAAATGCATGTCATCCTTTATTTGGGGCAAGAATTTATCCCAACCGGCATGAAAATTAAGGCCTCAGAGCACCTGATCATCATGGGAACAGGAGTGCTTTATCCCTGATCATCATGATCATCATTGTCATCCTTTTCCTTCTCCTCCTAGCCTCAGCCCAACAAAATAGGGTTGGCTACATGAGTTCACTTTCACCATTTGCCTCTATGAAGAGCTAGATCCTTATTTATTATTTATTTGCAATTTTTTCATGTCATCTTTAATCATTTTTTGCTATATTTTTTTGGGCTTCCTTTTAGTGGCTTTTCTGAAACAGTGATTCCTACAGGGTATCTAAAATAGAAGCCACTCCAAGCCTTCCTCTAATGTCTGTATTGTGCAATTTATCTCATCTTCAACGTCTATCTAAGCATTAACTTTAGCCCTGAATCTGTTTTTTAATTTTTTGGGCTTATTCTGAATAATTATATTATCTTAGTTTAATGGTGACATTTTATGTGCTCTCTAAAGCTTGTTTTGCTTGAGAGGCCAACTGTCCAAGAAGGGTCCTCAGGCATGGTAAGTAATTTGTTTTTTGGTTATAATGCCAAGGGGGAGCTTCTTGATCACAGTAAATAATTTCTTTTGGTCATAACGAGAAGGGGGAGATTCCTGGTTATGGTAAATAATACATATCTTGTCATGATATAAGAGAAGAGGTGAGGGGAGCTGTTTGGTCATGGGAAGACTTGATTTTTGGTAAAGGGAAGTGATCCACTCGGCCAAAATATAGATATATATTATAAATATATAGCTAAACTAGTTAATAAGATGAGTTGATGTTTTGATATGGTTTTATTTGAGTCTGCATGCAACTATTTCACCACAATCCATTCCTGCACTTGCACAAAATGCTTAGCCAAACAAAAACAATAAGTCTCTTCCAAATGACTATAAAGTTCATCAGATATTGCTCTCTAATACTGGCACAGAGCTGGGTAGCTACCAGAGACATTTCAGACAAAGCCCATAGATGAACTGCACCCTTAGACCAAAACCCAGATTGTTGCCTAGTGTTAAAATTGACAGCCTTAAACCATTTCTGATGCTACTACTACCTCGTCAAACCATCATCATTGCCACTCCACCTTTGACAGAAACAAAGTTTGAGATGAAGTTGTATGGATTAGCATGACAGATTGTGCTTTGAGAGAGAAATTTTTGCTAAATAGATTTTCTGTATAAGATGCACAACTTCCTCATTAGTTCTACAACTTAAGTCTTTCATGATGATTGTGTAGTGTTAAAGTATATAAGCCTACCATTTTCTATCTTTTCATTCAGTTATTTGTTGGATTACTCGGTTATTAACATGTTAATTATGGCCTTGCAGCTTTACTTCAATCCAGCAACAGTTAAAATGTTGAGTAACTCCAAGGTACATTGTTAGAACAAAGGACTTCATAATCATTGAACATCATTGGAAAAAGCTAATGTTGTTAGCATTGTGGGATCTGTCAAATATTTATCTAGTTTGATTCATCACATTTCTGTGCTTTGTAGATTCTTGTCATAGCATTGCTGTTGAGATTCATCATGCGGCAAAAATTGTCGATAATGCAGGTTAGCAGGATGAATTCTATCCTCATCATTTTAGTTTGCAACTGTTGAGTTATATGGCTATTTTCATTTTCCCTTAAAAATTAGAATGATCGGTTTTGGTGGAGGTTCAACGGTTATAACTCTCGTAATGCATGTTTACTTTGTAGTATATAGAAGTAACTTTTATCAAGCATTTTTTTTATTACAAGCTTGTTATAATACTATGTTTTTTAAAAAATTTTTGAGCAGTGGGAAGCATTAGTACTTTTGTTGATTGGAATTACAGTGAATCAACTCCGTTTCATGCCAGAAGGTGTAACTGCTTTAGGGTTCCCAGCTGGAACTGCGGCATGTGTTTGTACATTATTTTTTGTAAGTCACAGATATGTTAGTTGGCATGCATTGTTTTGCAAGAAATTATTATGTTTACCAAATATTTAAAATTAGTTTAAATAACCATCTAAACGAAATTTCTGTACCATAATTGTTGGTATTTATACAATGCAAAATATAAATCAATTCATACCCTTATTTGAGAAAGCATTTAAAAATATATTTATTTTTTATGAAACAATAACTGTGGCTATCTATGGTACGTTGCTTACAACGTACAAAAATAATATCAAAATCAGAGCATAATTCAATCAAGATGTAACAAAGGGGATCGAAACCATAGATTGTGAAATTTGTGACTAATCATGGAATCTGCGAATAATTGCATAGCAATAAGGAAGCTAATTTAAAATTGGACGCGATATAGATAAGATGTATGGTAATATTTTTTGCATTGATTTTTTAAGTATAGTATGTTATTTATTGCTCATTTTTGTTGCAGGTAAAAAGAAAAATTCTATATTTGACTTTCCACTCTAACTAAACGTTAGAATGAGCAAAACTGGAAAAAATCCAGCAGATAACATCAGTGGAAATAACTTCTCTTTCTACTAATTTTACCAATTTAAATATGATTTTTATAGTGATTTATTCCAAAATTTCCAATCTGATTTCTAAAAATGGTTGATGATTTTCCGATTCAGTCGAATTTTTTAATCTATGATTGAAACCAAGCTAACTGTTAAGTAATGTTTGCTGGTCTCTCCCAAATAAACTTTTGGTGAAGAGAAGCACAAGTTTCTTGATTTACTGAGCAATACTCAAAATGTATCAGCTGTATTTTCCTTGATTTTGAACAGTCAATTATTATTATTTAAATCAAATAGCATAGGACATGGCGGGAGAAACATAGCTTTTAGTTGCCATCAGATGCAAATATTTTTTTCTAATTTGTAGCATGAATATGATGTCATATATTCATCATATATGAATTTATTCCTTGCCATAGCTGGCTTAACTATTTGCCTTCGATTTCATTACAGGTAACTGTTCCAGCGCTGGCATCCGTTTATAATGAACTTGCTTTAAAGAGCCAGTTTGAGACAAGCATATATCTTCAGGTATGGCAGTTTTAATTAAAATTCGATGTGAGATGATTCGTGATTGTTTTTTGTTTAGTTTTATACGACCATGTCATGTTAAACAAATAGACACCCAGATTTCTACAACGTGAATATGCTACATATAGAATAAAAATGAGAGTTCAGATTTGTTGTTGTTTTGGGATTATACTCTTTGAAGAAATTTATTTTTGGTCTTGTTAAGAAGATCCTACCTATTATACTAATTTTTATCTGCAAACACTTTAACTTATGGAATGTACATCCTTTGAAGAATATTAAAATTTTCAGCACTCATTTTATTAGTTAGCAGAATTCCAATTTTTATTTTCCATTGAACTAAAACTCTTACACATTAATAAAGTCTTTTTCAATGGCTTTTCAAAGTTTAGGAATGGAGCATGGGGCAAGACGTTTTGTTAAGAGTGCAAACTTCTTGGTTTAGAAATTTTTTTGAGATGAAACATATTTTTAAGGAAGAATCATCATATAATTAGTTAGTGATTCATCTGGAGTGTGTGATAAAGTCCCATTGTTGATCTGCTACCAAGAGTTGGTATTTGCAAGAATATGTCAGGTCCAGTAGTAATAAATGCTGTTGACATTAAAGAACATATTCATAGACTCATTTGTTACGAGACATTGTTCTTCATAGGAATTAAAATTGCAATTTTCTATCTCCTTGGTTTCACTTGTCTAGCACACTATGTAAGGAGTTGTAAACCATCATCTGGACTTTAATTTTGTATGAGCTGCAGCTTGCAACTATTGGTGATGAAAACGATCACATGCCTACTCTGTCATTTTTTTGGTCATATTTACAACATCATATCTATATATAATCTAATGATATTAGTTTCTTCTTTTCGAGAATAATTTTGCTATCGCTTTTTTGGCATTACCTATGTTTTTTCTAACATATTACACAATTATATTCAACTGGTAAAGACAATCTAAGTTACTGTTTCATTTTCTATTTCTATGTCCAAAATGATGAACTCAAATATTTGTTATATGATAGAATCTGTTTTTATATGGATATGGAGCTGTCTTCAATTTTATTGCCATCTTGATCATGACAGTCGTTAAAGGTATGTAGTTCTGTTCTTAAAGAAGATTTGGTTTTATTTTCTGGCTTTATATTCAAAAGGTGATTGATAAAACAGTGTACAAATTCTTCTGTTGCATTTTATGCTAAAGTTGACTTGTTATTTTTATTGCATTTAATAAACACTATTTATAATGCTAATGTTTTTCATTTGAGCTACTTATTTTTTGTAAACTGAAAAAACATTTAACATTTTTCATATTGTTAAGCTTTTGTTCCAGCTGATTCAAATTGTTGACTGGATATAATCACGAGTCAAAAAAAAAAAGGGGAAGAGGTGGGGGGTGGGGGGTGTGTGTGTGAGAAAAAGTGTTAGTAATCATAAATTGATAAAACTCAAATTCATGGGACAGGTATAATTCATAAACTTTGACAGGATCAACCTGATCTTCTTTCAGCTTATTCATGGCACAGAATAGAGTTTCAATCAATTTCCATGAAAGAAATGACTGGTAATACACAAACTGTAAACACCCCCTTATGCATCACCAATCATGATAGCGACAGATATCTAAAATGAAGATATCAGTGCTACATTGAATTTATAAAGAGGGTAAATAACAACGCATATGCAAAGGTATAAACGTACGTCTTTATGAGAAACATAATAAAAGTATCGTAATTGGTGACGCGAGACATGTATTCTCTTATAAAATCACAACTGCAGTAATAATGCTGGATACTTATAGTGATATGCCTGCCACCCATATAGATGGCCATATATATATTGAAAATATCCAGAAAAAAACGTCTGGGAGGGGGTGACTTTATGTTTTGCGGTGAATAGCGCCTAAGGGCTGTTCATATTAATAAAATCCTGATCTTTCCTCGTAAAAAAAAAAAAATCTAAAGAAAAACACACCATTGTGTAGCAATAATGCTAACTCATGCTTCTTTTACCAAACTCAAAAATAAAACTTCATGAAATAATGTCTCCACGTTAAGCAATTAATTCCTTTTAGGTCCCCACATTAACAAATGGAATCTTTGAAAACAGTATAAGGAGCTTGAACAAATTTTGCTTACAGCAGGGAACTCAGAAGATTTAAGTTGATGAGGATTGCATGCAGGCTAAACAAAATACTAAGAATCTGAATAAGAAATATAGATAATGTTTAGTTTAAGACATATAAATGCTTGATTAGAACCAAGAGGAGGAAATTTACAAGGATTCATGAGCCCACAATTGGTATTTTTATGGAATGTGATGGTTGAGAAAATGGAATATCTCTTAGGAGGAAGTGTAGCAAAATCCTAAGCATATTCGCTAGCAAGTGAAGCATAAGGTTTTAACATATTTGTGGTCTAATGCAGAAGGCAAGAAACAATTTTATTTACATCACATTACATCTAATAAACTAGATGTAGAAGCTCACTATCTCTCAGCTGCCATGACAGTAAAGTATTAGAGTGTCATCAACAGCCTTCACTTTAACTTGCCCAAAAAGAGTGCACTTGTAGGTTTTGCCTTCACTTTAACTTGCCCAAGAAGAGTGCACTTGTAGGTTTTGCAGCTTAGAAACCCTTGAGGAGTTGCATGTGTTTCTTTTCTATACTGTGACTACTCATTCGAGACAACATTATAATGTTGTAGCAAAAAACTTGTTTGATTTGTTTTTGTTACCCTCTTTGGTGCTTGGTCAATTTGTAGAGTTTGTGTCTATTTTTCATGAACATGTAATATTTATCCCATAGATCCTATGGGTCTATGGATATAATAAGGCTTTAGTTTCAGTTTCAAAATTGATAATGTTGCCATCATATTATTATGCCATCATGTTTGCGATACTTTTACAAAACAAACTACAGCTATAAAAGCATGGAACCAAAAACCAAAACAAGATATAAATTAGTTGGAAGAATGACCATGCATTATTCATTGCAACATGAAAAGCATGAATATCCTATTTCATATAGGAAAAATGGAGATAAGATTGAGGCAGGATGAGCAAAATAGAGGCATGTTTTATGCAATAAAAGAATCCTCATAAGAGAAAATTTTACAGGATAGTAATCAAGCCTACTATCTTATATGGTTCTAAATATTGAGTAGTACAAAAGAGACATGAACAACAAAATAGTATGGCAGGAATGCGAATGCTTAGATGGATGTTAAATAATTGGAGTGGCTTCTGTTTTAGATAATCTTAGATGGTTTGGACATGTGCAAAGAAGGTAAGATAATGAGCCTATTAAAAAATATTGCTGCATCACTGTTCCAAGAAAGCCACCAGAAGAAAGACCAAAAATGATATTGAAAAAATGATTGAAAACAATTTTAAGAAACTGCAAATAGATAGAGATCTAGCTCATCATGAAAGAGATCTCATGTAGCTGACACCATGTTGTTGGGACAAGGATAGAATGATGACAATGACATAAGATATATTATTTTATATTTTAAATGTTAAAATTAAATTACATATGACAGTGATGAAAAAGGTCATCATTATTATCATAGTGTGATCCCATTTATAAGGGGTCATCTTTATTAGTTCTTTTTTCTTTGCTATTTCATCAGGAATGATACCAGCAGTTAATCCTAGTTCATGTATATTTCCCCAGTACCGAAGTTCAGTAGATAGGAGAAGTTGCATAGATAATAATGTTTTTTAAATAGAGTTAGCATACCATGTTTGAGGTTTAATGTTCCTTTTTGTCTTTTAATCTTCTAATAGGAGGAAATGGCTTTAGTATCTTTGAAGGGCACTCAAAGGCAACAATGTTGTTGATCATTAACAATGCAGCTCAAGGAATTCTTTCTTCATTTTTTTTCAAATATGCAGGTCCAGAATTTTGTAACCTTGCTGTTTCCTCATCCTAGTTGAGAAAATAAAGGGTGTATATTGTAATTCTTTTGAATTATAAAGAAAATCATGGAGCTATGTAACACAATAGCACATGATAGTCAACGTCATCAGATTTTCATCTAATCTCCTACTATTCTTTGTTGTGCAGATACCATACTAAAAAAATATTCGTCAACAGTAGCGACAATATTTACAGGATTGGCTTCTGCTGCACTCTTTGGGCACTCCCTAACCATTAACTTTATTTTGGGCATTACAATTGTCTTCATTTCAATGCATCAAGTTAGAATTGAACCCTTTTTATTTTAATTTGCCCATTACAGTGAATACTAAAACTATATTTTTAATTTCCATTTAATTATTCCAATAATTTTTTTCTCTCAGTATTTCTCAGAAGCTATGAAGATAAAAAATGAAGCACACTATGGAAATGTTGAAAAAATGGATGTCCAGAACAATTACAGGTTCTTCCCTATCTTCCTTTTTACATTAATTTTTAATTTTATCTGGTCTATTTTCCAGTACACTTTAATGTTTTTAATTAGTATTTTGATTCAAAATCTATTTTTTCTTAGTTTAGTTTCAATTTCTTAACAGTTGAAATTTCATGCAATGAAGATACTGAAATGCCAGCCACCTTCAATTTTGTGAATTGTCTTAAAAAATAATTTAAATATAATGTAGCATTATTCATTTCCAGCTTAGTTGGACATTTACTAATATGAGAATTTCCAAAAAATCCTTTTCACTTAACCCAACTAAGTTATAAAATTTGCAAATTATATAAAAAAGTTAAATATTAAGTCAGAAATATGTCTCTTAAGATATCAACATATGTAACTTAAATTGATTTCTTGTTGAAAAGGTAAATTGATGATTTTAGTACTTTTTGGTCAAATATCAAAGCATGTGACTTATTAGTTAAGGTGTGTCTGCTGCTAAGATCACTGAACTGGTCCAATAGATCAATAAGGTTCTGGACATGATTGAAAAATAGTTTCAGTTTCAGTTTCATTAATAATAAAAATTTTGTGTTACTTGGGTATCAACCAAGGATATTGATGAAAGGTCTAATACATAATCCTTATGCTACCAAGTGCCAACCCCCTCATAAACTTGATTTGCAACTCTAACTCTTGCTAGTGTTCAAGACTTGGGTTAGTAATTTTTAAATCCCATTCTATGCGGTACATTCTGAACCCAATCTTTTATGTGTATCCACCATACTCCTCTAGACTGTTTTCAATACCTTCAGAAACTTAGTGCTTTCTTTCCTTCCAACTTTGAAAGATCAAAGATGATAAGAAAGTGCTCTAAATCTTAATGCTATGTAGTGATTCCCTAAGCCATGTCAAGGAATTTGCTAAATCTTGTAAAGATTTTGGCATTTTAAAATGCTAAGATCACCATCGTAGGCAATGCATAAAGATATGATTGCCATTGTTGGAATCATTTTTACAGAAACAAGGTGTCCGTTCTCTCTCATTTCATTGAGTTATCTATACATGAACTTAGGTATAAGACTCACCTTTTTGAACTTATAGCGTTCTTATCTATTTCTTTTGTGTGCAATAGATCATATGCCTTTGCTATCTTTTATGATTGTTTTATTCAGTAACGAGATTATGCACACGGTTTTTTCATTAATGCAGGTACATTTTTAGGTTTCTTCCATAATGTTAATCTACCGATAATATGTGGCTTTTTGAAAAATTCTTCTACGTAATTTAAACAGTTTATGGTAATCTACCAATAATATGCAGTTCCTTGAAAAATTCATCTATATGATTTCAATAGTTTATTTTCATCCGTTTCATGCACATCAGAGGATCTATTTCATAAACCTTCATGCTACTTCTTCCAAAAGCACCATATTTTAGGTATTGCAATTCATTAAGCCTAAGTCTAGTACATTCTCATGCATAAAAAACGTTGTCCCAATCTAGGAGGGGATTTCCCCCTCCTTTAGGGTATTGCCAGAGAAATTTGGACCTCAATTATTCTTATCTTTTAGCCATATCCTTGGTTGTCCATGACATCAATTATATAGGAGCAGATCGAAGATAATGCCAAATTAATTGTAATACTAGCCATAGTAAGATGCTTACCATGCTAGCCCCCCAATCTCCGAGCTACATTCTTTAAATCTCCAGTCCTAAATAACTTTTTATTTTTTTTAGGAATTATGGTATACCCTGATATTTGCTTCATATCTTAAAAAAGTTTCAATATTATGGTTTTCAATCTTTGAAAGATTGGGGAACCCTACTCAAATAATCAAATAACTACTCAACAGTTTGGCTGCATTTTAATACAGTTTCTAAAAAGATAAATGTATTCTGAAGAAACTGGACTGTTGCAATTCCTTTAATGTCTCCTTTATTACCTATTTTCATAGTCATCCTGAAACTTCAGCAACCATAATGAAAACAAATGGTGAGACGGGTCTCCCTATCCTTTTCCATTGTGAGTGTATAATCTTGTTTGTCTAGCTAATAGAGAAGTCCAAACAAGATTATAAATTCACAATTAATGTAAGATTGCAGCCAGATATTTTTGTGAAACATAGTTGTATGCATTGCTTAATTCAAGTTTAAGTTCAGGAAAACTTCTATTTTGTTCTGATGCATGGTAAAAAATTTTACAACCTATAATTACTTGATATAGAATATGTCCTTTAACAAATCCTCTAGGACACTCATTAACAATAGGGGCATACCATTCTTTAATATTATGATTAAAACTCCTGAGAATCAGTGTAATGGAAAATTAAGAGTGAATTGAGGTCCATAAAAAAACAACAGAAAGGAACGCAAAGGATTACAACCAATGCTTTATTGATTGCAACAAGTGAAACGACAGTACAACTTAGCAGGACAAAGAATGGTTTGATGATGAGAGTAAAAGAAGAATGATATCTATTAAACACGACATCAATAACAAGACAACAAGACAATCTTATAAATGACTAGTTCATGGTAGAAAGAGCAAACACCTCAAGGAAAACTACTTAAGCTAGTTGAAATGATAAAACAGAACACAAGAAAATTTTGAAAAATATTAAAAATAAAATCTACAGGATAGAACCCAAGATATATATTTTTTTAATTTCTCCATAAATGATGTTAAAAATATGGATCGGATTATGAATCACCTTTACAGGCAACAGATTCCGGATGTCAGGTAACTTGTACTTGCAACTGAAATTGCGTGCAATTTAAAACAAAGATTTTAAAGATTTTTGCAATGAACAAACAATTCTATTAACAAGAAACATTCAAAAAACATACAGTAAGAAATCAAGTACTTATAAAAAATAACTCTGCTAATCCAATGTTGTCCAAAAGAGTATAAGCCTTTGAATATTAGCCTTAATGCAATGGAGCCAACACATCAGGGCAAGAAGTGCATGCAAAAGCCAGCCCAATAGGTACAATGCTGTAGAATAGTGTATAAAGGAAACACACATAACTATGATTGCCCAAGCGAGGAAGGCTTCGTATTTTCATGCCACTTATTTCTACTGTTGAGAAGCCTCATTTGGAACATGACATCTATTAAGGGGCGTAAGCACGTGTAGTGCATCCACCATTGTGGTAGGCTAGCAGTAGTGACGCTGAGCACTTTCTGGTTTTCCAACCAAAGGCTTCAACGTTGCTAGCAATATTTGAGTATTGTAATAGTCATACTTGTATTGCATTGACTATGAATGCCCAAACCGTCAAGTAAGAACGCATGGACTGTCACTAATGACAAATTTCGATAGTCTTCATTACCCTCTAGCGCTGTTGAAAATGGTGCCAAAACCACTGATGTCTTCATTACCCTCTAGCGCTGTTGAAAATGGTGCCAAAACCACTGATGTCTTCATTACCCTCTAGCGCTGTTGAAAATGGTGCCAAAACCACTGATGTCTTCATTACCCTCTAGCGCTGTTGAAAATGGTGCCAAAACCACTGATGTCTTCATTACCCTCTAGCGCTGTTGAAAATGGTGCCAAAACCACTGATGTCTTCATTACCCTCTAGCGCTGTTGAAAATGGTGCCAAAACCACTGATTCACTGCCTGAAGTGTCGTTGCCACCATGGATGTTCATGTTTCATTTAATTTGGCTGGTTTTGTGGGATGACACTGACCTCAGGAGGAAGCAGATGCATGGTGCCAAAACCACTGATTCACTGCCTGAAGTGTCGTTGCCACCATGGATGTTCATGTTTCATTTAATTTGGCTGGTTTTGTGGGATGACACTGACCTCAGGAGGAAGCAGATGCAGATAGGCCATGACAGTAGAGCACAAAACTGTGGAATCATTTAGATATGATTGTTAAAGCATATATTTTTCTATGGATGGTGATACACTTTGGATTGCGATTCTGATCTGATTCAATATGCTTTTTTATGGATTGCATTCCAATTATCATTTTTAATCTATGATCAGTAAAATATTAGTGTCAGGAAAGCCACAGATTCTTAAGAATTATATGCAAATGTACTTAAATATAGTGTTCCGCTTATTTGAGAAGATACATGTGAAAGGCTGGATGAAGGTTTTGGAGATGACTTAAGAAAATCAATGAACAATTAGCAAAACAGTAATGCCCTCTACAAAGGATATAAAAAAGATCTAAAGAATTGCAAGTTTATTGTGATCAGTAGTATCTTTGCCAAGTTTTAGGGTACTATCCTGGAAAGTATGAAAAGGAAAAAATAAAGTTCAAGCATGTCAAAAGTAGTGTATTTTTTTGGGGTTGAAATTTGGGTTGGTGTAATCACTCATAATCGATCATCTCATTACCTTAGTGTGCTGCGTAGAAGATTCAAAAGATTAGAAGAATAGAAATTTTATCTACATTGTTGAATTTTTGGAGTGTTATAACAAGTGATCAAAATAAATCTCTGGAAACGGATAATAAAACATGCACAGAAATCTAGTAGTTGTCATAATTATATGATGAAGTCATCATGGAACTTCTGGAGAGAGACATCAGAGAGCCTTTCAAAAGTAACAACAATATTAACTGAAAGGAAAACTGTGTTTTTGTCACACACTCTTTAGAATTCTTATAGATTAGTTAGAGAAATGAATATAAGCATTGACTAAGGACTATGCCTGGATAATAAGTTTGCTAC
Source organism: Gnetum montanum (assembly GCA_015680685.1). Lineage (NCBI taxonomy): Eukaryota > Viridiplantae > Streptophyta > Gnetopsida > Gnetales > Gnetaceae > Gnetum > Gnetum montanum. The sequence continues at coordinate 1,116,772 of MNCI01011925.1, read as the reverse complement.
ATGTCAATCTTCTATCTTTTGGAAATTATTGACCTTAATATCTAGGTCTAGCTAAGGTTTATAGGCCATATTGCACGAATTACATAAATTCTTTAGTCATTAAGGAATTCATTAGCCAATATTCTACCATTTACAGGTTGAAGCAGTTTTTTAATTTAGTGTATGTATTGAAACTGAACCTGAAATTTTTAATGATATTCATTTAGACCCTTTGGATCTGTTGGATCTGGATCTATTGGACCAGTTTTAGAATTCTTTCTACAGATTTTTTTTTAATGTATAACTCAGTGTTACTTGGTAGGATCAAACCTGTGACCTGGGGTTACTAGGTGAAGACCCATACCCACTAGAATTGAACCTGTGCAATTTTCAAAATACTCCCAACAACTAATGAAAATAGTCAAAGTACTTCTAACAGCTAATGAAAATGGTTAATATTGTCCAAGGAAAGCATAACTTAAAAAATGGAGAATTACAGAACAAGACCTAATGATTCAGAGAATTTCCATTACTCAATGGTGGAAAGGAAAGTAATACAAAATGTTTGGAGTAATGTAAATGGAAAAAAATTTTACTTGCCAAACATTCAGAGTTTGTTATCTTAAAGCTAATGCCTTTTGCTTAAGATGCTTAATGATTACACTGTGAAGCCCCTTTGCACAAGTGGAAGTGCGTTATTCTAGACTATGGTGTTGAAGGATTGGATTCTTCTTGACAGAGGAACCCCCAGAGTGAATCCCCCGGGGGATTGGGCTTTTCTTATGTCATGATTTTTAAGCATAGAATGTGAAAACTTGCTGCGCGACATAATTCTGCAAGCTTAGATTGCCATGCCAGGGTCCAACTCATGCATCATGCCATACTGAAAAATGCTCGTGACATGCTGAAAACTAGCTAATCCCGGACTGGCTCCTCCTAGTATTAAAACAAAAGTGTAGAGCATGAATGGGTTCATATCATCTAAGAATTCAAACAAGTTGATGGAAGGAAATTCCATGTGGAAACAGAGCGGGTATTTTGTCTGCCAATAACTCATTTTAGGATGAATACTACCTCTTTGAATTTGTTTTTCCAATTTTTTTCTTTGAGATAGTTTCAGTTTAACTGAATTGTATGGTCACTCTAACCAATAGATTCCTGGGGTCTTTTAATGGGTGTAATAATAAATTTGGTTTCAAATTCAACTTAGAATTTAGGATTTCATGCTGTGTTGTACGTTAGGAGTTGCAAGGTCTGTTAGACCGTTAACATGACAATGTTGACTGTATAGAGATTCCAATGATTCAGGTCCTATCCTTTTAATCTCTAGATTTGTCTTTATGATTTTTCTTTGATAGAGCATTCATGTCATCAGTGTTAAATGTTCAAACTTGATGACTTTTGACAATATTTTGTAATAATATTCGTATGCAGTACTCCTATACGTTACCAAATTATATTATCAATAAAACTTTCTAATTACGTGATCAAACAATAATGTTTTTCATCTGGATGGCTAGTATTAAATGTGTAGAATATCCACTGTTAATTAATCACTTGTTATTTCAATTTTATTTATGTTCATGGCGATACCAATTGAGATTCTCTAATTTAATTTACAAAGTGCAATGATATATCTTCTCGCTAACATTTTGTTTTCTTCCCACTTTTTGTAGGTTGAAGGATTCAACATATATAGATGTAGATTCTGCAACCGCAAATGATGTATGTATTTTATGTTACTTCATGATGTCTTAACATCGTTGTCAAAATTTATTATTTTTAGTTTTTATATTCATTATGTTTGTGAATGGAAAATGCATGTTCAATGTTTTTTTTTTTGTTAAAAATGAGAACTATCTCAAAAAAGGACTTAAGCAGATTGATGGGAATTGTAAACTACACTGTATGAGAACAGCGTAGGTTGTCAGCCCTTTTTTCAAATGGATGAGAAAAAAAGTTAAGAACCCTTGATTTCTAAGTTTTCTTAGTCATTTCTTGTTACCCTCATGCCCATCTCCCTAGCGCTTAGTTATGGCTTCTTGAATAATAATGTGAACAGGGTAGGTTGTCAGGCCTTTTTCCAAATGAATGAAAAAAAAAGCAAGAATGCTTGATTTCTAATTTTCTTCGTCATTTCTTGTTATCCTCATACTCATACTCAGCTTTCTAGCTAATGAGTGTAAACCCTTCAAGATCACATAGAACAAACATAAGGAAAAATGTTCATTTAATGAACTTTTGGCATGTGTGTTCAAGGGGATTAGTGGCTCGGACATGAAAAACTAAAGAATGTTCTAGTGACTCATGCTAAAAAAGGGGTAAAGGGGCAAAAATGTTCCTAATGAGGAGGGCGGAAAGGTGCCAATGAAACAACACGGCAGTAAGGTTGAATGGTTTTTCTGTAGAAAGAAATGACACATCAGAAAGATTGCCCCAAGTATAAAAAATGTGGCTCGATAAGAACGATGGGGTCTTATGGTGGATTGATTTTGGTCGTACAATTCACATTGTCATGACCATGCAGGCCTTCCTCAACCTAAGGGAACTGAATGGAAGTGAACGAAGCATCTATTTGTGGAAGCTGTGAGCACATTTAGATTATTTTTGCGATTTGGATTTATTCTAGATTTTGAAAACACTTTTTATTAGAAAAGGGTCATCATTCTCAGGCTGAGTGTTCATTTTGCCAAGGCAAGGTTTCATGACCTGATGAGTGAAAGACTAGCCTTTTTTTTTGAATGACTACACCTGGCTTCAACACAGGTCTTACAACTTGAGCAAAAAGCACTGTACCATCATTCCGAATGGTTGCCGTCATTGAAAACATTTTTTATATTTCATGATTTTCCAAAAATCAAATGTGGTCACAAGTGGAAGCTGTTATAACATTTGGATTAGTTTTACATCTAGATTTATGATAGATCTTAACTTTGCCATAGTTATTCCTAGGCGCAGATGCAAAAGGAGGGTAGCCTGTTTTGTAAAATCATGCCAAATCCCATGCCAAGATCAAGTTTCGTAGAGGCTAAGATGCACCTTAGATGTGATGCAGTAGTTACATGATTCGATTATTGCAAAAAATGAGCTAATTTTTAAAATCTTTAAGAATAATATTTGTATTGGTTCTTGAAACTTAGTTGATGGTATATATAAATTTGATTTGAACTCCACATTTAAGTGTAGTCAAACTATGGATACAAATGTTGGAAGTGAAAAGCTCTTAAATCAATGTGCATTCCTATTAGCTACGTGGCATAGGAGGTTGGGTTATACGTTGATAGAGAGGATTAAAATATTAGTAAAGGATGGAGTCTTAAAACCCTATGTTGGAAGTGAACAGGTCTTAAATCAATGTGCATTCCTCTAACCTACATGGCATAGTAGGTTGCGGTATACATGACGGAGAGGATTAAAAGGATAGTAAAGCATGGAGTCTGAAAACCTTTTGATTTTACTAACTAGGGCATTGTGGATGCATATTAGGTAATACATGGAAGGAAGTATTCTGACTTAAAAGGGTATGACGGCCACGGTTCATATATTGAAACCCTTTAATTGAAGGAGTAGCATGAATAGAGTTGATTCAAACCAACCCTTTAATTGAAGGAGTAGCATGAATAGAGTTGATTCAAACAAAGCCATGATACACTTACAACAGAGTATTCTATTCTGTGGGTGTTGATGCATAAATTTTGAACACTTGTAAAACTCATTTAAAGAGACTATTGCTTAGGGTGCTTCTTATATGGGCAAGAGAAACCCTAGAATAGTCTCTGCTGAAAGTGGTGTTTCATAAAACGTGATGTTTAAAATGCTAGTAAATTAAATAATTTTAATATGTAAAACTTAAAAGGTTTAAAATCTCAGCAAGGACAGATGAACATTAAAAATAAAAGCATAAAGGCATAAAACAATTAACAACTTGAATAAGATAAGAGATGTTTGTTTAATCTGCACCACAGAGACCAGACCACAGACGAGTTGTAGAAATTTAAAATAACAAAACGATATAGCTCAAAAACGAAAACAAATGGAACAACTTCGGGTGCAGCCTTGTTTACCCGTGCTTGCATGAAGCACACCTCTTCTAACAAGCCACCTCACCTCAGCCTCTGCCTATTGAATCTGCCCACTACTCTAAACTTGAGCTGCCTCTGGAAAGCCACCGAACAGGTAACAGAGGCAAGAGAGAACCATGGGATTTCACCTTGACTCGCCTTGGAAAAATCTTTCTTACACCCCCCACTGTGTCCGTAGCTAGCTTTTTCCTTCCCCCTCGTGTTGCATCTAGCCGGGGAATTCATAAGGACTAGTCTGGTGCATGAGTAGCCACCGCCTGGGCGTAACGTCCACTGCTACCATCCACGCGTCCATTGCCACCACCCACGCGTTGTGGACAGTAGCAGCAGAAAAGGGTAACGCCGGCGTCAAGGGCCGCTAGCTGGACACGTGCGGTTACACAGTGGGCGTTTTTCAGAAACGGCAGGGGACCATGTTCAGCTGCTGCGGAGGTTGGCTAGTACCGGTCGCAAGGGTTTGATAGAAGCTCAGGTCAACGTTCAGTTGCAGCTGCGCTGCCAAAGGACGTGGCTGAAGCGGCAGCACACCTACGTTGCAGCGCCATCACCCAAGTTGCCGTTCCGGTGCCAAAAACTCTCAAAATACTCGTCTCTGCTGCAGGCAGTTTGTTGGGTAGAAACAGATTGTTGTACAAACCCCAGAAATCTTCGAGGGTGTTGAAGGTCTTCATTGCCTATGAAGGGCATGCGCTTCTCAAACGATTGGCAGCCAGGGCGGCCACAATTACGTCATAGATACACAGTGGGGGCGTTTCTGGACAGGATCTCCTTCAGAACCTTGCTTTGAATTCAACCACCTTGCTTGTAACCTGGACTATAAATTCCAGTGCATGTCCAACGTTGCTCACAGCCTAGATTTTCCGTGTCTGCGTCATTCGTTCAGGCAAAAGAGAGGATCATAATTGGTCATTCGTAACTTGGCACGTCCATGCATGCGAGTGAGGCGCGGGGCCAACTCTGCACGCTGCCGGCGGGGTGAGCGGCAAAAACGCATGTTTAAGTAACAAAACAAGAAAGCCAGCAAAACGGTCTTCACGAATTTGGTCTTCACGAATTTAGCCACTGCTGTTCCAAAACGTACATTGGTGAATAACATCCAAACAGCGATTTAAAAGCCAGCTTCCTCAGGACTGTTAGCTAAAATTGTTTAAGTATAAATTTAACGCAGAACTGGTTTAAAAAAAAGTTTCAAAGATAAGTTTTGAGTTTAATTCCATCAATGTAACCATGATTTTAAAATTAGGAGTTAAACTTCTCTGCGTGGATTTTCTAAGGTTCTGAGCTAGATTTTTGAATATTTTGAATTGAGTTTTCATGCTCCAACTTTCCTGTGCTTAATATGACTGCTATGCAATTCTTCCCTTTTAAAAATAAATAAATAAATAAATTCCATGCTTCAGTTGGACTCTCATTTGGTATAATTTTTGCCTGTTTGTGTTTTTTTATCATCTGTTGAGGTTACCATCGCTGCATGGGGTTAAGCCTATAGGATTTCTAATTGTTATGGGATTAAAACCTTTTTAAACATGGCCCCGTGGTGGCATGGGAGTGTTGGTATCAACAGTAGGCTAAGTGGAAGAATGTTGAACATGTCCCTTATGGTTGCCTTTTGACCACTCTGATGGGTGATGACAACAATCAGTTGCAAATAAAGACTCTCGTTGTAGGAATGTTAGCAGTTCCATTATAGAAGCAAGCACTAATAATGTTAATGGATAGGCGCTGGACCGAGCCTATAGGAGGAGCTGTGGCTACCATCAAGAGACAGACACAAGAAGCAACCAGTTGTAGCCTGGAAGATGTTTATCCAATGCTTTCTCTTATCGTTTGTCGGCTGCGCAAAATGACTGGACACGTGTACTGCTAATTTTCTTTCTTTCTTCTGCATTAGTTAACAGGCCCTACTGCCTCTTATTACAAGAGATCGATCCATCTTGCAGTTCTTAAGGACTTTTTCAAAAAGATAGACCATATTGCCAGGGCTAAGAGCTTGCCATTTTGATCTTGATTTAAAATCTGCTGGCGTCATAAGTGTGTGAGGATGTAATATGTTGAGCCGTGCTTTGGATCTGAAGTAGGCTTAGTTGTCTTTGTGGTGAACGAGGAGTATTCGAGCTATTGTTCAGTCGTGTTCTCACTGATATCTTGTAATATCTAGAAGTTTGCTTCCATGTCAGAGTAGATCATTGCGCAGACATCCTGCATTAAGATACACCAATCGGGATTTTTTATTATCATGGTACTAGCTTATTGTCTCAGTTCCCTGTAGGCTTACTATAATGATCCGAATAATTAATTTACCATCAGCAAATAACTGTTTAGGGAGGAAAGCTTTTTGGTTTTCTTTAAGACAATTCATGTATAGAAATTTGTGTTTATAAACTATATGAACAATTGTTTAAAAATGCTATGTCAGGACATATTCTCAACAACTTGATTATATATGACACCTAAAATGTCTAGTTGATATGGGGGTTGTTGGAACCAGAACTTGAACTATATTTAACCTTAGGCTATATAACTGACATGATACTTTGATCGAATTGAACAAAACATAATGGTGTCTTAAATACAACTTGAACCTAACCTATTACATATAAAGCAATAGGCTTACCGGTCGAGCTATGCTTTTACTGGCAAATGTTTGACCAGTGTGACATATTGCTATATTAGATTATCCTCTTCCTGTACAAGATTATTCTCCTTTTGTTGATATTAGTGAATGCTACAGAAACTTGGCAAGCTCAAATGTTATCCATGATAACGAGAGCACTTGAACTTTATTTGCAAGATGCTTTGTTCCATGGGGTGCATGTATCATTATTTGCGAATTTCTAAAAAAGATTTGGAACTTGAGAAAATTTTAGTCAAATATGTGCATTGTTTGAAATGTTCCTTATTTTAAGTTCATCCCTTCTTTCTATTATTTTGTATTGGTGGGCTCTGAAATTGGTTACATTATCGTTGTTGCAGTATTGTATTTATTGAAAACCCCTTTCCTTTTTGCGTCCTTGTATGTTACGCTTGACTTCTGCGGTTTTTCCGATATTGCTTTTGCAGGCACATGAAAGAGAGAAACTTCTACCCATTTAGTACATGGTTCTAGTATGTGATGTTTCATTTTGAAGTGCTATAGTGTTATACTGATATTTTGAGTACTTGTTTTAAAGCTGATATATTGGATTGCAGGATACCGACGAATAGGAATCTTTTTGACACATTTGATGTGTTAAATCATTTATTTCATTCTATAACAATAAACAGCTGTATTTTCTTATCCAGCTACAGCATCCTAATTTGAGATAAATTTTAGATGTTGTGTAGAGTACAATTTTGCATATCCATATACAGGGTCTGAAGGTCTCAAGACACCATGCACCCAGCGTACCCGTGCTATATGTCCAACTGTTATTGAGGGCTTTAACTTCAAGGCTGGAACAGCTGTAAAAAAAAAACTCCAATTTTTTGGAAGAAATATATCCACTTTTTTCACGTTGGAATCATGTATCCAGAGGATGCATTAGTTTTTATGACAGATTTTTACCTTGTAGTATTCACGTCATAACACAGTCAGTATACTGAGGTCACATGATTCATATGTTTGCAAAGCTACTCTCAAATTTATTGTAAAGTATGAATGTACTTGTTTGCATGGAAAGGCTGCATTTTGGTATCAGGAAAAAGAAAATTGATTTATTCATATTATTCAATCAGCCCACATATCAATCTTGCATTCGGTAGCTATTTGAATTTTCTTGCATTTTTCCTTAAAGTGAACCTATTTTATTTTTCACTTTGTTAGAAGTTTTGAATTTTAATGAATGCGTTCACGGTATCTTATTTGATTGAGGCATTGTTCTTGACATTGCTTACTTGGTTAGAGCATGCCATCAACATCATTCTAACCTTATCCCTTTGGGTGGAGTCAGTTATGTGAGTTCTTTTGTTATTTTCTTTTATTAAGATCAAATCCACATTAATACTTAGGTTTTGGATGTCTTTTAATGCAATTAAACCAAGGTTCCTCTCTAACTTTAATGATGACCTCTTATTATAGGAGCATTCTTTGATCTTCTTAGCACATGACCAAATTATCTAGTATGGTTTTCCATAATCTTCTCATCCATGGGTGCTACTTCCAAGCTTCCTTACTCTTAATTCAATCTTTCCGAGTAACATCCAACACTTTAGCAAATGCATTTTTACCATACACACGTGGTGAGACACTTTTATGTTTGGTTTAAATTCTATCAAAATATCAGGTTGGATTAAGGATCACAAATAGATGGTTTTTAACAAAATCCTGAGGTTTTTTGCGCCATTTTGCTATGTCTCTCGTTCAAACCCTCATAGTTGACCATTGGGTGGATCGTTGTGGTGGTTCGCCTGTTATCTCTGTTGTGCGTAGGGCTGCGCTGCGGTCTTGGCATTGTATGGTTTGCTTGGTTTGCTGCGTTGCGTAGCAGCTCCTTTGGTTTGGCTTTTTGCTGCGTTTTGGCTTTTCAATTTTTGGTGTTGGTTTTTTGTTGTTGTGTTGCTCTGCTGCGCTCTGGTGGTTGTGGGGCAACGGTTTCGGTGGGTGACGGGGTCTGCATTGCGGTGTTGTTGTTATTGGTTGGGCAAGGGCTGCCGCTACTGTTGCTCGTGGGGTTGTGGAGGGTGTTGCTGTGTTGTTGGTGATAGTGTTTGAGGATTTTTTCTGTGGTTGCTTTTGGTGCGATTGTTGCTACTCTCCTCTTTGGTTTGGTCTTGGGTGGAGAGTTTATGACGGGCAATGGAAGGAAACGAGTCAAAGCTTTCTGCTCTATAATTGCACTTTCCACTTCCTCTTCCGTGGCCCTTGTCATTACAAACAATTCCTTTGCCATTCATTCACAAACAATAGAAGTGGATACTTTGACTTCTCAACCTTCCGTTGGCCTCTTATTTGACATGCCCCTTGCTTCCGCATAAACTTTTTTTCATGGAACATCCAAGGTCTTACTCATAGGCTTCGATGGAAGTGTGTAGGCAACCTTCTTTCTAGTTTAAATATTGCTTTAGATTTTGTTCTCCTTCAAGAAATTAAAATTTTAACAAATCATTTATCTCTTTCGGCCCATTAGTTTCTCCCTCACTTCTCAATTCTTGCTATGTCCCACATAAGTGGGAAAGGGGAAGCTGCCATTATCTAAATCATTTAAAGTGGTTTTGACTTTGGTCATAGAGTTTCTTGGGCTACCTTCTCTTCCTTGCATGGCCCTTTCGATATCTTCCCAATTTATGCTTTTAACAATTCTACAGAACATGCTCTCCTATGGTAGGAACTTGCCAATTCTCTTCCTTGAGTACCTTGGATTTTTGGAGGAGATTTTAATATGATAGAATTCTTTCAAGATAAGCTGGGGATTTCAACTGTCAAATTCTGAGTATTAGACTTGGTTTGCTTTTAAGAAAAAGTTTTACCATTCACATGGGGTGGATGCCTTTGCTAACAATCCCGTTCATAGATGTACTTGGAGCAATCAATGTATCGGGCAGGCACACATCTATAGTAGGTTAGACATGTTTTATTTTTCCACCCTTTCTTTTTGTCAAGCCTTCTTCGCTACAACAGTTCATCATCACACCACCTTATTAGACCATCTTCCCATTTCTATCTCTATCCAGATTCATGGTGGTAGCCATTGACATAAATTTCATCTTTTCTAGCTACATAACCACTATTTTTCTTCTCCTTTTGCCTGACTTCTTCTCTATAACCTTTGGAATGTTGAACCTTGGCCCTCAGATTAGGTGGGTTGGATTTAGTGGTGCCATTGTGCTTCTTGTAGAGTGCAGAACTTTGCTCGTTTGTATGGTAAGGTAGTGGCTGTTTAGGCTAAACAAGAGTACAACAACATTCACCTTACTATTGAACGTTTAACTAACAAATTAGCTCAAGATCCCTTCAACACTCTTGTTCATGAGGAGTTAGCTAGAGCTCAGTTAGCCTTCCAACATTGGGAGGTGTATAGAGCACAAAGTGCCTTAACTAAAAGTAGACTCACTTGGTTAAATATTCAAGATGAACATTGTAAGGAATTTTTCAAGTATCTAAATAGCTCTTCTCCCTCACATTCTTTAGACAAAATCTCCAATGATGGCTCCACCATCATTGACCACAATAATATTCTCACATTCCTCAAAAATCATTATGAAACCCTATTTGCAACTACCCCTATGGACATCTCATCATTTGAGGCTACTACCCTCAATTATCTTAGACTTATCAATTCTACCATGTTGCAAAGTTTGGACACCAATATCACCAAAGAGGAGCTTCAGGCAACTTGTTCCAAGTTGAGTCATGGGAAGGCTCTCGATTTTGATGGTTTTTCGGTTGAATTTTTTTCAAAATCATTGGGATCTGGTGGGAAATGACCTTCTCTAGGTTATCAAAGAGGCTATCATCACTAGTTCCCTTGGGCCCAATCTTAATCAAGGGATTATTCGTGTCCTTCCTAAACCCAGGGATCCTACCTATATCTCCAATTGGCGTCCTATAACCCATCTTAATGTAATGTATAAAATTTGGGCCAAGTGCGTAGCTCTACGATTGAAAAGGCTTCTTGGCCAAATTATATCTCCTCAGCAAACAGGATTTGTATTTGGTAGATATATTTTAAACAACATGATTGCTATGTGGAAAGGTCTCAAGTGGGTGGAGGATGACAGTCAAGATATTCTCCTACTGAAGCTTGACTATGCCAAGGCCTATGACAACATAAAGTGGAACTTTATTTTGCAAACCATGACTAAACTCAAGTTTAGCCCTAAGTTCCTTCATATGGTAAAATGTTTATTCTTAGATGCTACCGCAAGGATAGCCACTACCTTCGGCATCACTTCTCCCTTTCCTATCCATCGGTCAGTGCGGCAAGGATGCCCTCTTGCCCCTTACCTATTCATCATTACAGCCAACTTTCTCTATCATCAGTTAAATTATGATATTAAGAATGAAGTAATCACTGGGGTTTGCCTCTTTTCACCTCAATATCAGCTTCTTAACATGCATTTCACTAATGACTCCTTTTTTCTTGTTTAAAAAGCTGCTGATAATTTGCACCAACTCTTATCGCAAGTTGAGCAATATTGCTCACTCTCAGGCTCCACTATTAATTGGAACAAATCTTCTGTCTATAGCTTTACTAATAACTACAATCATGTGACCAACTTTAACTGGCAGCTTCTCTGAGATCAAGACATCATTAAGATTCTGGGCATTCCCTTCTGCTTTAGAGGTTCTACCTTTGCTCTTTGGGAGTATGTGATTTTTCGGATTCAAAAGAAACTTAAAAAATGGAAGAATAAACCCCTCACTCTAGTTGGGAAATACCTCGTATGTAAATCTATATGTGCGTCTACCCTTGTGTATTACTCTTTGTGTTGGGCTCCCTCCCAAGCTACTTATTAGAAGCTTAAACGATTATTTCGTGACTTCATGTGGTCTTCTAAAGACTCTTAGGAAGGCTTCCATCATGTCACTTGGAATATTGTTACTCTTCTTAAGAACAAGGGTGACTTAGGTCTTTTGAACTCGTTCAAGTAGGGGATTACCTTAGTTGCCAAGTGGTTGGTCTAGCATCTTGATGCTTTGGACATCATTGGGACTCTTCTCCAATTAAAACTTCAACAAGCGTTTCCCAAAAATAAGCCCTTTTGGAAAGGAATCCATTTCGTTAACTAGATCCTTTTCCCCCATACTATTACTATTCCTAGATCTCATGTTTTCAAAAGCATTTGGAGGGCCTAGCAACTTCTTCACCGATATATAGATTGGACGAATGTCATGATCAATCCTACTCTTCTCTCTAAGTTGTGTCCTTGGTGGTTACCTTTATCACTTGCTCCCCTTGCCATTACGAATGCTAAGGTTGCTACCTCCTAGTATCAGAAGGAAGTTATTTCTCTAAGTTGTCTTCGACTTGTCAATCAATGGATTTCTGGGGTTGAGTTTAATAATCTGTATGGGGAGTCTACGGCAATGCACCATTGCCTAGCTCAGGTATATACCTTCATTCAATACGATTTGCAGCTAGATGGTTTGGTGCATAACATTTTTCATGGCTTCCAATGGATTAATGGGTCGAAACTTTTACCCTACAAGCCACATGTCCCCTTTAACCTTATGCATGACTCATCAAGTGTCATTCAACGATGTAACAAGTCTTGGGACAAACAAGAGTCGGAACAATTCTGTATCTCTCTCTTCCAATGTATTTGGAAACTACCAACTCTTCCTAAAATTAAGTAATTCCTTTGGTGTCTCATCCATCAAGGTTTACCTATTAGTAAACATCTCGAGTATCTCGAGTTTCATAGTCCCAGTTGCCCTCTTTGTGGTGGTTAAAAGGACTTTGCTCATGTGTTTTGGCTTTGCCCCCTTCGCTCAGCATGTGTGGACATGGGCTTCCAAAGTAATTTCAATGTGCAAGTTATCTCAAGATGATGTTATATTTGGCCTTTTGGCCACCACTTTTTGCTAATTTTAAATTTCTGTGGAAAGTCATTAGGCTTATTATTCTTTAATACATTTGGAAGCATAGATGTAATGTTATCTTTTAAATGATTAATTATTCTAATAAATGTCATCTAACAACGTAAGAGAAATTGCAGATTGACGAGTGGCGAGGTACCCCTACACTCAACCATATGAATACGAACATTTCACACACGATCCGGTCGAACTCCGCAGATGGGCTAGTTGTGGTATCTAGACAATTACTCTTAGATCGCAGTTCGCTGTCTTCCCATCTGGACTAGTATTAACTTTATCATGTATGGTTTAGTCTAGAGTGAGGTGTATGATGTGCTCCTATATTAATGCTACTCCTGGAGACAATGGGAAATAATATGGACTAAGCTAGGAGAGAGAGTGTGAGAGAGAATCTAACTAGCCTAGTGCAATGAGCATCCGTTCCTTAATCATCCGTACACATCTTGGACCTCATGCACGACTACCACTGGGATTACCAAGTGCATGGCCTAAGTACGCTACTGGGTTACCAAGTAGTCACACTTGAATGCTCGTGATTAAGTCGTACTCATTCTGCGTTACTAGGAGATAAGGGTGAAGAGATATTAACTAAGAAAGCAGTAAATAACAATTAAATAAATAATTAAGCTAAGTGGATGCTGCAATGATGAAGTAATCTTGATCTTTATTGCCGGTCATGTGCATGTCCAAGTATGTCACACTCGAATAAGGATGCCGTACATGGGTGTGATATCGCAGCCAACAAATTTATGACTCATCATATCCCCACGACTAAATGAAAACTCATCCTCGAGTTAAAGTGAGAACAAGCTCCATTGATTACACAGTGTATAGGTATGGGATTATTTACTGACGAGAATGGGTTCATGCCACAGTGTGGAATTGGAACAAAATTGAGAGACAACACAAAAAATGCAAAAGAAAATCCTACAGCTAAAAAATTGATGGAACTCATGTAGTTCTTGGTGGCGGTGGCTCCTCCATGGATGCTTTTCCCTTGTCTTGTGCTCCAGGTTTTGGAACTTGATGGTGTTGAAGTATGGCCTGGAGTTTCTCTTCTTTAGTTCGGGGATCCTTTGCCATCCATGCTAATGTTTCAATGTTTGATGGAGTCGGCACCTCCCATGGGCAGGGTAGTTGCGGAAACATTTGATTTGCCTTGACATACTGATGAAGTATCATTGAGTCACTACGTTGACTGGGCCGTGTATACGTGGCCGCGTCTACGTGGGCCTGTCGACGTGCCATCCACATCGACACGGGCCTGTCGACGTAGCCTTCCTACATCGACGTGGCCCCGTTTACGCAGCTGCCTTTCTCGGCCTATAAATAAGAGGGTCTTCTGCCTCATTCAGGCATCTTTCAGTTAGTTGTAGTGAAGCTCTTGCAGTTTGTTCCCACATGAGATAGAATATTTTCCAACTGCCTGCAACAGGTGTAAGAAAAGTGACCGCAACAGGTGTAAGAAAAGTGATTGGCTCTTTATTCAAGTGTTGATGTATCTAAGCCCATTGACGTGACGACAATAAAGACGAACTATTCAAGCATTCCTTGCAGCAATTGAACTTAGCTATTTTATGCATTCAGTAGTTTAATATATTTATGCTTTGTTAGTTACATGTTAATTACTTAAGTTTCTGTTATAATTATTTTAATCGCTATTGTTCATTCGTAGTTCGTAAAGGCCATAAGTACGACCATCACGGACGTAAATCAAACACTTGGTAAACCCAGTGATGCTTAACGTCTGGTAGCCCAGAAGTGTTAGGAGATGCTCAAAATGTGCTCAGAAGATGGGACCGGATACTTATGCTAGGAATAGTTAGAATACAAGTTAGGATAATTAGATATTAGATAATAGTTTGTTCCTTACCTTTCATACCTTAATTAGCTACAAAAAGATATGCAAAAAGCTATAAAAATCATTAGCCTTAGTCTCACTTAACCATCGTAAACGGAACATCACAAGTGAGGTTAGGAAGACAATGACCGTTCTAACCCAAAGTTTCATTGGTTAGAGTCTGCTGTATGTTAAGTACTTACAGTCTACAGAATTCGATTGGGTCGCGTGTGAACGCCCGTGATTCGTATGGTTGGGCATAGGGGTACCTAGCTGCTCATCACATACCAAGCCGCAAACACNGTGGTTAAAGCAAGCTACCAAGGACAAAAAGGTGTCGCAACAGACTTGGCTCAA
>MNCI01011925.1:1087069-1101931 GCA_015680685.1 Gnetum montanum | reverse complement strand
GTATAGGTGGTGGCTACCTGTCGCTCGAGCTCTGTTCTCGGGCACCCTGCTATTAACATGGCAAGGTTGGCATACCGCAGGTTTGCCAACTCTATGTATTTTGTAAGGTATTGGATCTGTAGGTCTTGGTTCTTAACTTCCGCCTAATGGGCAAATGCATGTGTCCAATATGACCTGCCAGTTAGTGTGTTGAGCATTGATAGCATTGATGTGGGCCTTGGCCATATGGATCTCCTTCTCAATGATCTGTTTATACATCCCTACTTGGTCTCGGAAGTGCTCCTTTAGCTTTTCATGTTGTTTAGCCTCATTCTGCTATGCACTGATCTCAATAGCCATTTTCTGATGGATGGCATGTACCTCCTCCATCGAGAGGGTTTGATTTTCCCTGGCTAAACAGTTCATGTCCTGGTTGACCCTAATGAGTTGTTCTCGCAATTGTTGAAATGTTCTTCGAAAACATTCTTTTTCTTTTCCATAGAGGTCAACCGAAGGTTATTAGCAACAAGCTGCTTGTTTTCCTCTTGTAAGGCCTTGAGTTCCTTAGTATGCACGTAAGTTTGCGCCTGTGCTGCATAGGCATCCCAAACAGCCTTCTCTTTTTCCTCTGCCACCTTCTTATTCTCTGTCAATAACTTGGTCAGTTGCTCAGTTTTGAAAGTGTCAAGCTAGTCTGTGGGAAGAAATTGTGAAGGATCCCGCTATACTGCTTGTAGGGCCACGAGCCTTTCTTGCAATTTTTTGCACCTCTGCTTCAACATGCTTGGCCCTAATCTCTGTCAAGACTAGTTTCCCCTTGGTGGAAATGAGGTCTAATTGAATTGCCATAACATCCTAAGGGATGTCAAACAAGGATGGCATTACCTGTCTTGTTTGTAGCAATCAATCAAGTACATCCTAATGTTTTACAGGAGTCATTGAGGTTCCAGCTAGAGTTTAAGCATCCCGTGCTCTTGTAAGGTCTATCGGTGGCACAATAGGTACATTGAATGATTCCTTAATGTGGTCTGCGACCACTTCTACGGCTCCTGCTACATCCTAGTGCTGCATGACCACCACTGTGGCCTCTTCACCAGTTNGATGTGCAGTATTGATGGGAAAGGTTAATGCTAACCTACCTCATCTATATTTTACAGAGATCCTAAGGCGGTTTGAAGAACAAAAGACGGGGAAGCTTACATTGCCCTTCCCTTGTCTTATCAGGAAGTTGTGCAAACGTGCTAGTATANACAACTTCCCCAACTGACTATCTCAGCGATGGCCCAGAGATGGCTCATCGACGGTCTGTAATCTTGCGGCAGCGGTGGTTGATCCTGCTGGCTCATGTTATGCCCTACTTCTTATTGTTGGCTAGGTCCCGTGCTGGAAGTTGGCTGGGCCCTACAAGTTGAGTTGCAATTGGCCTTGCTGTTTGTTCCTTTTCTTGTTCTGGCCCCAGCGTCTCACCAGTGATTTTCCTTGCGGCTGGTAGCTTTAGTAGTTTAGCATATGAAGCATTTTGGGCTTTTCGGAGGACATCATTAGTGTATCCTCTTATACTAGCACGTTTGCACAACTTCCTGATAAGACAAGGGAAGGGCAATGTAAGCTTCCCCGTCTTTTGTTCTTCAAACCGCCTTAGGATCTCTGTAAAATATAGATGAGGTAGGTTAGCATTAACCTTTCCCATCAATACTGCACATCTTCTTGTTGCATATGTTGAAATTCTTTTTAAGCCCTTTGTGGGGAAGAGGTGATAAGTTCCCATTTTGAAGTAAATCCTTTCTTTCGTCGTCAACTCCCCAAACGTCTTATCTTCCTTGCCATATGCCCTTTCCAACCAAACTCGTCGCGCATTAGGGTTTGAATGGGTAGACAAATGAGCAACCTTTGGCCCTGTATTCGGAAGGTTTAATACTTCTGAAATGGCCTGAATAGAGAAATTGACTGTCACACCATAAATGTTAACCGTGGTGCCTTGTTCCTTGTTGTGCCAAAATTGGTACGTTTCCCCTAAATACTAGGCATCGCTTTAAGAGAGGATAGGCCATAATGGGGACCCTTTGAGGTGGTCCCTAATGGCCTCTAGAGCAAATTCTACAAAAGATTCAAAATTTAATTCCACAATCACTACAGTGAATATGGACCTTTCATGGATAGCTTGAACACAATCTTGGGGTAACGTGAGATGTTGTCCCTGTTCAGGCGCAGCAGCAACTCCTTCTTTGGCCTGCCTTGATTGTATAGTAGCAGGGTCCTCTTGGTGGATGCTAAATGATTATTCCTCCTGCTTTGCATGCTATCCAGCAGGAACTTGTCCTTCACCTCTCCTAGGTCGTTTGCTCCCACCCTGAGTGGGACCTTCCTGTTTTCCGTGTTTTGGGGTCATCTGCAATCACACGGGGCTAATCCTTAGTAAGGTTGTTTCCCAAAGTTAGGTTATACCTTACTGCTTATTTTAATGAGTTTATTTTATCTCCGTGTGATGTTTCCCGAAAGATTATAATATTTAATCCTTTTTTGCTCAGGTGGTTTCCAAATCTAATTTTCCGGTGTAACTAAGGGGATGAAATTGTTTTTGACATACTTATCCTTAATTTCATAGCTAATTACCCTTGATACTGTCCTTCGGGCGATGACGAATTTCAAAAAAAATTATGTGCTATTCAGTGTGTGCCGCTCCCCCACGACTAAGCTGAACACTCCAGGTTCAAGTAAGTTCAAACGGAATGAAAATCGGAGGACCAGCAAGCGAGATATAGGTATGAAAGCAAGGAACAGGCAATCACAAGTCGTAGAGAGAAATTTGAAAAGCTCCCCCATGTGAATAGTTGAAAATGATGGCAAGTGGTGCCCAGGGGGGGGGGGGTTCATGTATATATAGGTTTTTTGTGACGCGATATCACGACCTATCGATATTAAGGCACTAGGGAATATACCAAATTTTGAAGATTCTTCTAAAATGAATGATGGAACTAAGGACATGTGGATAAAGTGTCAAAGGGCTTCAGGGTAATTTAACTAGTTCTGAAGGCACGAATAATTATGTGTGGGTGGAATTGATCAATAAGGGCCTCGGGTGGTAAGGGAGAGAAAAAGGCCATGTAATGGTTCATAGGAACGATGGAATTTGGAGGGATAGTCATAAGGGAAAGAATATCGTTGAAAATACATTGAGGGTAATAGATGGTGTGTGGAAGATGTGTGATGAGTGCAAATTACAAAGATTACGCAAGTGGGTCTTCCCCAAAGCAGGTTCCAACCTATAATGCCCTTGTGTAACCACACTTAAAAGTGTCCGTAGGAACTAGAAGGGTTAAATGTAATCCACACTGGTTCCACAAAACACACACATGTAAGTATCACCAGAATGAGGTAAGAATTCTACGCTACACAAGACACGAGCTACAATTACATGAACAGCGAGATGAGACAAAATATAGAAGGGATTGTAGAGATTGGCACATGAGGTAACTGACCCAGGGCACAATAAATCCTGCGTGTAAAGCATGATTAATGTTTCATTAACCTGTCATTCCAAGATCAGGACCAAGTCCATTCCTCTGATCAGTGACATCGCATTTTTTCATCTCATGATGAGCAACTATGAGAGTACCAAAACAACAAGGCTTACGATCACTTGGCATTTTGTTCAAGGGAGGAGTGATTTTTGCTTTGTGATGCTTTGTTTGTTTATTTTTTCTTGATGCTGAATCCAGAGAAGCCGCCAACCTTCAAGCATGGGTGCATGTCTTTCCAATGGGATCCCCTAGAATCGCATTGGATTTTTGAGTGCCTTTTGATTACTCTTACTTCCATTTTGCATTAGATCTACAAGGATCGTAGTACAACCATGTTGCGTGATAACTCCCATAGATGTCACCAAAGAGAATCCGCAAGTCCCCTTGATGTCACATCCTAATCATTCCCTCTTGATCCATCTTTTTTCATTTTGGGTACAATGAACACAAAATTAATTTTAAGTTTAAGAATGTCAAGAATATCACTGTACCCTCGAACAGAACCTCTTATTTGTAGAATGGATGAGTGGGTGTAATGGGTTCACTATCTAAATAATTGATCGCTCGAGACTTGATAACATAGAACACACCTCAACCAATGAGCCACATGAGTGTTTTATTTGTAGATGAGATTACTTATAAAAAGAGATAAAAAGACAAAAAGATAAAATAAGAAATTGAAAAATGAAAAACTGGAAAACAAAAAATTGTAAAATTAAAGAAAATGAAAAATAGTTATTAATCCTGCTTGTCATTAGAATGGGGGATATCCCCCATAAGTAAACAGTTGAGCATGGCGAGGATTAATAATTGAAAGATAAGGATCCTTGCATGTTGGCAATATTGAAACTTGGTCATACTTACCCCATTGGGGTTCACACACCTGATTATAGTAAGCATAGTGGGGCAATTTATAAGATATGGTTCCCGGATAAAGAGTTGACCCACTATGATACTTGAGATCGTAAGATGGTATGCAAGGGTCAAGATGTCGCTCTGCATGGCTATATTCATTGGGCCATATGGTTGTTGGAGTGTTAATTGGTGGCCCTGATGAAGTAACACAAGGCACTGAGTTCGAGGAGAAGGGTGCACCACAGTGTTGGACTTGTGCCAAGTTGGAGAATGCAGTGGCCTTGGAACTGTGTTGTCCCTTCCTATGACCATGTCTAAAGAAGGGACACCTTTGATGTTGAGGAGGTCTCTCACTGCTATTGGCAATAGTAGCACAAGTAATGTTCGTTGGTTGTTGCTGTGGTGTAGATACTTTAGGAACAATTGGTGGCGATGTAGAAGGAGGGAAAGGATGAGAACGTTGAAATCTAGGAGGAGTGTAAGGTTCACAAGGTGTTGGTTGTGTTGAGGACATGGGTTGATGGTGTTGAGAAGAATGAGAATGCGGTGAGATAGAGTACGTTGACCCAGTTGGGGAAACATGATGTTGAACAAGATAAGCATTTGGATTCGGATGATATGAAGGGTGTCTTTAGTTTAGGGATGACTTCCCTCACGACTGGGATTGTTGCCACTGTGATCGAACACAGTATCTTTGTACGAACTCTGGGTGTAACGTGTTTTCCCAATGCTCATATAAATGTAACCAGATTAGGCATTGGCCCTTGGGATGATCGTATAGGCAAATGTTGCATTCATACAATTGGCAGTTGAGTTCTTATTTTCTTCATCCCTTCTTTCCAATTGTCTAATGGTATTTTTTCTTGCTTCTCGAGTTGTCAAAACTCTATCTCCAGTAATATCGATATACTCTCCACACTTTTTATGCGTCCATTCCAACATCTTATTGATCTTTGCCTCGACTTCCTCTACTGATTGTTGTACTGGCAAAGATGGTTCTTCCTCCTTGAGATAGGTTGATTTATCCTTTTTATGATTATGGGCCTTTGTTAAGTTGAGATTTTGGTCCCGTTGGTGTTTTTCAACACTCTCCCATCTAGCCATTTCTCCTTCTTCTTTTGCTACCTGCTTAATAAGCTCTTGAAATTGATGGGTTTGTAGTTTGTATAGTTGACCTTGGGCATACATCCCTAGGGTCTCTCTTGTTTCATTACAAAGCCCATCAATGATATGGTACATTAGCCTTTCCTTGGCGAACTCATGGCTTGGACAGTTGTTTAACAGTGCATAATATCTTGCTAAGGCTATGTCCAAGGTTCATGTTATGCTTGTTTCCACTCTTGGATTTGTTTCCTCAAGGCTGACACTCTTGCGTAAGTTTGATATCTTTCGTTAAAGAGTTCTACCATTGTTGGCCAATGTCGTATTGAATTTGGTTTTAACAATCTATACCATACTTTTGCTTGGCCAATGAGTGTCATAGGAAAGAGCTTGAGTTTTTGCCACCCATTATCAATGTTGTTCCATGCACAGGCATCGTAGAAGGCTTGTAAATGTTGTTGCGGATCTAAGTCATAGCCTCCTGAGAAATTAGGAAAGTTGTTTAAATTGAGCCTGGGTAGACGGCTCTCTTTACGATGCCTACGGGAGATTCAAACAGCCTCTTGTATTTGCATTAGGCTTGTAGTGGCCAGTAGGGGTTCATCGTTATCGAGTAAGTTATGCTTTCGTGTGTTGTGACGATGTTGCCTTCATTTATGTTTATAAGAAACCCCCACCTCAGATTGCATACTCCAATCTGTATTGTCATATAATTCGTTGGTTCTCCAATGAATTACCTCACTAGATGTGGCATTATCGTAGTCTTGTAGGAGATGCATGGTTGTGAAATTGTGTGTGAATTTGTATGTGACTTTTTTGTAATTATTTCTTCCTAAAAGATATATCGTTAATTCCTATACAACGACCTTGTATGATATAACTAATCTAGATAACTAGCATCGTCCTTGGCAATAGTGCCACTGATGAGTGGCGAGGTATCCCTACACTCAACCATACAAATACGAACGTTTCACGCATGATTCGGTCGAACTCCACAGATGGGCTAGTTGTGGTATCTAGATAGTTACTCGTAGATCGCAGTTCGCTATCTTCCCATCTGGACTAGTATTAACTTTTTCACGTATGGTTTAGTCCAGAGTGAGGTGTATGATGTGTTCCTATATTAATGCTACTCTTGGACACAATGGGAAATAATATGGACTAAGCTAGGAGAGAGAGTGTGAGAGAGAATCTAACTAGCCTAGTGCGATGAGCATCCGTTCCTGAATCATCTGTACACATCTTGGACCTCGTGCACAACTACCACTGGGATTACCAAGTGCATGACCTAAGTACGCTACTGGGTTACCAAGTAGTCACACTTGAATGCTTGTGATTAAGTCGTACTCATTCTACGTTACTAGGAGATAAGGGTGAAGAGATATTAACTAAGAAAGCAGTAAATAACAATTAAATAAATAATTAAGCTAAGTGGATGCTGCAATGATGAAGTAATCTTGATCTTTATTACTGGTCATGTGCGTGTCCAAGTACGTCACACTCGAATAAGGATGTCGTACAATTACAATCACCACACTGCGGGCATGCATTGGGAGAAAGGGTTGAGAGGAAAGCTAACAAAGAGACTCTACAAAACTACTTAAATTAACTTTTAAAACTTGATGAGTCGTGATATCGCGTACACGATATTGCGTCCTACCTCATTATCTATAAATAAGAGGCAACTTTCCTTGTTCAGGGAGTGAGTCTCAAACCCTTAGCTAAACTCTTGCAGTTTTACCATTCCAGAGTTAGAATAATTCTTGTGTGCCCGCAGTGGGAGTCATAGAGTGAACGGATCTTTATTCGAGCAAATTGTACCTAAGCACACATTTGTGTACGGCAATAAAGACGAACTTTATGATAAACCTTGCAACATACAGATTAAGCTAAATAGTAATTAATTATTGTTGAATGTTTAAATGCTTTCTTAGTTAATTAATTTTTCTCTCAACCCTTGATTCTCGTAGTTAAGTACACTCAGTATGACCGCTTCGAGCATGTGTGTAGTGCTTGGTAACCCAGTAACGATTAGCATTTGGTAATCCTAGCAGTGTTGCACTGGTTCAGGATGTGTGCAGCAAGTGGGAATGGATACTAGTGTTAGGAACAATTAGAACTTAGTTAGTGAATAGTTAATGTAAGTTAGTCACTTAGTTCTATTCACCTTCCCCTATTAGCATAAGACATTAAAAAGATAAAAGTTATAAAAATCATATACCTCAAGCTTACTTAACCATACAACCGTGACAATACAAGTAAGTTTGGGAAGATAGCAATTGATTAACCTTAAGTATTCCATTAATGTACGTAAGCACTTAGTCCTTGGAGTTTGACCGGATCGCATGTGAAACACTCGTATTCGTATGGTTGAGTGTAGGGGTACCTCGCCACTCATCAAGTTTTAAAAAGGCCCCTACTAAATTTGCCTACTTCTTATTTATTGATGAGGAAGCAGGCTATGATATCGCGTACGCGGTATTGCGTCTAGGTTGTGATATCGCATCCGCGATATCGCGTACACGATATCACGTGTGTGATATTGCAACCAACAAGTTTATGACTCATTACAGATATTCCACCTCATTCATTTCCAACTCAAATCTCAAGCATCAAAGTTCAAACTAGATATTCAATAGTTGATTTATCTTCTGCAGCCTTGGAAAGGATCCATGCGCTCAAGAAATGCTCTTTAGCAGGGATCTCTGCATAAAATCTTTTCTCCTTACATTTGACTGCAATCTTCGTATGAGGGTCTCTTTTCCTTTTATTGAGCGCTATCAACCTCATCCGAATTTTTGCCACTCTCTCTTGTAATAGGCTGGTTGGTTGGTGGATGGTAGTCCCCTAGATTGGGTTTCTTCCTTTCACGAACAGTTATTTATGAGGATGTTTCCTAGAGTTTCATCCCCAGTGTTCTTAGTTTTCCATATTTTTGTCTCTATGACTTAATGTGGTTTATGTATTTAACACTCTTTTTATTAATAAAACTTCTTTTTAGGGTCTGACAATCGCACGCCCCCCTTCCCCCCCCCCCCCCCCCCCGCCTCTGCCCCCCCAAAAATAGATAGTTTTAGGTTTGATCCCTCTTACCTAATCTCCCATTGGCTTTATTGTTTCAAGAATACCAAACTAGTTTAATTGCTTTCTAAACAAAAACATTGCTTAGATTGGGATTTTTTTATGTAGTATAATTATTAAAAGGATTTATGTAAGGTATAAAAAGGCCTATAATTTGTCATTTAGGAAATTGTTGGATTTTTAAACTTATCATTTAATTTTTTGTGTATAGTTTAATTTTTTAACATGAGTTATTTAATCCAACTTAGGGTATCTCAATTGTGTCTTAAAACATAAAGCAATTTGATTGTAAGTACATCACAAGAGATATAGTCAACATGATGCTTTAGAAGAAATATATAGGAATACAACGGTGCTTTGTATGCATCCTTGTTAAAGAATGAGCTAACCACTTGAACCATATCTTATTTTTGGCATTTTGGAACTTAAAAACCTGAAACAATTTGACAATAGATACACCTAAAGATCTATATCCAACATGATGTATTAGAAAAACTTTAAAAGAAATAATAAACCACCTCTCATTGGCAATTGTGTTGGTTTGCTAACTACTAAGTTGTGAGCTTGGGTTCTGAAGAGAACAAAGAATTTACAAGTTGTAAGTGAATTCTTTTAGCTTTTGTAAATAACTTTAAAATTATTTTTTCCTTAAAAATTATTAATTTACTATGTGAATAAATGTAAATATATGAATATGAAATTGAAATGGAATTGTGAATGTATAAACATAGTAACTCTTATGATCAAATGGGCCCAATAATTATGTAGCTTGAATTTATTTTTAAGATATTACTAGGAGAAAAATTATATCCTATATTTGATAGAGTTAATAATTTTGCTAAATACATTTCTAACTTTAAAATCATGAAATTCTATTTTTACTTTGCTAATCAATATTTGCATTTGCATAGAGATTGTTACATAAGATGTGTAAATTAGAATAGCTTGTAGAAAAACTTTAATTTTTTTCTCACACAACAATTACTTGATGAAAGACAAAGATAACATGAACTTAAACACTATAAAGAAGAACGAAACCAATTGCATAGAAGAGGCAAGCAAGAAGGATGAAAAAATAAAGAGAAACTGAAAAGAAAAGAGGCTTCATGTAAGGGTAGTGACAATGTTGAACTAGATTATATACATTTTATATGTAAGGTGGTCTAGAGTTTATAGCTTGAAAAAGTCAATTGAGGTTTGACTTTCAACTTAAGGATGATTGACCAAACATTCCCTTACCTTTGAAGCATCTATTACCTTAAGGGTGTTTTACAAGACCATACTCGTACCATTACAAATAATAAAATTTTCTCCTCCCCATCCTTCATTTCAAACTCATGCTATTGGTCAAAAATTTTTAATTTTTTGGTCATAGTAAGGCTATATTAAGGATTTGTAGTTAGTCATTTTCTATTGTTATGGATGAACTAAAGAACTAAAATTGCTTGGTGTATGTTATTTGTAGATGATATTGTGTTGGTGGATATGTTTTGAGTAAGTATTATTTCTAGAATAGAAAAATGACAATAGGCTTTTGAATCAAAGGCTTGGAAATTAGCAGAAGTAAGATTGGAACATAATTTTAGTGAAGTATAAACAATAATAAAATTCAAGTATCAATTCAAAGCTAAGAATTTTTTCATTGTAAGCAATTCCACCACTTAAGAGTAATAATCCAATTAAATGGTGAAATTGATAAAGATGCAAAAACTAGGATTGAGGTAGGGTGGTTAAAATGGAGACAAGCTAGTAGTGTTTTCTATAATAAAAATATCTTAATAAAACTAAAGGATGCATCCTTGCATATCATTAGAAGTTGGCCTTTTCACTAAAATTATTTCAAGTTGAAACTAGAATATAGGAGATAGGCTTGTGGTATTTTATGTGATAAAAGAATCATAATAAAATTAAAGGATTTAGCCCTTGTATATGGTTGTTAGTTAGCCTTATGACTAAAATTACCTTCAAGTTGAAATTAGAAGATGAGATAAGAAGACAATGAGCAACATATATTATTAAAATGCAATAAAACAAATTTCTTCAAAAGAAAATTATAATTCTTAACTCAAACTTGGTAGGAGCTATTCAAGCTACTAGTATTGGATGTAGAACATTATATAGAAGAAATATTCAAACTATATAAATATTGGATATATCCATTGTATTTACATACCTAGGGTTTACTTGTTCAATTAGATGGTGAGATTAATAATCATCTAATATATAGAATTGAAAAATGAGAGATGAAATGATAAGAAGCTAGTTATGGCATTTGTGATAGAAGAATCACTACTAGGTTAAAGGGCAAGTTTGATAGAACTACTATTGATGAGCGGTGAGGTACCCCTACGCCCAACCATACGAATCACAAGCAAGCACTTGTGATATTTTTAAGCGATGGTTGAGTGAGATTGAGGCAAATGATTTTTATCAATTTTCTTTTTATCTTTAAGGTTTGATTCTTTTAGTGTAGGAAATGAAAAGATATATAATTTTATGATGGCTCTACTTTGTCGCTTAACTATCCCTAGCATAAACAACCAGTCCCATCTTCCGTGCACATCCTGAGCATGTCCTAACCACTACTGGGTTACCAAACGTCAAGTGTCATTGGGTTGCCAAGTGTTAGGTATATGTTTGAGATGGTCGTGCCTATGGTTCTTATAAACTATGAAAAGGGCTGTAACCATAAAATGATAATAATAAAGGTTTTTAGAATGATTAAAATGTTAAAATATTAAAATGTTTTAATGCTTAAATAGTTTAATGCTTAAGGAATGTTCAAAAAGCTCGTCTTTACGCTAATGGGCTCAAGTACATTAGCACTTGAATAAAGAGTCGTACACCCTTCTCACTCCTGCTACGAGCACTTGGGAAATATTCTAACTTTTACGGAAATAAACTGCAAGAACTTCGCTACAACTAACTCAAAAGATGTCATAAATGCTGCGGGTGCACGCATATTTATAGCGGAAGATAGACTCTACATTAACAAGGTTGCATTGTCACGTTAACACATGGATGGATGCGTCGACGGGGTCATGTCATCATGGTCGCATCAATGAGGCTTCGTTAACACAGCCTAGTCGATGCATCAACTAAACACTTCATCAACTATCATACTTGTGATCCTTTATATTATAAAATGTTGGCCTAGCAAAAACATTAGGCTTAACATGTATGTGTGGTAGAGATGAAATTGCTAAAATGGATATTAGATGTGACTAGGAAAGATCAAACTAATAACTCTTTTATTAGGATAATTTTGAGAGTAGTACCCATAGATGAGAAAATTATGGATAGTAGTAATGAATAAGTGGGTAGTGGGATGTACTCATTTTCTCATGTTTGTTTTGAGTATCTTGTTGCTCAACATGCTTGGAAATGGATATTTAGAATTTGTAACAACTTTTAACCAAGCATCAATATAGTCATTCATGGTGATCAGCTTGTTTTGTCTACTTCATATTTTTTGCATTTGGAATTATCTTCAACCTCTTATTCTCTACTCTATTTGGAAACTTCAATGTGCAGTTATTTTCTAGCAATAAGAGCATAACTATGACTTTTCTTTAGGTGTCAAATATCAAATTCTTAAAGATGTCACTTTTCAGTTACAACTTCAAGAAAAGAAGCTCCTAATGAGAGTTGAATAATTAATTTGTTTTCTATAGTATTAATTTCTTTTTGTTTTGGATGCTCAAGGGTGAGAAGCTTTCAGCTTTTGTTGCTATTTGTTCTTTATTTTGAGTGATGTATTCTTTTTTCTTTAGAGAGAGTTTTCTCCTTCTCTTTACAAGAAACCCTTTAGTAAGAAGCGGAAACCCATGAAGGACTTCTAAAG
The DNA here is from genome assembly GCA_015680685.1 of Gnetum montanum. NCBI lineage: Eukaryota > Viridiplantae > Streptophyta > Gnetopsida > Gnetales > Gnetaceae > Gnetum > Gnetum montanum. The sequence continues at coordinate 1,089,550 of MNCI01011925.1, read as the reverse complement.
AAGGGCAAGGCTTGATCCTTTTCCTACCCTAGAGGGAAGATTTTTTTAGGATTGGTTGTAAACATGAATTTTTTAAATAATATTATTCATTTTATTGAGGCTTAACACCTTGCCACCTCCCACCATCCCCTCCCTTCCTATAATATAAGTACATCCCAAGATATATAGTCTAATTAGAACATTATAACTTAGCATTGCCCACAAAAATCGAAACCTTGGCTAGAAGCTTTCAATTTAAGAGTCTTTGCTATTAGGCTAATATCTGATTGTTGAATAAGTGGATGGTGAGATTAGTAGTGGGATAAATAGAACAGAAAGATGATAAATGAAATGGAAAGAAGCTAGTGGTGTGTTTTGTCATTAAAAAAATTCCTACTTGAAGGGCAAACTTTACATAATTGCTATCATCCTTGCAATCCTTTTTAGTGTAGAATGTTGGCCTAGCAAAAAGCATTAAACATAATGTGTATGTGTAGTAGAGATGTAATTACTGAGGTGGATATTAGGTATTACTAAGAAAGATTGAACTAAACCTTTAGATGAGAAAGTTATTATTTTTCTAAGTACATTAAACATTTGACTTTACCACTCATTCTTCCATTTTAATTAGATGGCTTAAATTTTTTTTTATTTTTTGACCAAACAACCATAGGGGTTGTAGCATTACACCCTCATGACAGCAGGGTTGAAGGTGAGGATAGGAATTGAACTCACAACCTCGTCACCAAAAAACGAGTATCTTGACAACTACACTACACTCCCACTCCCAAGTACATTAAAGGAATTTTCAAAAGATCAAAGTAATACACCATCTTCTTTTAAAGGAAGGAATTACATCTTGTTGCATATTGTTTTAACATTTTAGGCATATATTACAACTTATGCGTCATTTCTCATTCTTTAACCTAGATTACTTTCTAAGTTTTCAAAAACATTTTTATAGCTTATAATCATCATCCAAGGGCGTAATTGAAAATAGCGGATAATATCCGTGCACATGGAAAATGTGGGATTATTGAGGTAAAACCTGTTACATGCCTTTAGGTGAAATAATCTAGTTACAACCAAACGTGACTTGTGTAAACTTGAAAAATCAAATAGAGACGTTAAAACAATAAAAATTGGCATGTACAACGAGCCAGACACATGTGGACCAAAGTCGACTTTGAAAAATGGCAAATAATAAGCTGGCACTATGCCACCAAACATGAGGAGCCCAAAATACGCGTCTTTTAAAAAAACAAAAGAGAGAGTTTTCTCCAGATTGAGCCAACCAAAGCAAGCGCAAAAGGTCCATAAAAAGACAGAAAATGGAGAAAATAAAAGAGAAGGGCCAGCTATTATGATGGATCATGACATTGCGGCATGGCATGCTGCCATGTGGATGTGGATACGGATGATGTGAACATGCTCATGCATGAATGGGCTGCCACATCAGCGTCGTCGTCATCATCATCGCCACACGGGGATTCCAAGCGCTTTGTTAAAACTGCTTCATTCGCTGCTTCCGCTGAAACCCCTGCTGCTGCCTGTTTGCATAGATTCTGCGACTCCCTCCTTTAACCTTATGCATGACTCATCAAGTGTTATTCAACGATGTAACAAGTCTTGGGACAAACAATTTGTATCTCTCTCTTCCAATGTATTTGGAAACTATCGACTCTCCCTAAAATTAAGCAATTCCTTTGGTGTCTCATCCATCAAGGTTTACCTGTTAGCAAACATCTCGAGTATCTTGGGTTTCATAGTCCTAGTTGCCCTCTTTGCGGTGGTTAAAAGGACTTTGCTCATGTGTTTTGGTTTTGCCCCCTTCGGTTAGCATGTGTGGACATGGCCTTGCAAGCTTTCTCAAAATGATGTTATATTTGGCCTTTTGGCCACACCACTTTTTGCTAATTTTAAATTGGTGTGGAAAGTCATTAGGCTTATTATTCTTTAATACATTTGGAAGCATAGATGTAATGTTATCTTTCAAATGATTAATTAGTCTAATAAATGTCATCTCACAATGTAGGAGAAATTGCAGATAATCCACCTCATTCATTTCTAACTCAAATCTCAAGCATCAAAGTTCAAACTAGATATTCAGCAGTTGATTCATCTTCTGCAGCCTTGGGAAGGACCTGTGTGCTCAAGCAACGCTTTTTAGCAAGGATCTCTACATAGAAGCTTTTCTCCTTACATTTGACTGCAATCTTTGTATGAGGGTCTCTTTGCCTTTTATTGAGCGGTATCAACCTCGTCCAAATTTTTGCCACTCTCTCTTGTAATAGGTGGTAGTTCCCTAGATTGGGTTTCTTCCTTTCATGAACAGTTATTTATGAGGATGTTTCCTAGAGTTTCATCCCCAGTGTTCTTAATTTTCCATATTGTTGTCTATGTGACTTAATGTGGTTTATGTATTTGACACTCCTTTTATTAATAAAACTTCTTTTCGGGGTCTCACAATTGCATGCTGCCCTCCCCCCCACCCGCCACCCC
>MNCI01011925.1:1041791-1084449 GCA_015680685.1 Gnetum montanum | reverse complement strand
AAAAAAACAAAATCCGGTAAAACACAAAGATTGAGCCAACCAAAGCAAGCGCAAAAGGTCCATAAAAAGACAGAAAATGGAGAAAATAAAAGAGAAGGGCCAGCTATTATGATGGATCATGACATTGCGGCATGGCATGCTGCCATGTGGATGTGGATACGGATGATGTGAACATGCTCATGCATGAATGGGCTGCCACATCAGGGTCGTCATCATCATGATCGCCAAACGCGGATTCCAAGCGCTTTGTTAAAACTGCTTCATTCGCTGCTTCCGCTGAAACCCCTGCTGCTGCTGCTGCCTGTTTGCATAAATTCTGCGACTCGAATCAATGTTTCCGTTTCTTCCGTTTTCTTCTTCACTTTCAATCTTTGTGGATTTGGATATCGGCTCAAGCGCTGCTCGTGCGCGCACTTGTCGGCTTAATTTCGGGCGATTACATTCCCGTTGTTGTTGTTGCTGTTGTTGTTATTGATGATACCGATGCCGACGCTGCGCATATCTGAAATTTGAGAATCATCTTGGCGTTTGTTGTTGTTTTTTTTGGTGTTGTTGTCGCTCCTGTTGTTGCTACACGGAGCTTCGTGTGTGCGCGCAGCGTTTGCATCCCGTTTCTTCACGTCACTTCCGTCTGGACTGGCGTGGGAACACGGCTTTGAAGCGGCGTGCCCTGTGACGACTTTTTAACACGTTTTTGAAGCAGCGTGAGACCGTGCGATTTTGTTGGCTTTGTATACGCCCGCCTGCGAGCCCAGCATTTCTTCCGTCGCGTATTTCGCCCACGGTTGGAGAGCTGTTTATCCGAGCGATTGGAATTCTGGTCTTTCCTGTACCGAGGGTTTCGAGCTTTACTCGCGGCTTTCAAATTTGTAAGTCTTATTTAGTTTTTGTTGGAGGTATCTTCGGTTTGATTTCCTGGCCAAATCGTACCATCGATTTATTAATACGAGTTGCTAGGCGTCTTGAATAATGTTTACCTTCAGATTATGGATTCATATTCAAATAAATACTCTAGTTTTGATAACTGTGAAAATTTCGTATAGGTTTGATGTCTTTTTAAGTCATATGAATTGAGGATGTTTCTAAATTTCCATAATGATTCTGGTTAGTTGGGAATATTTTTCATCTTTAAAAATTTATATTTAGATTTCATATGTATAATTTAGACATGAGTTTGTCTTTCTTCGACATTGATTCTATGCGAGTCACAATTGATCGAATAGATGGTCATTATATTTTTGGTAGCTATGTTTTCAATTTGAATATAAAGCTTCTCATGGTTCAGTTTTGTCACATTCATGTTTGGACGTTTTACTCTTTAACTTTCTTATACCGTGAAACTTGAAACATCCTTATTAACATCCGTACATGGGGAAATTCACTCACATGTGCTAGCAACAAGAGACATGTCTTAGATTAAGCCAGTGTAGTTATATAGTCTGTTCAATGATAGGTACAGTCTATTATCTGTTGATGAGGGTGTGGCTGAGTTATTGCATTGGTAGTTTAGAGAACAGTGTCATATCTTAATACATCTTGATTTGAAAGCTCCAAGTTATAGGTTTGATTCTGGTGGGCAATGCTGAGTTATAAAGTTCAAATTGGACTATATATCTTGTGTATACCTATATTACAATCATTTCTCTAATTTTCAACTGTAAGTCTGAAACAGAAACTGAATGTTTTATGATGATTCAAAGGATCTATTGTGCAATTTAATTCATGAAATATAAACATATATTTAATAAAATGACCTATAATCATTGGTTGTATCCAAAACAGATGATACAAACATTTTGCTGAGATATTCCTTTTTTGCCTCTGAACATTCAAGAAAGACATGTTACTCATCTTTGAGAGCTGTTGTCCGACGTATTCTCTTTTCTTTATACAGGTTAATCCATATCCCACTTTATATCCATTGATAGTGAGAGCTAAATCTGAGTTTACTGAAAAGTTGCAGATAGATGACTGCTGAGTTGATATGGTTTCCTCTGATACGTTTGAGAAGAAATTTTTTCTTATCTTCCACATTCAGCTAGTGATTCATCAGCATTTTATGTCAGACTAACTTGCATATGACGTTAGGAGTATTTTGTGCATTCTTTAACGAGATGTTGTATTTGTTTAGCCACCTTATCCCTTGGAAATACCATCTTTTTTTCTTTTGCCTATTTGAGGAAAATCTTAGGGCATGTTTGGTTGGGTAAATCAACAGATTCAACACCTCTGGATTCCACCTTTTAAATTGGAAAACCTGTTTGGTTTTGTGGAGGTGGATCACTGGATTTGTATGTGAGCCACTTGATACAGGTATTTCTTTTAATTTTTGAATCTCCAAAGATTTTACCGAAGAAGGTGCAGTCCCTATGGAAGCAAGAATCTCAGGGCTCAACATTCATATGGATATAGTTATGACAGATTTAGGAAACCAAACATGCATTTAGAGTACTTGGTCTATTCTATTGGTATTATTTTTTGATAATAAGCAATGAGTTGACACGTAGCTTCAACTTTGATGGGCAACATGTCATTCTAAGAGAATTATGTGAGAAGCTTTTTGTGTCTTCATCTTCAATTCATCTTGCAAGAACAGCTTTTGCATCCTCTGAATGGTCTTCCTACTTTTTTTTTGCTAAGGCCTGGTACCATAAATGGCATCTATACACAAAAGCAGGATAAATGGTTGATTGGAAAATTTGTTTGTTTTTTTCAATAACATGCCATGTCCAAACTATCGATGACTTACTTTTGTTTGTGAAAGCATAGAAAGCTTTAGTTCCTTGTACACCTAATTCAGTTTGTAGTTATTCACACAGAGAAGACCAAGGTATTGACAATTTCTACTTTATCAGCCCCAAATTTAAATTAATAATTTGAGAGAAGTTAATATAATTCAACCTGAGTAAGATGATTAGTGGTTGCTTAGTCTGCATGATTTTTCAAAGATGTGGAAGCACTTTTTAAAACTTTTAGTATGTCAGCAAGAACAATAACGCTTGTAGAATTGGAAAATATATTAAACATACAAATGCTAGTTTGTTTTCCTTGCAAAGTTATTGTTTTTACATTACATTTCATAGTCATGCTAAGTAAAATATCTGATTTTTGACTGTTTTAAAGCTTTCAAAATCATTAGCTTATTGTGTTTCTTTTGCATATTTTAGATCAATATTGTTTACTTGATGTGGTAGAGGCCTTGCAGTATTGATCTTTTTAATTCAACAATGTGATATCAGTATTCTTAATTGTCTTTACATGACCATTTTTTTGCCACTGTATTGCTGGTATGCCTAGGGCCCTCATGAAATAGGATCTGTAGTCTTCTTCCAATGAAAGTGATATAGGAAAGAGCAAGCATGTTAATTATGTGGTTTTTTTCATTACACATGCATTGCAAAATCAATAGTTTGAGATTAAAACATGAAATATCATTTTTGTAACCAATGGTTACTTCTAATTGAGATTTTATCTAACAAAGTGTTGTTTTATTGGAATTGGACCTTAATATGAATTACTGTAGAGATTTTTCACAGAGGTTTTGAAGTGTGCATGTTGAATTAAACATGGTTAACTTTGTGTGTTGAAATGTAGTAAAAGCTTCAAAAATGAATTTTAAACGAGTTCAAATTGCTTTTTATGAGGCAATAGTTCTTGAAAAACTCTCAAAAAGAGTTGGTTCTGTAACCTGATATTATAAAAGTATATCTGGGAGGGTGTTAAAATTGATCTATGATTTTGAATTCGGAGGTTTAGAGGTTTTTCTAATGATTTGTCAAAAAATCTGGTGTAAATTTAATATGATTTTGTGTTTTACATTTTATTTTCTGCAATTTGATGGAGAGAACCCTGCTATTTCTAACTCACAGGATGCTCAAACATGCGGCGGTTTCTTTGCTGTGTTTGTGGATCAGATGAAGATCATGACCAAACAGACAATCCTTATTTAAGTACAACAAGGAATCCTCCTAATGGTAAAATCTTTTATTGTAGAGTCACTATGACTTCTAGAGATATCCTATCATCTATTTGTGTATGTCATTCTTGTCACTATTTTTGCATCTACATGTCAATGGAGTAGGTATAAAATAAATCAAAATCATGAATACATTTAGGTTATTTTTGCCACCTTTTACTTTCTGTGGCTTGACAAAATGTTGATAGTTGTAGCTGTAGAAACTGGAACAAATTATTGGCCACGAGTTCCACTTTCTGTCAAATTATTTGACATGGCACTGCAAGAAATATTATGTTTAAAATCCAAAATAATGTATTCTGTTTGTCACTAACTAATTATTGTTTTGTTGCCTTGCGTGAAACTCTGGACTACTAGATTACTTTAGTAAGCTTGTTTTTTTTCTTAAACTTTTCTTCTCTATTAAGATAACAACCCAGAGAAAAGGTTGATATAAAATGAAATGAATGATCATCAGGGAGCTATGAGAATATTACAGCTTCTGAGGGAGCAAATAATGGCCCTCCAGCAAAAGTTCCTCCAATAGAAGCACCTTGCATCTCCATTGAGGAGCTAAAGGAGACAACTGATAACTTTGGAGCAAAGGCCTTGATAGGGGAGGGTTCTTATGGAAGAGTTTATTACGCTGTTCTTAACAATGGTAATACAGCTGCAATCAAGAAGCTAGATGCTAGCAGTCAGCCAGATTCAAATTCTGAGTTCTTGGCTCAGGTATCATATTTTGGAACTCCTTTAATTTAACTAAGTGAATAATATAAGTTATATGTGTATAACTAGAAGTTTCAACTGTTAAGAAAATCAGGTCTATCATTCCCTCCTGCAAATGCAACAAACATGGTAGTTCAAAGGGTTTAGGTTTTAAATGTCAATGTTGTAAAATGTTATCTGTTACTTTCAGACTGCTAATCATCATCTAATTTTTGGTGCCTCGTTAATTACAATGGTACTGCAATTTCATTTGGTGTATCATTGTAATGCAGGTTTCGATGGTGTCAAGGCTAAAGCATGAGAATGTTGTTGAGTTGGTGGGTTACTGTGTTGAGGGAAACCTTCGTGTTTTGGCATATGAGTTTGCAACAATGGGCTCTTTGCATGATGTTTTACATGGTAATCATTTTTCCTATTCACAGGTGATTGGTCTAATATTGACCTAAACTTTCAGTTCGAGTTTAATAAATTTTATATGAAATTGTCAATTATGCATTATAGGAAGAAAAGGAGTTCAAGGTGCACAACCTGGTCCAGTCCTTGATTGGATGCAGAGGGTAAAGATTGCAGTTGGTGCTGCAAAGGGTCTAGAGTATCTTCATGAGAAGGCGCAACCCCATATTATACATCGTGATATTAGATCTAGCAATGTTCTTCTTTTTGATGATTTTAAAACGAAGATTGCTGACTTCAACCTGTCTAATCAAGCTCCAGACATGGCTGCACGCTTACATTCCACACGTGTTTTAGGAACTTTTGGTTATCATGCACCGGAGTAAGTTGCTTCCCTGTAACTTAGACTTAATTTTGGCATGCGTATCCTTTTTGATGTCATGGATCGCTTTGAAAATGTTATACTCTTGCTAGATTATCAAATGTTAAACCTTGAAAATTCTTCTGTTTCTCATTTTTTACGCTTGATAACTAACATTGAATCTAAACCTGATTAGGTATGCAATGACTGGCCAGTTGACCCAGAAGAGTGATGTTTACAGCTTTGGTGTTGTTCTTCTTGAACTTTTGACTGGTAGGAAGCCTGTTGATCACACAATGCCCCGAGGACAGCAAAGTCTAGTTACGTGGGTAAGACGGTCGTTTGTTCTTTCTTTTCTTTTAATTTCCCTTTTTCTAGCGCTTTTTCAAATATTTGGATATAGCCAAGTTTGTTATTCAGCGTAACTACATTTTTTAAATGTGTTCTGTGCAGGCTACCCCTAGATTAAGTGAAGATAAAGTTAAGCAGTGTGTAGATCCCAAACTCAAGGGAGAGTACCCTCCTAAAGCTGTGGCCAAGGTTAATATTCAGTAGTTATGAGAACATTTGTGGTCCATTTACTTTTTTAATAAACCAATAAATTCACTGGTTTTTTTAAAGTGTTGCAACATAACACTGAAGATCTCTGTATTTTTAATAATATGATGTGCAAGAAAGTAAGTTTAGAGTATTTTCTAAGTCGATCTTGATTCATATTGTTGCAGTTAGCAGCAGTGGCCGCGTTGTGTGTGCAATATGAGGCAGACTTCAGACCTAATATGAGTATTGTTGTGAAAGCACTTCAGCCATTGCTGAATCCAAGGCCTGCAACACCTGCCTCTGATGTTAATACCTGATATTTCAATGTGTATGTGTATGATATTTTAGATTCTTGTTTGAAGGGATGCACAATAATGTTAAACAGTAATACGAGTTAGGAAGAGGATATTTTGAAGCAATTATATTTGAGCTTTATAGGAAGATGAAAATCTGCTTTATGCTGCGTCTTTTTGCTTAATTCTTTGGTCTGGTCTGTACGAGTTATCCTTTTAATGTAACAGTGAGCTATGGGATTGATTCCCTCTTAGTATATTTGTAAGATCCACATTTTTTCTCATTTTGGCTAGTAGCCTGTTTACAGCTTGGTTTGTTAGTGAAACATTTTTCATATGTCAAAACTATAATACGATGCATGCACCTGTCATTTTGATTTCATTCGAATCGTTTTATACATTTCCCGTTGGACAAAGCCTTTTTATCCCGTTTTAGTAGGACAAAAGAAAGGTGGATAGTTAAATGATTTGTGATAATGCAATGAAATTATTTATGTTTTTGAGAGGATATGTTTTTGGGTACATCCAGAACTAGGTTCAGTTTGTCATTATTCGTAGCTACGGTCTCTCTCTTAGCATAACCCAGTGGAGGGTGAAAAACCTGTACCGCAAAACCCACTCCGTGGATTATATTAGCTTCATGTATTATTTTTCTTTGTTGCGATTATGAGAGGTGGATGAAGTCGCTATGGCTTATTGTCTAACAAAAATTTGCATGTAAAAGGTTACAGATCTTTCTGTAATTTTTAAAAATGTATTACGGTCTAATAAGGCTTTGCATGGGAGAGGTAACTACTTTAAACGAATTATAGTTAGCTACATATCTGGAAGTGTATTTTGTTACCTAATTATTGTTTATTCCTGGACCTGATGACCAAGCAGAACCTATAATGTGTAAAACCCCTAAAATATCTGAGGGCGTAAACCAATACAGGGGAATTGGTGTTATCTCACACGATGACTTTGAAAAAATTAGGTATGTTTTTTTTTTAAAATTTTTTAAAAGAACAAGGTAAGTTTTGGTTGTATATTGGGTTGTTTCAATGTGTACAGAATTCAATATACAATCAATTTCTGAAAATTTGGAACCTTATATAAAATGGGTTAAATCCCTCCAAAGATAAGCATGGAATCCTTCTTATCTAGGTTAAATTCCTCCAATGATAAGCGTTGTAGACCATATAAACTTTACTTTTTTGAGGGTATATTTTGCGAGTAAAGATGAGTTTACTCCTTTTAGATATATTTTATACCAAATAAAAATAAGAAGTGTGTTTCACACTTTTTTCTTTTAACTAGTCATTATAAGAGTTTTTTTGTTTTTTTGTAATTAAATAAAAATGTTGCATTTGTCTTTCATTGGGCTTTGAAGACCATGTTTAGGTTTGAAGAAGTTGCTAAACATGTTGGGCAAAGGGATAAGAGATGAAAAGATGATTAATAGTTTCAGCTTGCCTAAGAGATGAAAAGATGGTTTATAGCTTTAATTCCTTGTTTCTTGTTTGAAGAAAGTGCTTGTATTATTTTGAATGATGCATCTACTGTGTGGATATTCCCTTCAAGGTATAGCCTCAGAAATTTTAAGGAGGGACAATTTTAAATGTAGTCTAATAACAAAATCATGGAGAATATGGTAGAATAGGGGGTAATTGGTAATGACCTTTGTTGACCATTTGTGATCCTTTGAATAAGTATGGCATGGCATGGCATTGTAACCTCTCCATCACATAGCAAAGCATGAGTTGGCTTCCTAAAATCAATTCATCTTTCCATTTAATTGATTGGAAATTAATTATCTTTGGAATATTTAATTAATTAACTTTTAATTAAAATAAATACAACAAAGGTTTTCTATTTAATTAATATAAAAAGGTTAAAATATCATTTTAGAAAGAATTTAAGTTGTTTTTTTTTTAATTTTAAAACTCATAGTTAAGAATTAGGTAAAAGTAAATTTTCTATGCACTACAATGTTTGGTTTAAAGTTCAATATGGCAACACCCTTTTCCATACATGAATATAATGGTGTATGCAAGATCAAAATTATACCACTACCCTTCAAAAAAATTAGTGAAACTTTATTTTATAAATTGGAAATGGTAAATAAAAATATTCAAATGTGTTTAACCTCAATATTATTTCCAATTTCTGGTTTCCAACATTATTTGATGGGTAAAAATAATAAAATTAAAAACATACAACTTGGATACACTCTATTTGAACAAGAAGCCTTAATGCTTGTTCAAACAACAAGGGCTAGTAAATGAGATAGAAAGTCTAACCTCTTTTCAAGATATTAGCTAATGATAGGTGGCTTGAGTGGTTAGCTCATTGTTTTGTTTAACAAGAGGTTGCTAGTTCAAGTGACACTTGAAGCATCCTTTTTTATTCCTTTATAATTTTTCAAATCTACCCTATTGGTTATATATCTTGGGATGTACTTATAGTCATTATTTTGGGTTCCAACACCCAAGTTCTAGGTTCCATTTTGGAATATTGAATTATAAAGTTCTAACATGACTCTAGATCTTCCTACACACTCTTTTTGGGTGTATGTACCTAGGCTGAACAATAAACTTCATGACATTAGAAACAAGCACCTTACCATCATTTTAAATGATGATCCTTAAATCTTACACATCACTAGTATCACTATTTACAAGTCATAGGTTTGAGATTATTAAGGTATCTTAAGAGAGGTGGGGGTTTGCAACAAATACTCAAATCAAATTGGTCCAACATATCCAAGGAGTCTAGAACGTAATAAGAAGGAATGTAGAATTACAACTAAGGGGTGTTGGAACCCAAAAAAATGATGATAAAATTGAAACTAAATTTTTATTTACATCCATTAAGACCCTTTGGATTTATTAGACCAGTTACAAAATTCCTTTTATGGATTTTTTTTTATAAAAAAACCATAACTCAATGGTATCCATTAGAATCAAACTTGTGACCTAGGGTTACCAAGCCAATAACTATAGGTACACCCTAAGACATATAGCCATCATGATCCCTTAAAAAGAATTATAAAGGAATATAATAATGTTGCAAGTGTAACTCAAACTAGCAAACGCTTACCTAACAAGACAAACTGCTTGAGTCACTTATCTTAGCAAAATTACGACTCCCTATATAGACTTAGATGATTGTATGGGGGTTTGTTAGAACCTAAACTAGATTTGAGGTTTTGAACTCAAAATTAAAATTGAACTAGATGACTATATGTACATTTAGGACATATAGGTAATGACTAACATGAACTTTCATAATACTTTCATTAAATATAATGGTGTGTTAGATTATCAAATTTGTTAAAATTGAACTTGTGACTTGTAAACCACAAACTACATGCTCTAATCAACTAAGCAATGCCCCCATAAGAATTTAAATTGCCAAATTAGTAAATGAGAATGTAAGTATGTCATTGCTTAAGTTCTATTACATTATTATGCTAACTACCTATCCAATGTGTAGATATGGTTTATAACACAACCCCCATCACAAACAATCAAGATGAATGCTTACATCAAAACTACATTTTCATTAATATAGTGAATGAGAAAATGAACATCACCAAATAAAACTTTTTGAAGAGATGGGTAAAAACCTTAAAATAACCTACAACTCCACATCTAACAATGTTTTGGGACGAGGTCACTTGTGGAAGTAATAAATAGAATAATCTTCCTTTATGTGCAATGTATATCTTGAATCATTAATACTAGATGGAAGTAACAAATTCTTATTCGTAAATCTTAGTGAATTAAGTACTAAATAAAATTCTTAATCTTTGGAGTTGTGGACGATTTTCAAATAGCTTGATTTCTTTTCTCCTAGGGTTTCAAAGACTAATTAATTTCTAATATGTGATTGAGTTTAGGTCAAATAATATTATTTGCATAGTGATGTATACGTACTTACCATTCACGAACAACAATATGATTATTAATATATTAAAATCTAAGCAAATCCCTAATACATCATTACAATTTTTAATTAAACTAAAAATAATAATATTACTTTAATTAATAAAACATGAATTCTCACTGTTTTCTTCCAAAACCTCACATATATAATGTTAAAAACTTTTAACTAAATACCTAAAGGTATCAAAATTGCAATGAACACATACTATGTTCAAACATCTTAACTAAAACTCAAATATATCAAAGATACCACACACAATGTGTTATTAAATATTCATGCTTACAAACTTTACTTTTACCTAATTTTATAGTATGAGTTTTTAAATACCAAAAAGCATTAACCTTTTCTAGAAAGATGTTTTAACCTTTTAAGTATTGATTAGATAAAAACCTTTGTTATAGTTCTATTAACTACAAATCGTCTATGAAGTAAGCATTCCAAAGATAATTAATTAACATATAAAAACAATAATAAACCACCCTTGGAAAAAATGGGAAATTGCGAACCACTCTGCAGAAAATAGCATATACGAACCCTAAAAGAATTGATGTTAAAAGTGGTGAGCTAATGTCATGATAAAGCATGAAATGCCATTGTTATTAACCCATTTCGTACCAACGATGGCATACTTTAGATTACTGGTAGCAATGGTAGGATATCGTCAGCAAAGGTCAGCATCGGTTGCGTTCCCTTTTCAGTCAGTGTCCCCCAAATCATGTATCTCGCTCACTGTTCCCAAATCAAGTAATTTAAAGGGAAAAGATTCTTAATCATTCATTTGTAATGCTTCATGAGCCAATACTTTATCTTATCTCTCTAAATCCATGCCAATACTTTATCATTTGAAATGAAATGGATGATGCATTAATAAAAGTGTATCCAAAGTTGATGCTAAGCATTACTAATGTTAGTAGATCTGGCAGCAAAATATGAAATGAGATGAAAATAAAGAGAAATTGAACCCCAGGCAAATGGAAATAACAAGCTTCTCTCTTCATCACAAGGAGAGAACAAGAATAAGCCTCTCTCTCATGCAATGTGGAAATAACAAGCTTCTCTCTTCATCACAAGGAGAGAACAAGAAGAAGCCTCTCTCTCATGCAATGGGAGAACTCTTAACTCTTATGTATGATCGATCCCAAGACAGACTTAAATAGCCACATCCATGGTTACAAAATTGGAAGNTGGCCTACCAAAAGCATAAGCAACATAGAATGACAAGGTAGAAAGGNATTCTAAAACTATCGGATGATAGAAATGGAAAGTGTATTCATGAATAAGCAACTGCTAATTCATTGCTGTGATCTACCGCTTCACAGTTAGTTTTTTTTTGAACAATCTTCCACTTGGAGATTTTGATTGAGGATCAATCATATCTCCACACCACCCTTTCTACCTTGTCATTCTATGTTGCTTATGCTTTTGGTAGGCCATACAAGGATCTACTCCACTCAAACTTCTATCTTGTGCTCTAAAAACTTTGAAGACTAAAAAAAAAAATCTGCCTTCCTTTTGATTGGATACACCCAACATCTCCTGGAGAAATCATCAATGAAAGATACAAAGTATCTTGCTCCTCCTAGGGAAGTCACTGGTGCTTGCCAAACATCAGAGTGCAACAAGTCCAAGATGCCTCTACTCTTAGCAGTTGATGTGCTAAAATTTAATCTGTGTTGCTTACTAGTAACACAATGCTCACAAAATGGTAAACATACTGAATTGAGCCCAGGAAGTAGTCTCTGTTTAGAGAGAATCTGCAAACCTTGTTCTAACATATGACCAAGCTTTCGATGCCACAACATTGTCGATTCTTCTTCCAAACTAGTTGATGCAACAGAAGACTCTCCCACTTGATGTGTGTTCCCCATAAGCAGGTATAAATTTGCAGCAATCTTTTCTACCTTCATTACCACAAGCGCACCTTTGGTAATCTTTAGGATTCCATTCTCTATGCGAGTTTTGCACCCAACATCATCTAGTTGTCCTAAAGACAGTAGATTTTTCTTCAAGCCCTCCACATGTCGTACCTCTTGTATGGTGCGAATAGTGCCATCGTACATCTTTATCTTGACAGTACCAATACCAACGATTTTCAAAGCATGATCATTTCGCATGTACACAGATCCTTTTGAGATTGGTTTGTAGTGATAAAACCATTCTCTCCGAGAGGTCATGTGCCATGTTGCTCATGAATCCAAGATCCAAGCATTAATGAGCTTCTGTCTGCCTTCAACAATAGTTGCCTCACTGTATAAAAAGTCATCGTCATATGAGGTACTTGCCACATTCCCTTGAGGATTCTTTTCATTACTCTTCTTGTTCCAACACTCCTTCTTTAGGTGTCCTCTCTTGCCACAGTTGTAGCAAGTGATGTTTCTCCTTCTACTTCTTGACTTGGATCTACCATGAATTTGGTTCCAATTGGAATCACGTTCCATGGATCTCCCTCTCATCATTGTTAAGGCCTCCACCTTGTTTGCCAACCTATCTTTCTTGTTCTTGCATTGACTTTCTTCTTCAAGAACCGTAGCTACAATGTCGTCAAAGACAAGAGCATCCATAAGGACATTGTTGATCAAGTTGATGATGAGTTGATCATATGAATTAGGTAGACTTTGAAGTAGAATTTCTACACGTTCACTTGCATCTACTTTATAGCCCAACGATGTAAGTTAAGCAAATAAAGTATTTAGGGTGTTGATATGGTTAGTTACTGATGAGATTTCTGCCATACGAAGAGTGTAAAGTTTTCTCTTCAAGAAGATTTTGTTGTGGAGTGATTTAGCCTCGTACAGCTTCATCAGAGTGTCCCATATTTTCTTTGCCGTCTTCTTTTTTGCAATACTTGAAAGAACCCCATCTACCAGTGCTAAGTGTAAATTAGCAATAGCATTTCCATCCATTTCATTCCACTTGCCGTCATTCATGACCTCTTGCGGCCTTTCTCCAATCACTGCCAGGCAATTATCTTTACGCAAAATTGTCTGTATCTTTATTTTTCATAATGTGAAGTTGCTTCCATTGGACTTCTCTATTTCGTATTTGCCAACCATTTTGTAAAATTTGTATGCACGATCTGCAACACTTCCACGGACTATGAACCTAGGAGCTTCGATACCACTGTTAGCAGATCTGGCAGCAAAATATGAAATGAGATGAAAATAAAGAGCAATTGAACCATAGGAAAATGCAGAAGAATCTTATTATCAGCAATGGAAATAACAAGCTTCTCTCTTCATCACAAGGAGAGAACAAGAAGAAGCCTCTCTCTCATGCAATGGGAGAACTCTTAACTCTTGTGTATGACCGATCCCAAGACAGACTTAAATAGCCACATCCATGGTTACAAAATTGGAAACATATAAAATTAACTAAGATAGATCCTCACAACACGTTTAGAAGTCTTATGTCATCTTTAGGGAAAATTCTAAAACTATCGGATGTTTGTGTAGTTCATGAATAAGAAACTGCTAATTCATTGCTGTGATCTACCGCTTCACAATTAGTTTTTTTTCAACAACTAATTCAACGCAAAGAGCTGCGGCAACAAATAAAGGTCAGGAACCACGCAATTGAATGACTTTTATGAGTTAGGACGCGGTGTCTCGTTCGACATTTGCTGCTGCAATCAATCTTATAAAGAGCAGGCGAGGGCAAGGGTAGAATCCCATCACGTATATTTGTACAAGAGCAAGGTTGTTGCCTAATTAAGGTGTTTTCAATGCCTCCTCATGCTTGCTTACTAGATCTTTTCTGACATCAGTGTTACTTTTCAAAGGTAATCATAAATTAATTTTCAAATCTTTTCGATTTTCACATATTGGAGCAGGGGAGTATTGTTACACTCATTACCAAAATAGAAATGTTTAATTATGTTTTTGTGATATTGGACAAAAATTTTTGTTATTACAAGGCTTTAATATAGTCATAATGGGCCTTACACTTCATCAAGAAAATAATTTAAAATTTAATACCTTCAACTTAAATAAATGTAGCAAAGTTGCTTGGATATTATATTTAAGTCTAAGAGCATTAAAAAAAGACAATGCAAAAGGATATGTGGTTTTCATTAATGTGATGGTACTAGCATATGCATATTCGATGACCACCATCATCAACCATGCTTATTCATTCTTTGGTCCCACCCCAAGAATACATAGTTAAATAATATAAAAAAAACATTTTTAATCACAATCAAAGTGAGTAGAAGAATAATGGTATTCACTTTTGATGAATGGCAAGGTACCCCTACACTCAACCATAAGAATATGAGCGTTTCACGCGCAATCCAGTCAAACTCGAAAGACTAAGTGCTTACGCACCTTAATCGAACACTCAGGGTTAATCAATCGTTGTCTTCCCAAACTTATTTGTATTGTCATGGTTGTATGGTTAAGTAAGCTTGAGGTATGTGATTTTTATAGCTTTTACCTTTTTTATGTTTTCTTCTAATAAAGGAGAGGGAGAGAGAACTAAGTGGCTAATTTATCTTAACTATTCATTAACTAGTTTCTAAATGTTCCTAACACCAGTATCCATTCCCACTTGCTGTACACATCCTGAACCAATGCAATGCTGCTGGGATTACCAAACGCTAATCATCACTGGGTTACCAAGCGCTACACGCATGCTCGAAGCAGTCGTACTAAGTGTACTTAACAAAGGGGGTTAAAGGTTGAGAGAGAAATTAATTAACTAGGAAAGTATTAAACATTCAAAAATAATTAATTACTAATTAGCTTAATCTGTATGTTGCAAGGTTTATCATAAAGTTCGTCTTTATTGCCGTACACAAATGTGTGCTCAGGTACAAATTGCTCAAATAAAGATCCGTTCACTCTATGACTCCTACTGTGGGCACACAGAAATTATTCTAACTCTAGAATGATTAAATTGCAAGAATCTGGCTAAGGGTCTAAGTCTCACTACTCGGGAACAAAGGGCACCACCTCTTATTTATAGAAGATGAGGTAGGATGCGATATCGCATACATGATATTGTGGCTCATCATACCCCCATGACTGAATGAAAACTTATCCTCGAGTTCCTTACAAAATATTGGGAAGGTATGGGATTATTGACTTGAATGACACTAATGGTGAATGGGATGACACGTGAATGGATCAGCATTCCAATACATGACAACATTAGTGTTCATGACCATAAGAGTGAACACTATACACATTTGACATCTAGCCTTATTTGGTAGCTAAGAGAGAAGAGAGAGAGAGAGAGAAAAAAGGAGAAGTGTTGTTACCGACGCCAAGATTGTGCCTTTCGTTGTCTATCCATGAGTGCACCATCAATCTTGTTCCTTGCACAACTGTTCCAGCACTAGTCCATCCTGAGTTCTTCCTCCAGGTCCAGTCCATTGTTGTATGATTGCCATCTGCACACACAACATAGTCACATATGAGCAAGGATAAGTAAATCACAATACAGTTGATACCTTGCTTCGGTGTAAGGTCCATTGGTTGAGTTGTGAAATGGCCAATACAGATTCTAGAGATATAACACTGGTGACTACCCAAGGTGTAGGGGAGGTAAGGAAAAATTGAAAAAATTGGACCAGGGCCCCCATGACTAAGAGTGATCTTCCAGTAGCGATAAAATGGAAAAAGATAAGGAATAAGAAAGATGGAGAAAAAGAAAGAACAACAACATTGATAAAATGGATGTTAGAGGTGGAAATGAACAAAACAAATGTTGATTGCGAAAATGTTTAAGGGAAAAAAGTTAACTGATGCACCAAATAGGAATGCCAATGGGTCCTCCCCAAAGCAGGCTCATGCCCTTTATGCCTTGACAAACCCACATTCAAAGAGTCCGTAGGCTCTGGAAATGTCGTTTGGGAGCAAGAGTTAAAGAATTAACCCCACGAATTCACCAAAGAGAAAACAATGCATCAACCAAAATATATACTACTGATACAACTGGCAATGAGGTGAAAGATGGAGAAAGAATGATGGGAAGAAGAGAATGGAATGGAGTCCCAAGAGCAAGTTGTGTACAGTCCCTTGTGTATTTATGGTTAATGTGACTAAGTAGATCTCATTCCAAATCCAACCTTAAACAATCCACATCCAATGACTTTGCATTAATACACTTGGCTAATCCATCCACTTGAAGTAACAAGAATGCTTCCGCCAAAGAGTCACCACCATTCTGAGGAAATGAGAAAGGGAAAAGCAGGAAGCGAGAAAGGGTCTTAGTTAGAGGGAACATGTTTTTTTAGTTCCATAACTAGTGCTTGTAACCCAGATGATTATTTTGTCTAAGGGGTCTGCTTTAAATTCTCACTGTGTGTGATTTTTTTTGCGTGAGAACCACACCATGCAAAGACTTATTTTTATTAGCTCAGCTTCCTGAAAATGGAGTAGTGTCAGAATGGTAAATAAAACTCAAGAAGAAAACATCCAAGCACCCAAGAGAATGGCTAGCACAAATGCATCAAATCCCCTTGAAGTCACACCCTTTTCTGTCCTTGAGTCCTTCCTTAGTTTGAGAAATGCTTAGTCACCAATTTGTTAATAGTTTTATCATTAAGAAAGAGATTGTACAATTCCAAGCCAAGAGAGACCATAGAAATTCATGAATGCATGGATGATGTGGACTGATTGCCTGTTATATCAAGAGAACCATACTTTAGTATCAACATTATAACCCAAAGGTAAAAACAAAACATTAGCAATCAATAGAATACAGTTCATACCACCATTAGGAGCACTTATTAGGTGACGAACCTAACAAAAAAAAAACAAATACAAAAATAAGAACAAAAACAAAAACAAGAACAAACAAAATAAAAATAAAAATAAGCAAAACAAACAATCACACAAAGAAATGAAAAATTATAAACGATGTTGCAAAACAAAAACAAGAAAGTTAAAGAAATTTGTAAAACTAAAATGTATAAAAAAAAAACTTAAAAAGGAACTAAGGGCCTTAATTACTTAGCAAAGGTGGCCATCTCCCCCATGACTGAGTTGGAAGGGGGAAATTCAAAATAGTGAGTAGGGTCGTTCGTTCTTAGAGGTATTATGTGCACTGACCGTTCTAAATTCATGGAAAGGTTTGGTTTGTTGCACATTGACTAACAACCTCTTATTAGGGCTCTCAGGTTTGTATATGGTCATGGCCCTTGAAGAAAAGGTTATATGAATAATGTAAGGTCCTTCCCATAGTGTTTGAAATTTGGTGCATTATGGCACATGTGTGAGGTTCCAGTAGAGAACCTTATCTCGTGGTTGATACTTAACCTTTTGAATCTTCAAGTCATGATGTTGCTTGTTATATGCCTTGTGCAACTTATTTGATGACAGGGCAGCTAATCGATTTTTGTTTAGCACGTTTAAAGTTGCCAACCTTTGTTTTTGTGCTAGATCAAGATCGAGGTGGAGGTCACAAGCCATTGATAGTGTACGAAGCTCAGTTTGAATTGGAAGTGTTGGAAGCTTTCCGTACACTAACTCATAGGGAGAGTAGCCTATGAGAAGTTTCCAACTGGAGCGGTATGCCCAAAGAGCATCATTCAATTTAGTGCTCCAGTCTTGCCTATACTTGCTAATTGTCCTTGTCAATATTTTAGTGATCTCCCTGTTGGTGACCTCAGCTTGTCCATTAGCTTGGGGGTGATAAGGTGTAGTCAATTTATGTTGAACCCCTAAGTGTTGCATTAACTTCCAAAAAGTTGCACCTGTGAAATGTGTTCCATTATCCGAAAGAAGTGCACGTGGCACACCAAACCTATTTACGATTTGTTGTTGCATAAATCGTGCAGCTGTATATGATGTGCAGTTCGTAATAGTAGCTGCTTCAGTCCATTTCATTAGATAGTCTATAGCAATTACAATGTAGGCTTTTCCATTGGACATTGGTGTAATGGGCCCCATAAACTCTATTCCCCAAATGTTGAAGGATTTTAACGGTTGAATCCATTGTTGTGGGTCCTCTATTCTAGTGGTCATTCCCCCATCACGTTGACAGTGCTCACAAGATTGGAAAAATTGATGGGTGTCTCAAAATAATGTTGGCCAGTAATATCCTACAAGTAGGATCTTAATAGCTGTTCGTCTCCCCGCATAGTGATCCCCACAAGGGCCCTTATGAGCATCTTGGAGAACTCTCAGTTGGTCTACCTTGGGCACACACTATCGAACTAAGCCATTAGGACACACTTTGTAAAGTTGTCCATTGATCTCCATGAAGTACTTGGCTCTATGAAGAAACTATTGTTTCTTCCTAAAGTCTAGCTCTTGTGGTGTTTGTTGGGTAAGGAGATAGGCGAGAATGCTACTATACTAGTTCATCTCTATGGGTTGGTTATTCACTACACCGGCAAAGAGGGTTTCATCAAGAAAATGATCATACATTACATATTCATCCTCTTTGTTGTCCCAACGCAACTGAGATAAATGATCTGCATCTACGTTCTCGGTGCCTTTTCGATCAACCATAGTTAGATTGAACTCTTGTAGGATTACCAGCCATCGTATAATATGACGGCTAACTGTTGGCTTGTTCATGAGGAACTAGATTGCACTATGATCCATGTGGATGAACACTTTGTAACCTAACACATAGTGCCTAAACTTATCCAGTGCAAACACTACAACCATTAACTCTTTCTCTGTAGTCATGTAGTTAATTTGTGCACCGGCGATACTCCTACTTGCACAGTGGATATAGTAAGGATGTTTTTGGTCATCTAACTATGTAAGTACAACTCCTAAAGCATAATTGGATATGTTAGTCATTATATGGAACGGTCTGGACCAGGCGAGAGCTTGTAGAATGGGAGTTTCTACAAGCTTTTGTTTCAGGGCTTGGAACGCCCATTCACATTCCCTGGTCCACTCAAATGGTACGTCCTTCTTTGTTAGCTCTACCAATGGTTTGGCAATCTTGGAGAAGTTCTCAATGAATCTTCTATAGTAGCTAGTGTGTCCAAGGAATGACCAAATGTCTTTGACAGTTTCCGGTTATCGGGTGATTCCTTGGATGACCCTAATTTTGTCTAGGTCTATCTCTATTCCTACATGTGAAACCTTATGCCCAAGTACTATGTCTTCTTAGACCATTAAATGGCTTTTCTACTAGTTGAGCCTTAAATTAGTTTCTACGCATCTTTTCAGCACTTGCTCTAATCGGTCCAAGGCTTGATCAAAACTTGTTCCATAGGTGGAGAAGTTGTCCATAAAGACTTCTACTCCATTCCCTATCTACTGTTGGAATATGCTTAGAACTAGGAGTTGAAACATGGTAGGAGCATTGCACAATTCAAACGACATTTGTTTATATGCAAACGTTCCCCAAGGACTGGTGAACATTGTCTTGGCTTGGTCTTTTGGGGCTATTCATATTTGGTTGTATCCACTATAGCCATCTAGAAAACTATAATAGCGATTCCCTGCTATGGTGTCTAAGACTTGGTCAACGAATGGTAGCGAAAAGTGATCCTTAAACTTTGCCATGTTCAGCAGCCTAAAATCTATGCACACCCTCCATTTACCTCCCTTTTTAGGCACGATCACCAGAGGGCTAACCCATTCGCTATCAAAAATGGGATATATGAAGCCAACCTTAAGAAGCTATTCTATTTCTTCTTTTACTACTTGCTTCAATTTTGGGTTTAATCGCCTCTACGGTTGTTTTCGAGGTTTCATGGAGGGGTCAGTGTAAATCCTATGCTGGCATATCCTAGGATCTATTCCAGTTAATTTGGGATATGACCAGGTAAAGGCTTTTGACCACTTGTTTATTACTTTCAGCAATCTTTCTTTTTGTTTGGACGCAAGTCTTATGTTGATGATTACCAGTTTTCCATTTTTGATGGTCATATATTCTAGACTGATGGGCAATGACTTCAAATCTAACGGCTCTTGTTTAAATTTTTTAGGAATTTTCAACTTCTCCCAGTTGATTTTTTCAAGGTTAAGGGTTGGAAGTTGGCAACAGACTTGCTCTAGTGCATCTATGCTTTCTATGTAAGCATTAGTTATTCCCTTAGTTAGTTCCATGCACGTTAGTGAGTTTCTCTCTTGATCAACCATCAGCCACTGGGTGTCTTCTTGTCATGTGACTACTACATATAGGCACTTTTGTATATTAATGTCTTGTGCACACTGGTTGCATGCATTCAATGCTAAACTTTGCATAACCCATGATATCTACATGCAATTGCACCCTGTATCACTATATGCGATGCATGGAACCTTCTTCTTCATGATCTTCCCAAAAGTGTTCTTTTTAGATATTTCCATGGAAAGATTGCAGATTCCTAGGCGTGCATCTATAGTACTTAGCCATGCCCTCCCCATTATTATTGGGAAGTCCCCTTTACCGTTGTTCACTTGTATCACTAGGAAATTAGCTGGGTACGACCACCCACACATAGTGGTAACAATGTCCTCCACCAGTCCCAAGGGAACAGTGATGGACTGGTCGGCCAGCTCTAGGTGAATATTGCTCTTCCTTAATGGAGGTAGGTTCCAGGCTTTGTACATCTCTTGTGATATTAAGTTCACTTCGGAACCTGAGTCCAGAAGAGCTTTTCATGGCTCATTCCCAGTGATTTGGAGATAGATTAGAGGACTTCTAGGATCAGAGAATTTCCTCGGAAGGTGGCCAACCTTAATCTAGTTAGTAAAAACATGTGTTAAAATAATCGTATGCGTTGAGCTCAGTGTTTTATTTGAAGGGAGATTTGAAGCCTTATTTGATGGGGAGGCGTTCAGAGGCTCAACCTCTTGTGGTTGTGAGGGCTTGGTTGGACTGTTGGTTCTGAAGAAAGTTTTTTTCTTCATACGGTTGTTAGAACCAACACTAGGTTGAGAATTCACAACCCTCGTGGCATTGCGTTGCTGCAGTTGAGTAGGGAGTTCCCCTTGCATTGCAGGAGCAGGTGGTAATGGAGCTATTGGTGTGAGAGTTGCGGATGGATTTGAAGGTTGGTATGTTTGTGGGTTATCTTCCCTAGGAGAAGGAGTTCTATAATACTCACAAGCTTGGTAGTGATGTTGTGGTGTAACGTGACTAAAAGAGTCACGTGGAGAGATTGGATGCTGCACGTAGTAGCCATATGGGTTCGATTGCTGGTAGGGTTATTGTTGCCTTGGTGGTGGCATCCCCATGACTGTGGGTATTGCCACTATTGATGTTGCTCGACAGGTTGTGGTGGAGTTCCACTTGGATAATATGTTGAAGGTTTGTGGAACTGCCTTGGGTTACCTTGGGGATAAGGTAACCGTTGGGGTGCTTGCTGCTTATTAAGTCGTAGGTTGAGTACATACATCCCAGACTCTTATAGATGTGAGATCACTGGGCAACATCCCTTAGGATGGTCTTATTGGCATATCTCGCATCCACCATCATTGTCTATGTCTAAATCCACAACCTCTTTTGTGATGGCCATTTTGCCCTTACCCTTGTTACATGCATTATCCACTTCTCTCTTTTTCTTTTTGTCATGGTCACTACCTCACTTCCTAGACTCCTCTATAATTTTGAGAACAGTTTCAAACCTACTATCCAGGGAGTCCCACATTTGGTCTACCTTTTCCGATACTTCTGTTGTTAACTTTTGGAGTGG
This sequence comes from Gnetum montanum, assembly GCA_015680685.1. Taxonomy (NCBI): domain Eukaryota; kingdom Viridiplantae; phylum Streptophyta; class Gnetopsida; order Gnetales; family Gnetaceae; genus Gnetum; species Gnetum montanum. The sequence continues at coordinate 1,062,658 of MNCI01011925.1, read as the reverse complement.
AAAATTTTTCCTATTCACCATCTCTTCGAGTGGTGACTCTTCTTCCTCCTCACAAATCTCACTCCCCTTTTTCTGAGGGAAGGATCTTAGTTGTACTCTTCCACACTTTCTCTCTTTCATAGCTCACCTTCTTCCTTGGCTACTTGCTCTAGCAATATATGAATTTGATGAGACCTAAGCTCTGATAATCTTCCTTGGGCATACATTCCAAGGGTTCTTCTTGTTTCATGCTTAAGTCCATCCACGAGATGGGGTAGTTGATCCTGCTGTGAATAACCATGGCCAGGGCAACGATGTAATAGTGCATAATAGTGGCCCATGGCAACATCCAAGGGTTTATGATTTCCTTGCTTCCATCCTTGGATTTACTTTCGTAGGTTAGACACTCGAGAGTACATTTGGTACTCATCATTAAAAAGTTCTAACATTGTACTCCACCTTTGGATGGATTTCGGTTCTAAGGACTGGTACTAGCTTTCAGCTTCCTTCACTAGTTTCCTTGGGAACAACTTCAATTTTTGCCATTCGTTTTCTATGTTTTGCAAGGCACATGCATCGTGGAATGCTTGTAAATGATTTTGAGGATTAGTGTTGTATCCTCCTTCAAATCGTGGGATGTTATTCATGTCTAACCTCTTGATCCTACTATCCTTTTGATGCCTTGTTGGAACTCTTACAACCTTCATTATATCTAGCATGCTTCTAGTTGCGAGTAGGGGTTCTTCGTATCATCTCGTTCATAGCGTCTATGGTGTCTATGCAGTTCCCTACTCTCCCTTCTTCTATGCCTTGATTCCTTAGAGTGCCCTCGTTCTCATTCTCGATTGTCTCATTGATGTTTTTCACTCTGTTTTCCTTTATCATCACGATTGGTTTCCTTACGATGGCATCCCAACACTGAAGGAGAGGGTGAAGGTGATGATGAAGGTGAAGAAGAAGGAGAACCATCGCCATGATGATTTTTTCTACCTTCTCTTTGGTGGTCTTGGCCTTGATCGTGATCACGATCAGAACGTCCGTCCTTATCATGTGTTCATGTTCCCTCATTGAACACTTCGTGTTCGTGGGTATCAGGACTAGGGTTGTGAACAGTGGAGTGGAGGTTCTGATACATCACCTCCTGACCATCATTAGGAGGAGGAACATCATTTTATGGGGAGCCTATTGAAGCAGGTTCACCATCCTCAATTTTGCTCAAGACATGCGGAGCATTATGGGATCATTTACCGTTCAAGGATGTATGGTATCTCTCCTATCACAAGCCCCTTTGACGTTGTGCTTCTGTGGGATGATAGTCCCTTATCTCATGATTGCATGCAATGTATTCTATGTATAAAAGCAGCATGCCTATTCATGTGAGAGCACGAAGGAGCATGTTGGGGACTGATCGGTTTGGAGGTAACACTATGTTACTCTCCAAGTCTCTCTAATGCAGTTGTTCATCTTGGTGGAGAATAAAGGTGAAATTAGGTACATACTTATTGGAATGAGTATATGCCACACAAAAATGTTGAGGAACTGGTGGATCTTGGTTACGTGTAGTATGCCACTGACTGTCTCTTATGTTAGTCCTAGGCGGTGAAGTGCTCTTATGTGAAGAAGAAGACATCTCATCTTGTTCGGTGTGCAATGTATTGTTGTCTTGTTCTTCTTTGATTAACCCTAGGGTTCATTTTAGCGTCCCAACGATATGAATAATTTCCTATGTTCTACGCAGTGCACAAACAACTAAGTCCTCGACAACGGTGCCAATGATGAGTGGCGAGGTACCCCTACACTCAACCATACGAATACGAGCATTTCACACGCGATTCGGTTGAACTCCAAGGACTAAGTGCTTATGCGCCTTAATGGAACACTCAAGGTTAATCAATCGTTGTCTTCATAAACTTACTTGTATTGTCACGGTTGTATGGTTAAGTAAGCTTGAGGTATGTGATTTTTATAGTTTTTACCTTTTTTATGTCTTCTTCTAATAAAGGAGAGGGGGAGAAACCTAAGTGGCTAATTTATCTTAACTATTCATTAACTAGTTTCTAAATGTTCCTAACACCAATATTTGTTCCCACTTGCTGTACACATCCTGAACCAGTGCNGCACTTGGTAACCCAGTAATGATTAGCGTTTGGTAATCCCAATNTGTCTTTATTGCCGTACACAAATGTGTGCTCAGGTACAAATTGCTCGAATAAAGATCCGTTCACTCTATGATTCCTATTGCGGGCACACATAAATTATTCTAACTCTAGAATGACTAAACTGCAAGAATTTGGCTAAGGGCTTAAGTCTTACTACTCGGGAACAAATGGTGCTGCCTCTTATTTATAGAAGATGAGGTAGGACATGATATCGCATACGCGATATTGCGTGGCGGATGTAATATCATGTATGTGATATCTCAGCTCATCAACTTTAGATAATAAGAGAGGTTGCAAGTTCAAGGTTGTTTCCTTTTAAATTTTCCCTATAGCTATGGAGAAACAGTTAGAATTTTTCATAAACATTTCAATATGCATGCATGATGATGTATGCCTGGTCATATCAAATATGCATGTGCTAGCACCATCACATTAATGAGTTCTTAAGGAAGTTTGTATGCTCTTCCTTTGCACATGGACCATGGCTGAAAGTGTTTTTGTTTGAATAGACCACTTTGTATGTTGACTTCATGACATGGTATTCACTAGGTATAACAACAATATATTGGGTTGGGTTTTATTACATTTAGACTTGACATGCTTGGAAAGTCTTAAGGATTTGTATGTGATATGTTGCAAGTTTAAGTTATACAAATATATTGTTATAAAATTGGGAAATAACATCAATATTCATATTCGAGATAAGTATAAATTAATTCGCTATTAGAATTCTAAGAAATTATAAATTAAAGATAAATAGTAATAGGGTAGAAGGAACAACTTAAGGCTAAAAGTCTTTCAATGCAAACAATTTTACTTTCTAGAATTAATGTTCTAGTTAGATAAGATTGAGGCAAAATAGTTTAAAGAGAATATTTTACAAGCTAGTAATCAAGTTTACTTAATGTTGAGTTGTTAGAAAAAAAAAAGGCATGAACAACAAATCAGTGTGGTAAAAATGTGAATTCTTAGATAAATGTTATAAGAAAAGAAATTACACAATGTAGGCATTAGAGTAAGGCTTGAAGTAGCTTTTATTGCAGATTTGCTAGAATCATGTTGTTCATGGATTATGTTCAAATAAGATCAAATAATAATCTTATAAAAAAATCATTACATTATAATTCCATGACTCATGATGAAAGTTTTGGTTTCTGGTTTAGTTTACAATGAACGTTATGAGTTTGAATGCCATGTAGTGGTACATTCACAATTGAATATGAGGTAGCATGACAAGTAGAATAAATAACAAAAATTTGAAAATAAGTGAATTTGATGTGAAATAACTCAAATTAGAAATATTTAAACTTTGAATCTTTCCTTGCAATGATATTTAGGATGAAACAAAACTTAAGAAGTTTTAGCATTAAGAATTGATGGTTAAATTAATTTGTGCTTCAACTTGGTGCTTCAATGATGCATTTGTGCTTCAAAGAAAAAATGGTGCATTAGTGTATTTTGGTACATTAATTATGCTTTGGGAATCAAGAGAAATATTGAGAGGAAATTTTTAAAGAGCATGCTCATGTTCATTAATTGCTAGAAATAAATTGCTTAATTGAAATGCATTATAATAAAGAGAAAGAAAGTAAAATGCAATAAAGAAAATATTAAGCTATTCTTAGTGCTGCAAGGATTCCCAAAAGGGTTCATTTTATTCCCTTCACACTGCTGTGCTTAGGTACATCAGTGCTTGAACAAAGAATCGTACATACTTTAGACTTCTTTTGTAAGCACGCAAAAAATACTCAAACTCTAGGGAGAAAAAATAGCAAGATCTTTGCTACCTTGCTTGAAAAATGAAAATTGACTAATCAATTCTCCCAAAACCGGAGCCTAGGCATGGTATTTATAGACTTAATGTATATACCTCGACATTGGACATTCGATGTCAGATCTAGGCTTCGATGTCGAGTACACGACGTTACATACCCAACATCGTGGATAACATCAAATGGTGACTCATCATACCCCCATGACTGAATGAAAAATTATCCTCAAGTGAAGAAGAGGAGGAATAAGTTCTTTATAATATAACATATTTGGTAGGTATGGGGTTGTTAATTGACATGACAAAATGACTCAGGAGAAATGGACATATAGACTTTTAGTGCCCAAGTGTATAGACTTAGAATTTTTACAACATTGGGTGTTCATGAGAAGAGCAGTGAACACCTTGGAGATTATTGACATCCAACACCTCTTGGCAAGAGGAGAATGAGAGAGAGAGAGAAGAGATCCTTTGATCATGAATGGTCCTCATTGTGTGGCATTGCTGCATCATTCTTGGTGAAGATAGTCCCACTTCCAATCCATGCTTCCCACTACAATCACAATAGGATCATGAATTAGTATGTAATGTGTAAAACATAACTGTTAAATGCCTTATCTTGTCGATGGTTACACTTGACTAGGTTGTAATTGTGGTTGACTGGTTCCTTGAGTAGTGTTAGTGGGAAAGCTGATAGATAGGGTTAATGAAATTAAGTGGTCTGTTAAACTTGAAAAAGTTCAATATAAAGAAATATTTGAAGAGGGCATAAAAATTCACAATAATGAAGAGAAGAACTCATTGAAAACTATTGTGAAGATGTGTACAATTGGATGTCATTGATGGGGTAAACAAAAAGAATTTGATTGTAAAAATGTCTAAGGGTAAAGAACTTAACTAACCCAACCAAACGATATGCAAGTGGGCCCTCCCCAAAGCAGGCACAAGCCTTTTATACCCTTGCATAACTTCAAACCAAAGAGTTCGTGGGCTCTGTGGATGATTAATGGTTACAAAAGGTTAAGTACAAAAACCTAGAAGTAACTAACTAAGAATTATGACACATTAAACCAGGACATCGAACCAAAACATGAAACTGACAATGAGGTGGAATATGGAAAGCATAGATGGATAATAAAGAGAGAGTGGAATGGACTTCCTAATTACGGTCACATGAAGTCCCTTGTGGATTTTATGGTTAAATGACTTAATAGGATCCATCCTCAGTCCAGACCAAAATCAACCACTTTCAGTGACTTTGCATTGACATTTTAACATCAATCCATCCCCTGAGACACAATAGTGCTCCTATAGAACAACCACCATTCCAAATTAGAGAAGAAGTAGGAAGTGAGGAGGGGCCTTAGTTAGAGAAGACAAGTCCCATAATCAGTGCTTGAAGCCCATTTATTTTGTCTAAGGGATGAGCTCTCAATTCCTATTTTTTTCTTTTTTTCTCTTTTTTGAAATGGGAACCACACCATGCAAAGACACATGCATTTATTTTGTCCAAGGGGTGTGCCTTGAATTCTCATTGTTTTTGTTTTTGTTTTCGATGAGAACCACACCAAGCAAGGATTTATTCAACTTCCTTTATTGATTGGCACGGAATGGTAAGAAATTCATGGAAACACACATGCACCCAGGCAAATAGAAAAGTACAAAGAATACTGAATTCCCTTAAAGCCACACCTTGTTCAAACCTTTGAATCCTTTCCAATTCTAGAAACTACCAAAGTCACAAATTTATTAAAGTTTTATTAGTGAAAAAAGGACTGCATGTCTTCAAAAGAAAGAAAACCATAGAGTGTGTGGATGGGTGGATGTTGTGGATTCACTACTTGTTACATGAAAAAGAAACCATGTCCTAATTATCTGTAATAAAATTCAAAGCTAGAAACTAGACACCAATAATCAAATAAAAAAAATAGTACATACCACCATCAAGTAACGCAATACTAATGTACTTGGCACTTATTAACAAAAAGTTAGAAAATCACACCAAATAAAAAAAATATATAAGAAAGTGTAAATTATTCAAGAAATATCAAATGTACCAACGATGGTGTAAAAAAAATTAGAAAAGATTAATAACATAAAAACAAAAAGATGTAGAATAAAGAACATGTAAAACAAAAAGTTATAAAATGAAAAATATGTAAAACAAAAAAGTTGAAAAACTAAGGAGCTGCTTGAATGGTTAACATGGTTGGCCATCTCCCCCATGACTAAGTTGAAAGGAGGAGATCCAAAATATGGAGTGTGGTTGTCCATCGAATGATGTGCTTATTGTGTTAGTTGGCGTATGCTCATGGAAAGGCTTAATTTGTTGGATGTTGACTAGTTGTTTCTTGTTTGGGCTCTCAAGTTTATAGATCATAATGGTCCCTAAAGGAAAAGTTTCATAAATGATATAAGGTCCTTCCCACAATGTCTAGAACTTAGTTTGTTGAGGTATGTGTGTGGGGTTCCAATAGAGAACCTTATCTCTTGGTTGAAATTTAATTTTTCTAATTTTTAGGTTAGGCACTTTTTGTTATGAGCCTTGTGCAACTCATTAGATGATAAGGCCACTAATTGATTTTCATCTAGCAGGTTGATATTCATTAATTTTTCTTTTTGGGCTAGACTTAATTCAAGGTCACAAGCTGTTGAAAGTGTATGAAGTTCAGATTGAATTGGAACTGTTGGTAGTTTGCTGTACAGAAGCTCATAGGGAGAGTAGCCTATAGGAAGTTTCTAAGTTGAGTGGTAGGTCCAAAGGGCATCATTGAGTTTTATGCTCCAGTCCTTCCTATACTTGTTAACCATTCTTGTTAGTATTGTTGTGATTTCCCTATTGGTAACCTGATCTTGATCATTAGCTTAGGGATGGTAAGGTGTTATGAGTTTGTGTTCAACCCCTAAGCATTGCATGAGCTTTCAAAAATTAGTGCCTATAAAATTAGTTCCATTGTTAGAAATCAATGCACGTGGCACACCAAACTTGTTTACAACATTTTGTTGTACAAATTGAACAACAATAGAGGATGTAAAGTCGATGATAGCTACTACTTTTGCCCATTTCGTACAATAGTTAATAGCAACTATGATGTACACCTTTCCATTTGACATGGGTGTGATGGGATCCATGAAATCAATGCCCCAAATGTGGAATGGTTCTAATGATTGAATCCATTGTTGAGGTCCCTCCATTCAAGTAGTTATTCCACCATCCCATTGGCATCGTTCACAAGAGTAGATGAAATGGTAAGCATCCTTGAAGAGTATTGGCCAATAGTATCTTGCCATTAGGATTTTAATGGCTGTGCATCTCCCAACATAGTGTCCTCCATAAGGACCTTCATGAGCATCTTGGAGCATGCATTGTTGATCAACATCAAGGACACTCCAATGAATAAGGCCATCGACACACACCTTGTAGAGGTGTCTATTGATCTCCATGAAGTGCTTTACGTGGTGAAGAAACTGTTGTTTCCTTCGGTGATCCAACACTTGTGGCATCTCCTAAGTGAGAAGACAGGTGAGAATGTTATCATATCATTTTGGCTCATTGGACATTTGTTCTGTTATTGCCCCAAAAAAAGGAGTTCATTAGGAAACATGTCAGAGAGTGGGCTTTCTTCCTCTTTGTCATCCCATCGCAACCAAAAAAAGTGATCAGTGACCACATTCTTAGTGCCCTTTTGATCTACCATTGTAAGATCGAATTCTTGCAAGATTACTAGCCACTGTATGACACAAGGACTCACCATTGGCTTGTTCATTAGGAAGTGGATGACACTATGGTCTATGTGCATAAACACCTTGTATCCAAGCACATAGTGCCTAAAATTCTCTAAAGCAAACACTGCCACCATCAATTCTTTTTCTATAGTGGTGTAGTTCAATTGTGCACCCAGAATGCTTTAGCTAGTGCAATGGATGTAGTATGGACGTTTCTTATCATCTAACTACATCAACACTACTTCCAAAGCATAATTTGATGCATTTGTCATGATATGAAATGTTTTGGACCAATCTGGTGCTTGTAGGATTGGGGTTGCTACAAGATTTTCGTTTAGTTGTTGGAATGCTTTCTCACACTCTACGGTCCAAACAAAGGGAGCATCTTTCTTTGTTAGCTTGACCAATAGTTTTGTGATCTTAGAGAAATTATCTATGAATCGCTGAAAGTAGCCAATATGTCCAAGGAATGACCGAACATCTTTAACTATATCTAGTTGGTAGGTTATTCCTTGGATGATCCTTATTTTTTCAGGGTCTCCCTTGATTCTTGCTTGTCATATTTTATGTTCCAGTACAATGCCCTCATAGACCACGAGGTGACTTTTTTGCTAATTGAGCCACAAGTTAGTTTCAACAAACCATTTCAACACTTTCTCAAGGTAGTCTAGGGCTTGCTCAAATGTAGATTCATAGGTGGAGAAGTCATCCATGAAGACTTCTACATCACTACCAATCTATTGTTGAAAGATGCTTAGAACCAGGCTTTAAAATGTGGCATGAGCATTACATAGACCAAATGGCATCTTATGATATGCAAAAGTCCCCTAGGAACTCGTGAATGTTGTTTTTGCTTGGTCCTTTTGGTGCAATTTGGATTTGGTTATAGCCACTATAACTATTTAGGAAGCTATACTGGTAATGCCTTGATATTGTGTCGAGCATCTGGTCAACAAATGGCAATGGAAAGTGATCCTTGAATGTTTCCATACTTAGCAGCCTGGAATTGATGCAGACCCACCACTTACCACCTTTCTTTGGTATAATTACAAGTGGACTAACCCATTCGCTATCCGCAATGGGATAGATGAACCTTGCCTTGAGGAGTTGCTCAATTTCCTCCTTAATGATTTGCTTAAATTTGGGGTTCAACTACCTTTGTGGCTATCGTTTTGGCTTCATGGTCAGGTCGGTGTAAATGTGATGCTGGCATATCCTAGGATCAATCCCTGTGAGTTTAGGATATGACCAAGAAAAAGCTACTGACCATCTTTCAACTACTTTTATCAACATATCTTTTTGTTCTAGATAAATTTTTGCATTGATTATAACCAACTTCTTATTTTTCAAAAATACATATTCCATTCTAGCTGATAACGTTTTCAGCTCAAGGGGCTATTGCTTGAAGTTCTCAAGAATTTCCAACTCTCCCTAATAGGTATCATCATTTGTATCATCAAAGAGTTGGTGATGAACTTGCTCAAGTTTATCCATGCTCATGAAATATTCACATGTTAGACTCTCAGCTAGTTCCATGCAAAGTGTGCTACATTCTGAATTAGTGGTCAACCACTGGGTACCCTCTTGTTTTGTGGTTGCTGCATACAGACACCTTTGAATATTTGTTTTTGGCATACACTGCTTGCATGTAGAAATAGATGCTTGTTTTATGGCCTAAAGTTTTTGCACACAATTGCACCCATTATCACTGTACACAATGCATGGAACTCTCTTCTTCTCAATCTTTCAGAATGCATTTTTTTAAATATTTTCAGGGAAAGATCTTTAATGCCCATCCTTACATCTATGGTGCTCAACCATGCTCTTCCCATGATGATTAGGAAGTCCCCTTTATAGTTCTCCACTTTGATTACCAAGAAGTCGATAAGATAAGACCATCCACAGATAGTGGTCACAATGTCTTCTACTAGTCCCAAAGGAACAGTGATAAACTAGTCTACCAATTCCAATATGATGTTTCTCTTCTTAAGAGGAGGTAGGTTTTAGGTAGTGTAGATCTCATGAGAAATCAAATTAACACCAGAACCTAAATTAAGAAGATCCTTGCATAGTTTGTTTCAAGAAATTTGCAAATAAATCAGAGGACTTCTAGGATTAGCTAATTTCTTGGGAAGGTTTCCTACATGGATCCAATTAGACACAGTGTGAGTAAGCATTACGGTATGGATTCTTGGCAGAGTTTGGTTTGAAGGAGGCTCAAAGGAATTTGATATGGAAAAAGAGGTAAGAGTAGCATTGTTAATTGTAGGTGTAGGTGAAGTCTTATGTGGACTACAGGGTCAAAAGAAAAGTCTTTTCTTTGATTGGGCAATCGACCCCTCTGATTGATGATTGGGTCACAAATTAATAGCCCTTGTAGCATTCTGTTGTTGCAGTTGAGTGACTACTTCACCCTACATTGGTGGAGCAGGTGGTAGCTATGCAATTAGAGGAGGAGTGTATGCAAGGATAGGAGGATGATAAGGATAAGAGGAAGCATCCCTTCTTTCATGTGGAGAAGAAGTTCAATTGTAATTAGAAGGGTGGTAGTAAGGCTAAATATTAGAGACATGACTAGAAGAGTCACATGGAGACATGGATTGCTGAATGTCATAACCATATGGATTAGGCTATCGGTAAGGGTATTGTTGCCTTGGTGATGCAAGTGCCCATGATTGTGGTTGCTACCATTATTGGTACTGTTTATACGGTTGCAGTGGAGCTCTGCTTGGATAATACAATTATTGCTACCAGAACTATCAAAGATTACCTTGAGGATAAGGCAACCTTCTAGATGTTTTCCTTTGTGTAAGTCATGGATGTAAGGCATACACCCTAGACTCCTGAAGATGTGACACAATGGGGCAACATCCCTTAGGATGTTCATACAAGCAAACATCACATCCATGGTCATCATCTGATTCATTGTCAAAAACCTCTTTTATTGTAGCAATTTTTCCCTTACCTTTGTAATATGCACATTTAGCTTCCTTGCACCTCTTACGCTCATGACCACTACCTTGTTCTTGGAACTCTTCAGAAATTTTGAGAATAGTTTGAAATTGGCTATCCATGGAGTCTCTTAATTGATCAACATTGACTGTAAGTTTAGATTGGAATTGTTGAAGTGGCAAGGATTTTTTATGCATCCTCTTGTTAAATATAGGTTCACCCTCACTGTCATAGAATTGAACCTCCCTCTTGCAGATGGAAGGATTGCGGTTATACTCCTCTGCACTTTGTCTATTTTTTGAGTTCACCCTCCTCTTTAGCTACTTGCTTTATTAACCTTTGCACTTGATAGGCAGTTAGCTCTAACAATTGTCCTTGGGCATAGATGCCAAGGGTTTTCCTTATTTCATTACAAAGCCTATCTATAATGTGGGGGAGTTGAGCCAATTGAGAATAACCATGGCTAGGGCATTTATGCATCAAGGCATAGTATTGGCCAATGGTGGCATCCAAGGGTTCGTGTGCTCCTTGTTTCCACCCTTGAATCTACTTCCTTAAGTTGGACACTCAAGAGTACATTTGATACTTCTCATTGAACATTTCAAGCATAGTACTCTATTGTCTGATAGATTCCAATTCTAAGAATTGGTACTCATTCCATGCTTCTTTGATGAGTATCCTAGGAAACAACTTTAGTTTCTGCCACTCGTTCTCTATGTTTTACAAGGCACATGCATCTTGGAAAGCTTGAAGATGTTTTTGTAGATTAGAGTTATATCCTCCAAATTGAGGAATATTGTTCATGTCCAACCATTTTATTTGACTATTTTTCACATGCCTTGTTAGGATTCTAATTGCCTCTGCAATGTTAAGCATACTTCGGGTAGTAAATAGAGGCTCATCAAGGCCTTGATCATGATGCCTATGATGCTCTCTACTAGCCCTTCATTCATAATGATGTGCTTCTCTTGAACATTTGCGTCCTTGATCTTGCTTGTCTCAGTGGTTCCTTTGGTTATTTTGGTCCCATTGGTCATTGTGTTCATTTCGATCGCCTCCATCACGATCTCGCCTTCTACTATCATGATTGAAGCTAGAAGAAGAAGAAGATGATGATAAAGGAAAAGAGGAAGGAGAACCAGCACCATCACAGTGCCTACTATTGCCTCTTTGGTGATCACATCCATGGTCATGATCTTGCTTCTTACCTGCATCACTTTCTTGACTTGCCCCTTAGGATCTTGTTTTGTCATTGGATCCCTTGTTACCAGAATTAAGATTATGAACTGTGGAGTATAGATTCTAGTTTTAACATTCATCATTGAAGTTAAAGAGAGGAGCATAATTAAGTGGAAGATCTCTACTAGTTTGTTGGTACATTAGAAATGAAAAATCATTAAGTCCTTTTCCCTTCGAAAGTTCATAGTGCTACTCTAGCTATCGATCTTGCAGGCATTGTGCTTCAGTGGGATGATAATCCCTAGCATTGACATCTTCCACGATATATTCCTCATGGTGGTCTTGAAGATCACATCATGCAAGCATTTGATAAAGCATTGTAGGAGCAGCACGATTGGACGACAACACAATGTTGCCCTCCACGTCACACCATTGTAGCTTTTCATATTGGTGTAAGATAAAGGTGAGGTTTGGCACATACTCATTAGGATGAATATATGTAATTTGATACTGTTGAGGCTTTGATGGATGAGAATTATCAAGCTTCGATAGAGAAGTGCTCCTATGAGAAGAAGACATTTTTAGTTAGTGAAATAAAACTCATAGTGTGCCCTGAGAATTTGTTGTAGTAATTGTAAAATAAGATATGACTTTTAGGCTCATTCTAATGATTTAAATCCTTTCACTAGGTCCTAGATAGTGCACAAAACAACAAAAAGGTCCTTGGCAATGGTGCTAATGATGATTGGAGAGGTACCCCTATGCCCAACCATACAAATCACTAAGGTGTTATATGTGATCCAGTCAAATTCCATGGACCTAGTTATCTCATACACTAGTTTCTCTAGGAAGTGAAATGACATTGAGAACATTCATTGTCTTCCCAACTACACTTGTGAGGCTCAAGAATATGGTTTAAGTGTAATTGGGGCATATTAATTTTTGTCATTTTATATTTTATTGATGTAATTGCCTACAACAAGAATAAGAGTAGAATAGACTAAAAGCTAAATTGTCTATTGCCTAACTAGCCTAACACAAGTAACCATCCCACTTTCCTAAACACATCTTGAACACATATAGCATTTTTAGGCTACTAAAAATTAAGTGTTGCTAGGTTACCAAGTACTATATGAATGCTTGAAGTGGTTGTGCTTGTTTTTATTAACTGCTGGAAATAAATTGCTTAATTGAAATGCATTAAAATAAAGAGCAAGAAAGTAAAATGTAATAAAGAAAATATTAAGCTATTTTTAGTGCTACAAGGATTGCCAAAAGAGTTTGTTTTATTCCCATCACACTGCTACACTCATGTACATCAATGCTCAAACAAAGAACCATACACACTTTAGACTCCTTTTGCGGGCACTTAGAAAATATTCAAACTCTAGGAAGAAGAAACAACAAGAGCTTGGCTACCTTGCTTGAAAATTGACTAATCAATTCCCCCAAAATTAGAGCCCATGTGTTGTATTTATAGACTTAGGGTATATACCTTGACGTTGAACATCCGACATTAGATCTAGGCCATAACATCACATCGACATTGTAGCCAACATCAAATGGTGATTCATCAAGCATGAACAATAGGTTGGCTTTAAAAATTAGGACTGGAATTCATTGTTACTTTTAATAAAATATATTAAAATGACTTTTGGACTTCTAAGTTAATAAAAAATAAAAGAATCAGGGTTTTGAAAGGCTTTGTATTAACCATGGAATGTATAACTTGGACTTATCTTTATGCTTGGATGATGGCAACAAAATTTTCATACTATTTCCAATAGGAATAGGATTTGGAAGATAAAGGGAAAGGTGAAGAAAAGGGAATAAAACCCTAGAGGAGGAAGGATGGATGGGTGAACTAGGAAGGATGGATTGGTGAACTAGAATAGTGAAAGTAGTAGGAGGGAAACACAAAAGGGGTAGGGGTTTGAAAATTTGAAAACTTGGAGAAGTAAAGAAGGGTCGCAACCCAAAACTACTTAGATCCATGATAAGACTCAATTTTTGATGTTGCAAACCCATCCCTTATAACAATTGTTATGATTCTAATTGGATTGGTTGGAACAAACTTCTTGCAATTTGTGCTTGAGAAACTTGATTTAGATATTTCTTTTGCTTGAAGAATAATTGCAACATTTAGGTTAAGAAATTTTCATAATCATTATTCCCCATAATATTTAAATTACAAAAGTTAAAAATTCATTTCTTCAAAGCATTGATGGTTCTAATTTAAATGATTGAATTGGAAATATAGCTAGAAGATAAAATTTCTTTGATGAAATGATAAAAAACATAAAATGGTTTTAAGCTCTTAAGTATTAGATATGATAAAAGGTTTTGTGGAAGATTGATTGGAAATTTTGTCAACCTTAAGGAGATAGGATGAAGCTTAGTGATGGGATGCGATATTACATGGGCCACGATATCGCGTACATGATATCGCATCCCTCGTGATATCGTGTACGCGATATCACATCGTCCCCTGCGATATCGCGTACGCGATATCATGGTACACCGTCATATTTATAAATAAGAGGTAGCTCTCCCTTGTTTTCCATGCTAGGCCTAGACCGTAGTGAAACTTTGGTAGTTTTTCCCCTCCAAAGATAGATTAATTTCCATGTGCCTGCAGTAGGAACTACAGAGTGAACGAAAATTTATTTGAGCAGACATTGTACCTAAACACAAGTTTGTGTACGACAATAAAGACAAGCTTCTTGGATAAACCTTGCAGTGCATGGAATAGGCTAATTAGCATTTTATTTACTATTATTTTTTATTTTTTATTTAAATGCTTTATTAGTTTATTAAATCTTTCTCAAACCTTTTCTCCTAGTTAAGTGCCTTAGTACGACCACTTCTAGCACGTGCGTTATGCTTGGTGATCCCAGCAACGATTAGCGTTTGGTAACCAAGGTTGCATCGGTTCAGGGTGTGAACGGTAAGTGGGAATGGATGCTGACGCTAGGTTAATTTAGACTTAGTTAGTTAGTTAAAGTTAGTAATTAGTCTCTTCACCCTTCATCTTATTAGCATAGGAGATAAAACATAAAAATACATAAAAATCATATACCTCAGACTTACTTAACCATACACCGTGACAACTACAAGTAAGTCTGGGAAGACAACGAATGATTAACCGTAAGTGTTCCGTGAGGCGTGTAGGCACTTAGTTTGTAGAATTTGACCGGATCGCACGTGCTACACTCGTATTCGTATGGTTGAGTATAGGGGTACCTCACCACTCATCATTGGCACCATTGTCGGGGACTAAGTGTTTGTGTGCTAAGTAGAACATAGGAAATCACTCACATCATTGGGAGCTTAAACGAAACTTAGGGTTAATTAAAAAAAAATTATATAATGGTTAAATAGCACACCAATAAATAACAATGTCTTCTTCTTCTAACAAAAGTAATTCACCACCTAGGGATAATACAAGAAACAGTCGACAGTCTAAAACACATAACTGAAATCTGCCAACTCCTCAACAATACCGAGTGGTATATACTCATCCCGATGAGTACATACCAGACTTTACCTTTATCTTCCATCAAGATGAACAGCTGCGATGGAGAAACTTGCAAGGTAACATAGTGTTACCCCTAGATCGGGCAGTCCCTAACATGCTTCTTCGTGCTCTTGCACAAATAGGCATGACAAAATTATATGCTAAATACGTTGCAGGAGATTATGACATAAGGGATTACCATCCAAAAATAGTGCAACGTCTAAGGGACTCACGGCAGGAGAGCCAACATACACTGTTGAAGGGCAAAGGGGTCCCGTACGTCCTAAGTGAAATCAGAGATGATGAACCCATTATAATAGGTTCTCTATCAAATGATGTTTCCCCTTCTAACGATGGTGAGGAGGTGAGGTATCAAAACCTACGATTCACGATACACAACCCTGGTTCTGATCCCCATGAACACAAATTATTTACTGAGGGAACAACAACACATGAAAAGGATGGGCACTTAGATCGTCATCACGATCGGGGCCGTAGCAGTAGAAGAGAAGGTAAGAAGCATAGTCATGGTGATGGTTCTCCTTCCTCTTCCCCTTCATCACATCATTCACCCTCTCCTTCCACATCTAGGCACAGCCATCAAGAGCATAACAGTGAGGATAGAGGTAGAAAAAATGAGAGACCTCGACGAGAGAGTCGAGAGAGAGGACAAGGGCATGAACGAAGGAAAAGTAGGGAACAACGTAGACATCATAGGCATCATGAAAGAGATGATCATGAAGAGCCCCTACTTGCCACCCGAAGTATGCTTGATATAACGGAGGTAGTTAGAATACCAACAAGGCATCAAAGAGATAGTTGGATCAAATGCTTAGACATGAATAATATCCCATGCTTCAAAGGGGGATACAACGCTGATCCGCAACATCATTTATAGGCATTCTACGATGCCTGTGCCTTGCAAAACATAGAGAATGAATGGCAGAAACTTAAGTTGTTTCCCAGGACACTCATCAAGGAAGCAGAGAGTTGGTACTAGTCCTTAGAACCAAAAACCATTAGGAGGTGGAGTACGATGTTAGAACTCTTCAACGATAAGTATCAAACGTACTTCAGAGTGTCTAACTTGCTTAAGCAGATCCAAGGATGGAAACAAGGTACTCATGAACCCTTGGATGCTGCCATGGGCTGATACTATGCATTGTTATATCATTTCCTAGGCCATGGTTACGCACAGCAAGATCAACTTTGCCACCTCATAGATGGGCTAAGGTATGAAACTAGGAGAACCCTTGGGACTTATGCCTAAGGAAGACTATCAGAACTTAGAGCCCATGAAATTCATCGCTTGTTGGAGCAAGTAGCCAAAGAAGAAGGGGAACTATGGAAAAGAGAGAGTGTGGAAGAATACAACCNTCGCCACTCGAAGAGTTGGTGAACAAAAAAACCTTGCCAATTCAAAAGCTAACAACATAAGTATCGGCTAAGGTGGATCAATTGTGGGATTCCTTAGACTCCAGACTTGAAATTGTCATGAAAATTGTAGAGGAGTCTAAGGTGGAACGAAGTAGTGAAAAAGACAAGAAAAAGTGGAGAGATTCAGGCCTTGCATGTGACAAGGGTAAGGGGAAAATAACTATCTCCGATGAGGTTGTGGACTCAGACACATACGATGATGGTGGATGTGAGATCTGCCAATATGACCATCCTAAGGGATGTTGTCCAATCATCTCACATCTACAAGAGTTTGGGGTGTATGCACTTAACCCAAGACTTAACCAACGAGAGACACCCCGAAGATTACCTTATTCCCAAGGTAACCTAAGGAAGTTCTACCAACCGTTAACGTACTATCCAAGTGGAACTCCACCACCATCCATCAGACAACATTAGCAGTGGCAGTACCCATAGTCATGGGGGATGCCACCGCCGAGACAACAGTACCCTTACATGCAGCATGATCCTTATGGCTATTATGTGCAGTAGCCGGTTTCTCCAAGTGACTCTATGGGTCACACAACTCCCCAACGTCACTACCAAGTTCGGGAGTATTTTAGAAGGACTCCTTCTCCTTCGGGAGATGCTCCACATCCACACCATCTTCCAACTCCATCCGCACCTCTTCCACCTGTAGTTCCCATACCTCCTGCTCCAACAATGCAAGGGAAACTCCCCACTCAACTGCAACAACGTAATGCTACGAGAGCTGTAAACATTCAACCCACTGTTGGTTCTGATAACCATAAAAAGAAAAGACCTTTATTCAGAACTAGAAGCCTAGATAAGCTCTCACAACAACAAGCGGTTGAGTCCATGCACACTCCTCCACCATACAAAACTTTGAAGCTCCCTTCTGTCCAACAATAGAGCTTCATGCATGCGGTTATGTTAACGCATACCATAATCGACTAAATCAAGGTAGGCCACCTTCCCAAGAAACTCTATGATCTTGGAAGCCCCTTAGTCTATTTACAAGTCACCAGGAATGAACCACATAAGGCTCTTCTTGACTCAAGTTCCAGAGTCAACCTAATCTCACGAGAAATGTATCAAGCTTGGAACCTGCCCCAACTTAAGAAGAGCAATATCCAACTAGAGCTGGCTGACAAGTCCATCACCATTCCCTTGGGATTGGTGGAGGACATTGTTACCACTGTGTGTGGGTGGTCATACCCAGCTGACTTCCTAGTGATAGAAGTTAACAGTGACAATGGGGGCTTTCCAATTATAATGGGAAGGCCATGGCTAAGTACAATAGATGCATACCTAAGGATCCGTGATCTTTCCTTGGAGATATCAAAGGTAAACATTTATGGAAAGATCGAGAAGAAGAAAGTTCTGTGCATCACATATAGTGACTCAGAGGGTGATGACATGGAAGAATGTTCAACATCTTTTCCATGTAACCGATGTGCCCTAGAAACACAAGTACAAAGATGCCTGTATGTAGCAACCACACAAGTAGTAGACACCCCATGGTTGATAGCTAGTCGAAAGAGCAACCCAATATGCACGGAACGAACTGAGGGAACAACTCACAGTAACAATGAAGGCATAGACACATTGGAATATGAGCATCGTCGACTTCCATCCCTTAATCTAAGAACATCAGTGGGGAGAAGTTGGCCACTTTTACGAAATTCAGATAGACGCTTATTATTTCGGATCTCTCCCTTGCAATTTAGTCATGGAGGAGATGGCCACCTATGCTAATCATTGGAGGCCCTTAGTTCTTTTACATTTTTTTTTACACATTTTTGTTTTACACGTTTTTGTTTTACACGTTTTTGTCTTACACATTTTTTGTTTAACACATTTTTTGTTTTACACGTTTATGTTTTACACATTTTTTTTTACAAATTTCTTTAACTTTTCTTGTTTTTGTTTTACAACATCATTATAATTTTTTATTTTGTGTGTGTGTGTGTGTGTGTGTGTTATCCATCTTGTAAGTTTGTCACCCAATAAGTGTTCTTCATGATGATATGAACTATTTTCTATTTGACTGCTAATTTTTGGTTTTTACCTTTAAGTTACGATGTTGATACTAAGGTATGTTTCTTTTGATATGATAGGCAATGAGTTCACTTCATCCATTCATCCGCAAGTCTATGGTCTCTCTTGGCTTGGAAATGTACAGTCCCTTTCTAATAAGAACTATAATGAATCAGTGACTGGGTATTTCTCAAAATAAGGAAGGACTCAAGGATTGAAAAGGGTGTGACTTCAAGGGAACTTGATGCATTTTTGTTGACTGTTCTCTTAGGTGCTTGGGTGTTTTCTTCTTGAGTATTCTTACTATTCCGATGTTACCCAATTATTGGGAAGCTGAGTCAATAAAAATAATAAGTCTTTGCATGGTGTGGTTCTCACGCATAAAAATACAAAACATAAAAAATAAAAAATAAAGAGAAGAAAAGAAAAAAGTGAGAATTCAAAGCACACCCCTTAGATGAAATAATCATTTGGGCTACAAGCACTAGCTATGGAACCAAAATCACACTATTCCCTCTAACTAAGGCCCTTCTTGCTTCCCATTCTCTCCTCTTTGTTTCATCAGAATGGTGGTGGCTCTTGGGGAAGGCATTCTTGTTCTTTAAGGGGATAGATTGGCCGAATGCATTAATGCAAAGTCACTGGATGTGGTTTGTTTGAGGTTGGAGTTGGAATGAGATTTACCAAGTCACATTAATCATGAAATACACAAGGGGCTGTACACCTCCTTGTTCTTGGGATTCCATTCCATTCTCTTCTCTCCATCCTTCTCTTCATTATTCACCTCATTGCCGGTTGTATCATTAGTGTATATTTTGGTAGATGCATTGTTTTCTTTTTGGTAAATTCTTACTGTTAAGACTTTAACTCTTGTTCCAAAGGACATTCCTAGAGCCTACGGACTCTTTGAATGTGGGTTTGTTAGGGCATTAAGGGCATGAGCCTGCTTTGGGGAGGACCCATTGGCATTCCTATTTGGTGCATCAGTTAAATTCTTTCCCTTAACATTTTTGTAATCCATTTTGTTTTGTTGATTTCCATCTTAACATCCATTTCATCGATGTCCTAGTTATCTCTTTTTATCCATCCTTCTTATTCTTTTTCCTTTTCCATTCTCTTGCTACTGGAGGTTCGCGATTAGTCATGGGGGTACGGGGCCCAATTTTCTCGTCGATAGTCATCATTAATATATCTCCAGATCCGCAATCATCCATACTACAACCCAGCTAATGGACTTTTCACCACAACAAGGTATCAGCTACATTGAAATTCATTTACCCTTGCTAATATAAGATTGTGTTGTGTGTGCAAATGGCAATCATACAACAATGGATTGGATCTGGAGGAAACATTTGAAATGAATCGATGCTGAAACAACTTTGCAAGGAACGAGATCGATGATGCGCTTACGGATGGACAACGAAAGGCACAATCTTGGTGTTGGTAGTAGCAAAAATTCTTTCTTTTCTCTCTTCTTTCTCAGCTGCGAAATGAGGCCTGATGTCAATGTAATAAGGTGTTCACTCTTGTTGTCATGAACACCAGTTTTGTTTTGTCTTGTAATGATGATCCGTTCACATGTCATCCCATTAGTTCCACTTGAGTCAATAATCCCATACCTTCCCGATATTATTGTAAGGAACTCGAGGACAAGTTTTCATTTAGTAATGGGGGTATGATGGAATGCAATATCGCAGCTGCTACGATATTGCGTCGTCCCCTACGATATTGCGTACGCGATATTGCGGTGCGCCGTCATATCTATAAATAAGAGGCAGCTCTCCCTTGTTTCCCATGCTAGGCCTAGAACATAGTGAAACTTTGGTAGTTTTTCCCCTCCAGAGATAGATTAATTTCCATGTGCCCATAGTAAGAACTCCAGAGTGAACGGATCTTTATTCGAGTAGACATTGTACCTAAACACAAGTTTGTGTATGGCAATAAAGACAAGCTTCTTGGATAAACCTTGCAGTGCATGGAATAGGCTAATTAGCATTTTATTTACTATTATTTATTATTTTTTATTTAAATGCTTTATTAGTTTATTAAATCTTTCTCAACCCTTCTCTCCTAGTTAAGTGCCTCAGTACGACCACTTCGAGCACGTGCATTACTCTTGGTGATCCCA
>MNCI01011925.1:1031494-1041693 GCA_015680685.1 Gnetum montanum | reverse complement strand
TATTCGTATGGTTGAGTGTAGGGGTACCTCGCCACTCATCACTTAGATAACCATTAAGTAAATCCCATGTTTAAGTATGTTAAATTAGCCTAACATATAATGGTGAAGGAGTATTCTAATTACTTGCATTCATTAGATGTAAATTTAGTTCTCCATACATAAAGGATTATTACCAAGAGGCTCAATGCTCATCCCACTAAGGTATGGTCCTTAGAGGATTGGTGGATGAACAAAAGACTAACCTATTTTGAGTGGATATGCTTAAGCTTGAATCCAAGTCTTGCAATTTGAGAAATAAGCATCTTAACATTACTCCAAGTAGTAGTTCCCCCAAATTAAAATTGATGAGTGGCGAGATACCCCTACACTCAACCATACGAATACGAGCGTAGCACGTGTGATCCGGTTGAACTCCGCAGACTAAGTGCCTACACGCCTCATGGAACACTTAGGGTTAATCATTCGTTGTCTTCCCAGACTTGTAGTTATCATGGTGTATGGTTAAGTAAGTCTGAGGTATATGATTTTTATGTTTTTTATGTTTTTTGTCTCCTATGCTAACAAGGTGAAGGGTTGAGAAGACTAATTACTAACTCTAACTAATGAACTAAGTCTAAATTAACCTAGCGTCAACAGCCGTTTCCACTTACTATACACACCCTAAACGGATGCAACCTTGGCTACCAAATGCTAATCGTTGTTGGGATCACCAAGTGTAACACACGTGCTCGAAGTGGTCGTATTGAGGCACTTAACTAGGAGAGAAGGGTTGAGAGAGAAAGGAGTAAATAACAGATAATAAATAATAGTAATAAAATCCTAATTAGCCTATTCCATGTACTATAAGGTTTATCCATGAAGCTCACCTTTATTTCCATACACAAACTTGTGTTTAGGTACAATGTCTGCTCGAATAAAGATCCGTTCACTTTGGGACTCCTACTGCGGGCACATGGAAAATATTTTATCTCTGGAGTGATCAATCTACCAAAGTTTCCCTATTGTCTAGCCTAGGATGATGAAACAAGGGAGAGCCACCTCTTATTTATAGATATGATGGTGCACCGCGATATCACGTATGTTATATTGCAGGGGAAGACGCGATATCATGTATGTGATATTGCAGGGGAAGACACAATATCGCGTACTCCATATTGCGAGGGATTGGATATCGTGACGAATGCGATATCACGTCCCATCATACCCCCATGACTAAATGAAAACTTATCCTCGAGTTCCTTACAATAATATCGGGAAGGTATGGGATTATTGACTCAAAGGAAACTAATGGGATGACATGTGAACGGATCATCATTACAAGACACAATAAAACTGGTCTTCATGATAACAAGGGTGAACACCTTATTACATTGAGATTAGGCCTCATTTGGCAGCTGAGAGAAAAGAGAAGAGAGAAGAGAGAAGAAGTCTTACTGCTACCAATGCCAAGATTGCATCTTTCGTTGTCCATTCATAAGCGCATCATCGATCTCATTCCCTGCAAAGCTACTTCAGCACCACTCCATTCCAAGTGGTCCCTCCAGATCCGGTTTGTTGTTGCATGATCGCCATCTGCACATACAACACAATCTTGTATTAGCAAGGGTAATTGAAATTCATTTAAATGATATCTTTCTTTAGTGAAAGGTCCATTGGCTGGGTTGTGGTATGGCTAATTACGGATCTGGAGATATATTAATGATGACTACCAAAGGTGTAGTGGTTAGGAGAAAATCAAAAAAATTGGGCCCCGTACCCCCATGACTAATCCCGAACCTCCAGTAGCGAGAGAATGGAAAAAGAAAAGGAAGAAGAAGGATGGATAAAAAGAGACAATGGTAATGTCGATAAAGTAGATGTCAAGATGGAAATGAACAAAATAAAATGGATTGTAAAATGTTAAGGGAAAGAATTTAACTGGTGCACCAAATAGGAATGCCATTGGGTACTCCCCAAAGTAGGCTCATGCCCTTAGTGCCCTGACAAACCCACATTCAAAGAGTCCATAGGCTTTGGGAATGTCTTTTGGAACAAGAGTTAAAGTCTTAACCGCAAGAATTTACCAAAAAGAAAATAATGTATCTACCAAAATATACACTAATGATACAACCGACAATGAGGTGAACAATGGAGAGAAGGGTGGAGAGAAGAGAATGGAATGGAATCCCAAGAACAAGGAGGTGTACAGCTCCTTGTGGATTTCATGTTTAATGCGACTTGGCAAATCTCATTCCAACTTCGGCCTCAAACCAACCACATCCAGTGATCTCGCATCAATGCATTTGGCCAATCCATCCTCTTGAATAACAAGAATGCATCTCCAAAGAGCCACCACCATTCCGATGAAACAAATTAGAAGAAAATGGAAAACGAGAAGGGCCTTAGTTAGAGGGAACATTTTTAGTTCCATAACTAGTGCTTGTAGCCTAAGGGATTATTTCATCTAAGGGGTGTGCTTTGAATTCTCACTTTTTTTTTGTTTTATGTTTTTATGCGTGAGAACCACACCATGCAAAGACTTCTTATTTTTATTGACTTAGCTTCTGATAATTGGGTAACATTGGAACGGTAAGAAAACTCAAGAAGAAAACATCCAAGCACCCAAGAGAATGGCCAACACAAATGTATTAAGTTCCCTTGAAGTCACACCCTTTTCAATCTTTGAGTCCTTCCTTAGTTTGAGAAGTACCCAGTCACTAATTCATTAAAGTTTTTATTAGAAAGGGAGGGTACATTTCCAAGCCAAGAGAGACCATAGACTTGTGGATGAATGGATGAAGTGGACTCATTCCCTGCCATATCAAAAGAACATACCTTAGTATCAACATCGTAACTTACATTAGCAATAAATAAGAAAACAGTTCATACCATTGTGGAGAACACTTATTGGGTGACAAACTTACATGATGGGTAACACACACACACAAACACACACAAAAAATGGAAAAGTATAATGATGTTGTAAAACAAAAATAAGAAAAGTTAAAGAAATTTGTAAAACAAAAACGTTTAACACAAAAATGTGTAAGACAAAAACTTGTAAAACAAAAACATGTAAAAGAAAAACTTGTAAAACAAAAACGTGTAAAATAAAAACTTGTAAAACAAAAACGTGTAAAACAAATGTGTAAAACAAAAACGTGTAAAACAAAAACGTGTAAAACAAAAATGTGTAAGACAAAAATATGTAAGACAAAAACTTGTAAAACAAAAACCTGTAAAACAAAAACTTGTAAAACAAAAACGTGTAAAACAAAAATGTGTAAAACAAAAACTTGTAAAACAAAAATGTGTAAAAGAAAAATGTGTAAAAAAAAAACTAAAAAGAACTAAGGGCCTCCAATGATTAGCATAGGTGGCCATCTCCCCCATGACTGAATTGCAAGGGAGAGATCTGAAATAATGAGTGCCTATTTGAATTTCTTAGAAGTGGCCAACTTCTCCCGAATGATGTTTTTAGGTTAAGGGGTGGAAGTTGGCGAAGCTCATATTCCAATGTGTCTATGCTTTCATTGTTAGCATGAGTTNGAAAGATCATGGATCCCTAGGTATGCATCTACTGTACTTAGCCATGGTCTTCCCATTATAATTGGGAAGCCCCTGTTGTCACTGTTAACTTCTATCACCAGGAAGTCAGCTGGGTATGACCACCCACACATAGTGGTAATGATGTCCTCCACCAATCCCAAGGGAATGGTGATGAACTGGTTAGCCAGCTCTAGTTGGATGTTTCTCTTCTTAAGTTGGGGCAGGTTTCAGGCTTGATACATTTCTCGTAATATTAAATTGACTCTAGAACCTAAGTCAAGAACAGGCTTATTTGGTTTGTTCCTAGCCATTTATAAATAGATTAAGGGGCTCCCAGGGTCAAATAGTTTCCTGGGAAGGTGGCCTACCTTGATCCAGTTGGTTATGGTATGCGTTAACATAACCGTATGCGTACAGCTCTATTGTTGGACTGAAAGGTACTCTGAAGTTTTGGATGGTGGAGAAGTGTACATGGGCTCAATCACTTGTTGTGAGAGCTTGTTTGGGCTTTTGGTTTTGAAGAATGGTTTTCTCTTTTTATTGTTGTCAAAACCAACAGCAGGTTAAATATTTATAGCTCTCGCAGCGTTACTTTGCTTGAGTAGGGAGTTCCCCTTGCATTGTTGGAGCAGGTTGTATGGGAACTACAGGTGGAAGAGATGCGGATGGAGTTGGATAATGGGATGAATGTGGAATCTCTCGAAGTAGGAGTCCTCCTAAAGTACTCTTGAACTTGGTAGTGATGTTGGGGAGTTGTGTGACCCATAGAGTCACTTGGAGAAACCGGCTACTGCACATAATATCCATATGGGTCTGGTTGCTAGTAAGGGTACTATTGTGTTGATGGTGGCATCCCCCATGACTGTGGGTATTGCCACTGCTGATGCTGTCCGATGGGTTGTGGTGAAGTTCCACTTGGATAGTATGTTAATGATTGGTGGAACTACCTTGGGTTACCTTGAGAATAAGGTAACCTTCGGGGTCTCTACTGTTGGTTAAGTCTTAGATTAAGTGCATACACCCCAGACTCCTGTAGATGTGAGATAATTGGACAACATCCCTTAGGATGGCCATATTGGCAGATCTCACATCCACCGTCATTGTCTGCATCTGAGTCCACAACTTCATCAGAGATAGTAATTTTCTCCTTACCCTTGTTATGTGTAGGGCCTGAATTTCTCTGCTTTGTGTTACCTTTGTCAATACTTCATTCCCCCTTAGACTCTTCTACAATTTTCAAGACACTTTCAAGTCTGGAGTTTAAGGAATCCCACAATTGGTCTACCTTAGCCGATACTTTGATTGTTACTTTTTGAATCGGCAAGGTTTTTCGGTTCACCAACTCTTTGAGTGGTGACTCATCCTCCTCATCACAAAATCTTACTCCCTTCTTCCGAAGGGAGGGGTCACGGTTGTATTCTTCCACACTTTCCCTTTTTCATAGCTCACCTTCTTCTTTTGCTACTTGCTCCAACAAGCAATGTACTTCATGGGCTCTAAGTTCAGATAGTCTCCCTTGGGCATAGGTCCCAAGGGTTCTTCTAGTCTCATGCCTTAGCCCATCCATGATGTGGCGAAGCTGATCCAGTTGAGCGTATCCATGGCCCGAGCAATGATGTAACGATGCGTAGTAGCGGTCCATGGTAGCATCCAAGGGTTCATGGTTACCTTGCTTCCATCCTTGGATCTGCTTACGTAAATTAGACACTCGGGAGTACGTTTGATACTTATCGTTGAAGAGTTCTAACATCGTACTCCACCTCCTAATGGTCTCCAGTTCTAAGGACCGGTACCAACTCTCTGCTTCTTTGGTGAGTGTCATGGAAAACAAATTAAGTTTTTCCCACTCGTTTTCTATGTTCTGCAAGGCGCAAGCATCGTGGAATACCTGTAAATGATGTTGCAGATCTGAGTTGTATCCCCCTTCAAAGCGTGGGATATTTTTCATGTCTAAACGCTTGATCTGACTATCCTTTTGATGCCTTGTTGGAATTCTTACAGCCTCTGTTATATCAAGCATACTTTAGGTTGCAAGTAGGGGCTCGTCATGATCATCTCTTTTATGACGCTTGTGATGTGTATGTTGTTCCCTACTTTCCCTTCGTTCATGCCCTTGTCCTCTCTCTCAACTTTCTTGTCGAGGTCTCTCGTTTTTCCTACCTATATCCTCACCGTTATGCTTATGATGGCTGCGCCCAGATGTGGAAGGAGAGGGTGAGTGATGAGATGAAGGGGAAGAAGAAGGAGAACCATCGTCATGATGATGCTTCTTGCCTTCTCTTCGGCTGCTACGGCCTCAATCGTGATCACGATCAAAGTGCTCATCCTTATCATGAGTTATTGTTCCCTCTGTGAATAGTTGGCATTCATGGAGATCAGAACCAGTGTTATGTATCATTGATCGTAGGTTCTGATACCCTGCCTCCTCACCATCGTCAGGAGGGGGAACATCATTTGATAGAGAACCCATTATAATGGGTTCATCATCTCCTATTTTGCTAAGGACATGCGAGCCTTGATCCTTCAACAGTGTATGTTGGCTCTCTTGCCATGAGTCCCTGATACGTTGTGTAGCTGTGGGATGATAATCCCTCATGTCAAAGTCTTCCACAATGTATTCAGATATAATTTTGTCATGCCAATCTGTGCCAAAGCACGGAGAAGCATGTTAGGGACTGATCGATTTGGAGGTAACACGATGTTACCTTGCAAATCTCTCCATTGCAACTATTCTTCTTGATGGAGGATAAAGGTAAAGTTTGGAATATACTCATCGAGATGAGTATAAACTATTCGGTATTATTGAGGACCTGGCTGATTTCGGTTATGTGTTTTTGATTGCCGACTGTTTCGTGTATTATCCCTAGGTGGTGAGTTGCTTTTGTTAGAATAAGACATTTTAGTTTATCTTGGTGTGCTAATTGACCGTTATAAATTTTTCTTATAATTAACCCAAAGGTTCGTTTAGGCTCCCAACAATGTGAGTGATATCCTATGTTCTATTTAATGCACAAACACTTAGTCCCCGGCAACAGCGCCAATGATGAGTGGCGAGATACCCCTACACTCAACCATACGNGCCCCATGGAACACTTAGGGTTAATCATTCGTTGTCTTTCCAGACTTACTTGTAGTTGTCACGGTGTATGGTTAAGTAAGTTTGAGGTATATGATTTTTATGCTTTTTATGTTTTATGTCTCCTATGCTAACAAGGTGAAGGGTTGAGAAGACTAATTACTAACTCTAACTAATGAACTAAGTCTAAATTAACCTAGCGTTAGCATCCGTTCCCACTTACCGTACACACCCTGAACCGATGCAACCTTGGCTACCAAACGCTAATCGTTGCTGGGATCACCAAGCGTAACGCACGTGCTCGAAGTGGTCGTACTGAGGCACTTAACTAGAAGAGAAGGGTTGAGAGAGAAAGGAGTAAATTACAAATAATAAATAATAGTAATAAAATCCTAATTAGGCTATTCCATGTACTGCAAGGTTTATCCACGAAGCTTGTCTTTATTGGCATACACAAACTTGTGTTCAAGTACAATGTCTACTTGAATAAAGATCCGTTTACTTTAGGACTCCTACTACGGGCACATGGAAAATATTCTATCTCTGGAGTGATCAATCTGCTAGAGTTTCCCTACTGTCTAGCCTAGGATGATGAAACAAGGGAGAGCCGCCTCTTATTTATAGATATGACGGCGCATTGCAATATCGCGTACGCGATATTGCAGGGGAAGACGCGATATCGCGTACGTGATATCGCGAGGGATGCGATATTGCGGCCCATGCGATATCGCATCCCATCAAAACCCATAACTTAAAGCTTCCAAATCAAGAGTATTTTTGTCTATATAAACCATTAATAAAACTATTAACCATTACCATCAGGGTATGTTTATAATTATAGCAAAAATTGTTGTTTGAAAAAAGTAATTGAGGTTGGATTTTTCTATGGGATGGTCAATTATGTGAGTTATTAGTCAATATAAGTCTAAGTTACCATTTCAATAAATACTCATGAGAATTGATGTAATGGATTTGACAATGAAAAAAAAAGACTTCTTTTATTATGATGGATTAATCCAAAGGAGTTCTTTCAAAGAGAATAAAATTAAATATGTTTATTTTTGGAATTTATTGGATACAACTAACATGATACTTTTATAGAACTTAAGAAGAACTTTAGGGTATCTTAGCATGTTTTTTTAGGATTGAATCTATAAATTGTATAATTCTGAGTTACATTTCAAGTTCTAATCAAGTAAGCTATGCCAACTATCTAATGGTTAATTTGGAGTAAGAATCGGGCATGGGTGGCATCAAATTTTTAGTGACCTCTGTCAACATGGGAAGGGTTTTTTGATTGGAATCCTAGATTAGTTTAGGTAGAAATATTATTTATATTTAAGATGGTATTGAAATTGGAATTGTTAACTAAGGTTAAAGATTTATTATGTCATAAATTAATTCTAAAGGTTTGGTACATTTGTAGGAAGCTTAACATTATTAAACTTAAAGTTGATCAATGGTCATCATGCATAGTGATTTCACCATGGTGGTGTGAATGATGTTTAGAATGAGATAGAACAAGATATTTACCAATACTAGTTAAGAAATCTTAATCATTACAAAGAGTTTTGACATTTCACTAGATAGTATAATATGTTAAGAGTCCTTATTACAATGTGCATGACAAGTGTAAAAGAAAAATAATTGTGTTGTACAATAAAAATTTGGAGGCACAAAAAAATAATGATTTTTTAAAAATTCTAAATTTATCAGATCAATAAAGAAAGTATAAAGAAAAAGCCTAATGGTTTTGGGGATGCCTTTTCAGGTTTTCATCCTTACAACCAATCTTGAAAAACCTCCCCTTTGTGGTAGGAAAAGGATTAGGCCTTGTCCTTGTTCAAAAGGCCTTTAGAAGTTTTCACTTCTTATTAAAGGAAATTTTGTAAAGATAAGGGAAAAAATATTTTTAAAGATAAAAGAATGTATCAATTGGAAATAATGAATAAATAGTAACAAAATTTGAAAGCTTCATATCCTTGAGCATTTAAAAAAAAGTTCATATTGCAAGAATCAAATTAATTATTTAGCTTTCGTTGAGAATCGTTTTGCTTGAAGCTGTAACTGAAAAACAACATCTTTGAGAATTTGATAGTTGACTCTTGAAGAAAGATCATAGTTATGCTCTTGTTGTTAAAAAATAACTCCACATTGAAACTTCCAAATAGGGTATAGAAAAAGCAACTAAAGATACTTCTAGATACAAAGAAAGGAAGTAGACAAAATAGGTTGAACACCAAGAATGATTTCATTGATGCTTGGTTGAAAGTTATTATGAATTTTAGATGTTTATTTCCAAGCATGCTATGTAACAAGACACTTTAAAAAATATGGAAAAAATAATCTTTGCTTTTATAAAAAGGATATTGAGAAGAAACAATTCTTATATGTTTAAGATGAGTACTAATATGAAGATCCTAAATTATAAGACACTATAAAAAATATAAATTTTGGAAAGGTAGTAGCTCTTTAAATATCTTTGATCTGCCTCATCCAAAAGTGTAATGATAATTGCATATTGCAAGGCTTATTGAATTTTTATGGATAAAATTGTTCTTTATAATAATCTTATATGCAACTTTGGAGTTAAAAAAAAAATAGATTTGTCATTCTTCCAAAAAAAAAAAAACTCTAGAAAAGCCTATTGCAACAAGCTATTGTCAACTTTAAATAAATTCTCAATATCACAAATTAATTTTTTGAAAATCATTTTTTCTCTTTCTATTCAAACCATAGAGGCTAGAAGTCTCCTTTCATATAATTCATCTATCATGCATACATAAACAGGAAACTGAAGTGATATTAAACTTGCTCCATGTTGTACATAATTTAGATGAGTTAGTAACCTAAGCTTCTTCATTAAGAGGAAGCCACCATGGGCTAATTTGCTCATGCATAAGATCTAATACTATAATATGGTTGTAATTCCAATACTTATCAAGCTTATACCATATCCTTCAAATTTGTTTAAGAACTGGAGAACCAGAAATAAAAATGGCTTGAGGAAAAAGAAGATAGTGAAGAAACTTATCAGAAGTTCAACTGTTATCATTTTAAGATTTTCCATACATAAGTCTATTTTTTAAAAGGAGCATCCAAACATCATCTTCATCAATGTAGTGTGCAATCCATTTTTTTGTAAGAGAAATACCTTGGTTATAACAATTAATGAAGACAAGTTCTATCATAAGAGATTTTAGAAGGAGCTCAATAATTGGAGTAATAAACATGAGTTGATTGAAATATCTACTTAATAGCTAAAACTTTGCCAACAAGGTGAGCTTTTTTTTCCTTCCATTTATCAAGCTTCTTTTCAATTTTATTAACCACATAATTCCATAAAATAGTAAGATCAGGCTAGTGATGAGACGCGATATGCACAAGACGTGATATCGCATCCCCTGCGATATCGCGTACGCGATATCGCGGTCCGCCACCAAATCTATAAATAAAAGGTGGCACTCCCCTCATTTCACATCCTAGGCTAGAAGTAGCAAAGCTCTAGCAGATTGATCACCCCAGAGATAGAATATTTTCCATGTGCCCGCAGTAGGAGTCCCCCAAGTGAACGGTTCTTTATTCGAGCAGCTTT
>MNCI01011925.1:990805-1029572 GCA_015680685.1 Gnetum montanum | reverse complement strand
TGAGAGCCCATGAAGTTGAAAGTTTGTTGGAACAAGTAGCACAAGAAGAGGGTGAGCTACGTAAGAGGGAAAGTACGGAAGAATACAACCGCGATCCCTTCCTTCGCAAGAAGGGAGTGAAATTCTGCGATGAGGAGGATGAGTCACAACCGCGATCCAAAAGTTAACAACTGAGGTATCAGCTAAGGTAGACCAAATGTGGGATTCCTTAGACTCAAGAATAGAAACAGTCTTAAAAATTGTAGAAGAGTCTAAGGTAGAACAAGGTAGTGACAAAGGCAAAACCAAGCGGAGAAACTTAAGCCCTGCACATAACAAGGGTAAGGGAAAAATTCCTATCTCTGATGAGGCTGTGAATTCTGATTCAGACGATGATAGTGGATGTGAGGTCTGCTACTATGACCATCCTAAGGGATGTTGCCCAATTATCTCACATCTGTAGGAGTCTGGGGTGTATGCGTTAAATCCAAGACTTAATCAACGGCAAACACCCCGAAGGTTACCTTATCCACAAGGTAACCCAAGGCAATTCCACCAACCCTTAACATATTATCCAAGTGGAATGCCTCCACAACCTATTGGACAACGTCAGCAGTGGCAATACCCACAGTCATGAGGGATGCCACCGCCAACACATCAATACCCTTATCGGCAACCCGATCCTTACAGTTATTATGTGCAGCAGCCAGTTTCTCCAGGTGACTCTATGGGTCACACTACTCCCCAATGTCACTACCAAGTTTGGGAGTACTTCAGGAGGACTCCTTCTCCTCCGGGAGATATCTCACATTCAGTCCATCCTCTAACTTCGCCCGCACCTCTTCCACCTATAGTTCCCATACAACCTTTTCCAACAATGCAAGGGGAATTACCTACCCAGTCGCAGCAACGTAACGCCACGAGAGCTGTAAATATTCAGCATGTAAATATCCAACGGATGCTAGTTCTGACAACTGTACAAAGAAGAGATCCTTCTTTAGAACTAGGAGCCTAGACAAACTCTCGCAATAACAAGCAGTTGGGCACATGTATAGGCCTCTAACCACTAACACTTCAGAGAACCCTTCAGTCCAACAACTAAGTATGCAAATGGTTATGTTGACACATACTATAACTGACTGAATAAAGGTGGGCCACCTTCCCAGGAAACTACCTGACCCTGGGAACCCCTTAATTCATTTACAAATCGTCGGAAATGCACCACATCGAGCTCTTCTTGACTCAAGTTCCGGAGTCAACCTAATTTCACAAAAGATGTATCAAGCCTGGAACCTGCCCCAACTTAAGAAGAGTAACATACAACTGGAACTAGCTGACTAGTCCATCACCATTCCCTTAAGATTGGTGGAGGACATTATCACCACTGTGTGTGGGTGGTCATACCCAGCCGATTTCCTGGTGATTGAAGTTAACAACGAAGGGGGCTTCCCCATTATAATGGGAAGACCGTGGCTAAGTACTGTAGACGCGTACCTAGGAATTCGTGATCTTTCCTTTCAAATTTCTAAGATAAACATTTACGGAAAGATCAAGAAGTAGGAAGTTCCATGCATCACATACAGTGATTCATCGGGTGATGACATGGAGGATATGTCTCCATGTGAGAGGTGTGCCTATGAAAGTGAGAAATAAAGATGCCTATATGTAGCAACCACGCAACCAGTAGTAGACACCCTGTGGTTGACAACCACTCGAAGGAGCAAGCAACTATGCATGGAACGAACTAGGGAGCAGGAGAATTTTAATTGGAATGAGTGTCTCAAATTCAAGAATATAAAAGATAACCAAAATAAAATTTTCCTGCTTCCTGATTGCTACCGCCGTTTGCTACTAGTCCGTTGTGGATGCTACCATAGCCGACACTGCCTATAGTCGCTGGAGGAGGGAGAGAGAGAGAAGAGGCTGGATGAAGGAACCCATTGACGCATAGACAGAATGTGCCTTGTTGCCAGCACAAGAGAGGAAAATTTGTCCCTGTTTGGAGAACCCTGTTGTGGATGCATTGCCTGCCAAAAATATAATGGAATTGTAGAACTTGTGCCTACAACTACTGCAACATTGCAGTAGAGAGAGAAAGAGAGAGCGAGTTGCTAGATCTCATTGTCATGTGTCAGTAAACACGTTGTTGTCTCCAATCCTACGTCTACTGCCATCACGGATCTACCGCAAAAAGGGAAAAGAAAACCACTACCTCTTGGTTTCCTACTGGGATTGTTGATTGTCATCCATGCAGCTCTGCCGCTGCTGATTGTTGTCGACCCGTTGCAAAGAATAAAGAAATAGGACTGCAAAACCTGCCTGTTGCGCCCACCGTCTGTCCACGTGTGTTGCATCGTTGTCATCCCAAGAAAAACAGGAGAAGAACGAGAGAGAAAATCACCATCTACTAGTTTCTCAGCCCCTAAAGACCCCTCTGCCCATCTGCATGCACCTCAATGGAGAGAGATGCAACTGTTTGGGAAGAGTGCTTGATTTGTTAAGGAGGCCCTTGCTCCCCCCACTGGGAGACTAATTTGCTAGTGCACATGCTATTCTATTTGCCATGTGCATCGCTAGAGAGAGGAGAGGTTGGACCTTGATGAGAGAGAGGTTGACCCTAACGAGAGAGGCTGGCCCCCAATGTGAAAGAGAAAGGAGGTCACCCATTCCCCTCTCCCAGACATCGTCTTCGCTGTTTGCTTTATAGTTGCCTGCTAGTGATGTTTTACCTCCCCACACATCGGTCCACCTCACCACACATCGATTCACCTTTTTACACATCGATTCACCTTTTTGCACATCAACATTGCTTGGTGAAATGGTATATGATTTTACAGGACAGTTTTGTTGATCATGGCCTCATGCGAT
Organism: Gnetum montanum; assembly: GCA_015680685.1. Lineage (NCBI taxonomy): Eukaryota > Viridiplantae > Streptophyta > Gnetopsida > Gnetales > Gnetaceae > Gnetum > Gnetum montanum. Next base: position 1,026,725 of record MNCI01011925.1, on the reverse strand, counting down.
AGTATGGGCGAGGTTGGCCACAACAGTTCCTACCAAAAAAGTTTTTCTTTTATAGAGGAATTCTCTTTAGGTATTGAGAGTTTATTTGCACTTTCAAATTTAAAAGGATTAGTAAAAGGTCAAGAACTTGTTAAAGTTTATTTATGCTTACTAAAAATGTCCATTGTTTACCATTTTTAAAAATTGTTTATTTTTTGCTTATGAACAACTTTTTAATCGAGAATAGGAGAAATCGCAATAACATGGCCTTCATGATGACAATAGCTATAACATCCTCATAAATTATAGTATGTCATTTTATAGATTAAAACAATGATTACTGACCTTGAGTTTTAATTTTATCTTTTTGTACCGTAAATCAATCTCTATAAAATAATGTGTGCATTGCACACCATTTAGTAATGTTTTAGGCTCTATCTTGAAAATATTGCCAATAATTTTGCTTTTAATACCTTGAAAAATAAGAGGAATATTTTCGAATTCAATCCAACTTGAAATTTTAGAATAATCAGAAGAATAGGGATCAAAATCCACTTTCCATTCTTAAACAAAAAAAATTATTACATTGAACCATTGAAACTTCAAGATTCAAGGATTTCTAAACTATTTCAAAATTGACGACTGTGATAAGTAAAAAAGATTCTGAAAAATAGTGAACATGCAAAATATTAATTTCATAATGTTCAAGCATAACATAAATTACCAATGTAAAACCTTTATTTAGGTAAATAAATCCAATAATATACAAAAACATATAGCAAGAAGTATTATCTTTTGATAGAGATGCAAAAACATATATCAATAAGTATTATTTTTTGACAAATACTCATATAAATCATTAGGTAAAATAAAATCAAAAGCTTTGGAATCCTTTATATTCTCTATAGTCTAAGAAACATTAGTATTTTCCATTTTTAGATATTCCTGGCTAAAAAATATTTGTCATTGCTATGAATATAATCTAGTAAGTAATAAATGACAGTTTTTAAACTACAAATCTATATATGAGTCTTGCATCTAAGGCACGCTTAAAAAGAATGCAATGTTATAACATTAACCGCGAAAAAAGGTATAGCAAATAAAATTTGAGGTTGATGTTGAGAAACATAAACAAGTGTAGACAAAGAGCTGTAGAGCACATGACCTTGTTACCCTATTTCATGATGAATTATTGAAAGAATCTGATCGTGTACCCTGTTAGTATGGCAGGTTTCTACGTGCAGGCTGAGAAAGTGCAGAAAAAGCCTTACAACTAACCTCATTTACTTGTTCCTTCCAAAAGGATCAAATCATAATAAGATAGATGTTGACTGATATGACTACGCGTTGTATCAGCATTGAAAGTTTAGATAAAACGTGTTTCATGTACTTCCATGAACTTGAACTTCCTGCTGAGGTAATTAGCGAGGTTTCAGATGCTAAAATGTGGAGGCAAGTAATTGAACAGACTGTGCCGACACCCCCCGCTCCCCCCAAACAAAACCAACATTTTCTTTGACTTTAGTGAAAAAAAGAATATGATGCTGGCTGCCTTGCCCGCTCCCTTTCTAAATATTGGGGAGGGGTTTATATTGCAACTGCCAAAGTTTTACAAAACAGCTGCTTATACTTTCTTCTTATGCCGGTATCTTCCTAGAAATTTTCTTGCTAATTTCTTTCTTCTTCACATGCCTTCATCTTTGCAAGAATTTTTGGAGTCAACAGCAACTGAAAATCGCAGAAATGCGGGGGAGTTGGCAGAAATGCGGGGGAGTTATATACAAGTTTGTTTGTTTTTTTTTTTTTTTTTTTTAAGAAATGGGATGGAAAGCCTGGGCGAGGAGAAAATTCATTAAATTCAGAGACTGCAAGAATTTTTTGAGTCAGCAGCAACTGAGGGAGTTGCATTTAAGTTTTTTTTTTAAATAAAAGGAATAGGATGGAAAGCCTAAGCGAGGAGAAAATTCATTAAAGTCAGAGACATGGGTCAACATTTGCTTTATAGCAACACATTCCAAATAAATTGTAGAAAATTAAAATTAAACGTAAGACCTTTTTATTTCTATGAAATTAGTAATACCACCGCATGTACTTGTGTTGAAAAGTACGTGAGCAATTTTTATTGACATTTTAAGAAAAAAGGATCCCATCACTGCGTAGGCTGGCCAGGCACCCTTTTGAAAAGTGGAAGGAGATGGGAGGGGGTGTAGACTTTTCCATGAGATTGAGATCAAATTTCTTTATCTACCGCTGTGATTAATGAAGCATTCATATCTTAGTGAGCTTGTATTTTAACATGTTCTTCTTATTTTTATATTTTAGCATTAATGAAATGAAATAAAATAAGATTCTCCTGCATATCCTCCCTAAAATACCCACTACAGTATCGTCCATCAAGTGGATACGCTACCGTGTTAAGTGACGACAGGAATAAACGATCAGTTCCTTGCAAAGGATGAACTTGTTCAATAAACATGATGAAGGCTTTTCTCCGTGCTAACAGAGGGAAGCATGTATGATAAAACACGTCAATACTGCGTGCCTTTGAAAAAAAGGAGAATCCAGGTCTGTAAGGTACAACGATGTGCCATATTGTTCAAGCTCCTGTCAAATCACGGCCCCAACAAAACCAGGAAACTCGGGGAAAACTAATCCCCAGAAATTCAAGACAATAGGCACGCAGGTTTAAACTTCAAAATGAAGATCCACAGGAAGCTTCACACGTGTACAGAGCACAGAAACATTCAAAGGCACTGCCGTGATTAGTATGAATTTGTAAAGCCTACCGGCAGTGGCAACTATTACAGCGTTAATCCACGCCCTGACTAACATCTTATGCAGATTAGTTCTCTGCTCACCCACCCACCCATATTTTCCCTTTCCTGCCTGCAAAACATTCCAGTCAAATTAAATTCCCCAGAGCACAGGATCGTATCATTTTCAGCCGAAGCAGAGGCGCCACAGCCGCGGCGTTGAACGCATGAATCTAACGCCTGTCGGACCAGAAACCAGAGGATGGGCTTCCCCAGTTCAACAACCACCAACTTAAATTAACCACTATTGACGTAAAAATGCAATTAGCTTACCAAGAAGACGGACCCGGATGCCAGGCTGCCCCAATCTGGCACGCCATGAAAGCTGCACTACCAGTATAATAAGCTGCTGATCATCTCAGTTGCCATTCATTCATTCCATTACATTATATTACAGTAGTGGAGCCAGATCCGGAGCATCTTGTTCTTGTCCGGTGTTTCTGCAAATTTGCTGCTGCATCTGTTGCTTCATACACGATGGACCTGAGCGCCGACGTTGTTGGTTCGGCCGTGTACCCCTACACGATGAGTACAGAAATTCTGGGCACGCTGGGGCGATGGCTTTCCATGACTGTGTTCGAGCTTGCAGCCATGGCCGTGGCCGCTGCCGCGTTCTGGGCTTTAGCAGAAGCCCGTCGCCGGCGCCGGATCAGGGGTGAAGTTCCGGTCACGGAATGGCCGGTTCTGGGTATGCTGCCGGCTCTGGTGGCTCATATTGACGATGTTTATGACTGGTTTTCTGGAGCTCTCATCCGTTCTGGTGGCACTTTTTTCTTCCGCGGACCGTGGCTCAGTTCCGTGCATGGCCTTGTTACTGCGGATCCCGCCAACGTTGAGCACATGCTTAAGACCCGGTTCGAGGTTTATCCCAAAGGTCCCCATTTTCGTTCCCTGGTTCGGGACCTCCTCGGTGATGGTATTTTTAATGCCGACGGAGAGCTCTGGCGAACGCAGCGTAAGCCGGCTTCCATTGAGTTTCATTCTGCCGCGTTTCGGGCTCACTCTGAACGATCCCTGCGTGAGCTCGTTCATCACAGGCTGCTCCCCATCGTCCACGACTTTGCTGCCCGAGGCCAGCCTCTTGATTTGCAGGTAATGTTTTATTGCTTGTTCGGGAAACTGAAAATGAAACTTTTGCTTATTCGGTTCTTGATGGTATATGGATGTAGAGGGACCTGAGGATCAACCTGAAAAATGAAATTTGTTTTTATTATGTCGTCGACTGTAACGATCTCATGTCAGGTCAGTTTCAACCAGATTCAGCAACTTAAGGTTTGAAACTGAAATGTGTGTGTATTGTTGCAACTTTGACGTCGGGATTTTGTGCACTACTCAAACGCTAGCGATCTGTAGGACCAGGTAGCTGCCTATATATTTCATGCCTAATAATGTCACGAGTTTCTAACAATAGTTTTTCATGATGTCTATGTATATCTCTCTCAAGTAACTTATTGGATAAATCTGTAACTTCTTTGTGATGTACATCAATCGCTTAACCTATCAAATTACGTATCAAGTTGTGGATTCAAGCAAGATATACCATTGTATTTGTTTACGTGGAAGGAGTGTGATACTCCTAGCTTACGAACCCTTAGGGCCATGCATAGTCCTGTATAGTCTGTAGTCTATATTGCAGTGTCACCTTTGTTCTCTTCCTGTTTTTAGCATATAGGTATTTTCCATATTTTTGAATATCTTATTGTTTTGTATATCGTGTATTTTCTGGTCACCTTCATTAAACTCGAACTATCTTTAATTTGGGCCTGCAGCACAGCAGTAGTCTCCTCATGCATCCCACATGGTCCTTGTTTATTATTTTTGCTCTGCGATGCCATTGTGGTGTTGTAGAGTTTATTGCCATTTTTCATAAACTTTATCCACTTTTTTAAACGTCTCATCTACTTCCTGATTTTTTAATATTTGCACTTGTTCTTTTGTAACATCACTGCTTCCTTCCGTGGTTTAAAATTGAGCTGGCCAGTTATTGACTGAAAGTCTGCATTCACTCTTTTCCCGTGGGTATTTGTTTTTACCTTCTTGAGAAATACTTAAAGATACTGTATCACTTTTATAGTTCGTCTCATTTTTAACTGTTTCTGACGGTGTGATCTCCGATGATCAAAGTAGTTGGTCAATGTACATGTTTTTCTATTACTTTCGAATGATCTTCGGTTCGTGGTTTAAAATAAGTAATGGGCGTCGTTAAAAAAACAACCACCGAAAAATAAAAAAACCTATGAACGTGACGCGATTGGTGGTCTGCGTCCTAGCAATGGCTTGCTTGCTTGGCTTATTTTATCTTCGTCCAGGGATCTGGTTCAAATTGTAACCGGAATATCTGCCCTTGGAGCAATAAATGAGTGGGTCTATGTGAAGCCAGAGTTGTTAAACAGGCAGTCAGAGTCGTTGAATGAGCTTACAATGAGAGTTCACCACAGTAAAGCTGTGCCCACTTTTCCATGGTCCCACGTTTTCATTCCTTCCTGCGTTGTTGCAGGGTTTGTCATTACTGTGCCAAAAAAAAAAACACAATTGAGCAGCAAGGAAGGAAACTGCTGCCTGGATAACTCCACCATAGTCTCCAGATCATCAGAAAACATTTTTTTAACTTTCCTCCTTGATGCGGATTCCGTTAACTTAAAAGCCAACCAATTCATCATTATCATTCAAAGGGATTTACTGGACAGAACATGTTCTTGCATTGCCGTTTACTTCAGATTTAAAAACTCCCTAATCACGTTTTCGTAGGTCAGCTACCGAACCTGACCCTGAAACATATGCTTTTCTATGAGATCACTAAGCAACGGGGGAAATTCGGTGGTTTACCATAGTTTCACAACGGAAAACCGAAAAACAAAAGATGTTTTTGTTTTTCTGACCAGGTTTGTTAAAGCAACCTGTACCTGTGACAATGGGTGCATGCAGGACGTGCTACTGCGACTGACATTCGACAATGTGTGCATGCTGGCATTTGGAGTGGACCCAGGCTGCCTGAGCCAGGGTCTGCCAGAAATCCCGTTCGCAAGGGCATTCGAGGCAGCCACAGAAATCACAGCCTATCGATTCGTGACCCCCATCATTGTGTGGCGAACGATGCGATTCCTCAACATCGGCACAGAGCGCACGCTTCGCCAATCCCTGCTACAAATCGACCGCTTCGCCAACTCTGTAATCGACGCCCGGACCGCCACCACAAACGCCGGCAGGGACGATATTCTGAGCATATTCATGCGCCAGAAGGACGAATCCGGGCTCCCCTACTCACGCACATTCCTGCGCGATATCTGCATAAACTTCATCCTCGCAGGCCGGGATACCTCCTCCGTGGCGCTTTCCTGGTTCTTCTGGCTCGTCGATCGCCATCCTGAAGTCGAGGCCAAGCTCCTCGCAGACATCGCCGCAGCGAAATCCGCAACTGGTACGCCAACTTCTCCCACTCCGAGCAAGATTAGGTTTTCGCTCCTGGTTCCAGCCTTTCAACACTCGATGATCGGTGTTTTCTTGCTTGCACTTATTGCAGGTTCTGACGAGGAAAACGAGTGGTGTTTCAGCATTGAGCAGCTGAAGCGCATGCAGTATTTGCAGGCGGCATTGGCGGAGGCGCTGCGGCTGTACCCATCTGTGCCGGTGGATCAGAAAGAGCTGGCCGAAGACGACCGCCTGCCGGATGGAACGTTTCTGCGCAAGGGAACCAAGGTTCTGTACCTGATCTACGCCATGGGCCGCATGAAATCCATCTGGGGACCCGACTGCCTGGAATTTCGTCCCGAACGTTGGCTGTCCGCGGGATCAGGGACGTTTGTGAGCGAGTCGGCGTATAGGTTCACGGCCTTTAATGGCGGACCTCGCCTGTGCCTGGGCAAGGATTTCGCGTACCTGCAGATGAAGTGGGTGGCTGCCTCGTTGCTGGCCCGCTACTGCGTCCGTGTTGTGCCAGGGCACCCCGTGAAGCCCAAGCTGGGGTTGACTCTGTATATGAAGCACGGGCTTCTTGTGACTCTGCATCCTCGCCAGACTCCCCTCTCACATTATTTGCACAAACCAGGGCCCCTGTCCTCCTCGTATTGAGCTTCTCGTCGTTTGCGCTTCTTACCCACGCAGTAATCGTGCTCCTGCAGCAGCAGCAGCATATGTATTATGTCATCTACTTTGGTCTGTGCGGCTATTTAACAGGGTATATAAGTTCCCTGCCCAGTGATCATTATCCCCGTGTGTAACGTTTTGTGCTACCCCCTTGGATTCAGCATATCCTAAGTGTATAGTAGCGTCGGCCAAATAATGTCTCAGGAATGTGCAATGTACGGCTCTGTCCGTCGCCCGGCCAATCTTTGTGCTTGTATATGTCTTTTAATTGATGTCGTATTGCAATTAGACCGGTGTTATTTGTTTTTTATTTTAAATTATGCTTCACCAATGATTCACTTAGAATGCTTCTCTTTCCTCCCTGCAAAACGAAAACACAATTTTGAAGGGTTAAGGTCAGGAATCCTTTTTATGAGAAGGATTTTCAACTCTCCTCTAAATGTTATGTTTGCTACTAGGAGGTCATGATAGTGATGTCCCTTTTTCTCATTAGTGTCATTACATCAAGGTAGCATGTACAAATCATCCAAAAGCCCTCGAATGTTTTTTTTAGTAATCATTAGTCAATATTGACTAATGATTTGAATGGGTATGATATTTCAAACAAATGCATAAAAATGTGATGCAAGAATATGGATTGCTAGAATTAATTAAATCTTCAAAAGTGTTGTACCTTGTATGTGAATTTGCTACCAATTTACCCTTTGTTGGGCATTTTTTCAAGTAGAATACAAGTAAATATTAAAATTCCTCATCTTGAAAAATTATCAAAATTATACTAACTACTAAAGTACAAGTGCATATCATATGGTGCTAATACATACATATATGTACCACTATGTTGGTGCTTTGATATATATCTGTGAATTCTTAAAAGTGAAACTATAAATTATAGTTAACATTAAAAAATAAGCTAGCCTAATTGTTTTGTTTCATACAATCTTTGAACAAATAAAATATATATTAGAAAGTGGAGGTCATATATAGATATGTATTTCAAGTAGTGAAATCTAACATGCTCGGCGGAGAAGGATACATGGGAACTTGGTAATAGGGTATTTACAAAGAAGATTTAAAATAGTTTTCTCTTAGTTTACTTGTAGTTTACAACATAAAAGTTTTTTCTCTAGAAAAAGTTCGAGTATATAAATATGGAAATTGATATGCACATACACCCCACCCAGTGTATGCTAAGGGGGAAAACAAAAAGAAACAATGAGCAGAAGCCACAGGGTGTGAAAGCTCCCTTCATTACCCAAGATGGAACCACCCCTTGACACCAAATGGTATCCCTCAATCAATAATTGAGGGTGGGGGTGGGGGGGTGTGGGGGCTGGTAGTGAAAACCCCTTCCACACACCAAAATGAAATCACCCCCTGACACCAACATTAGTACCCCCCAATCATGTGCCTCTAGGGACTGTAAGCACTCTTGAGCTCTCGGAGGACCTTGGGTCCCCCCATCAGATTTTCCCACCCATAGAGTAGCTAATTAAAATTCCCTAAAATAATCTAAAGTCATCGATCTTAGACTCGGGAAGCAACACTCTGAAGCTCCTTTAGCTGATCAACCCACATTTGAGGCTTATAGAAATTCATTATCTAAGTTCTAGAATCCATGTGGAGTTGTAATGCTCCACGTGAGACAATCAACAAGCTACAAAGGCCCATGAGAGAGCAGAGCCAACCCTCCAGCTCTACCCCAACTAACAATAGCTTGAACCTACCACCCTGACCACCACAACCAATGAATCTTCTGCTACTGCAATTTAGTTTCTTGCAAGCAAACCACAATACATTTTTCTCGATGTACAATCTCCTTAAGTGTATTTCTTTTATAGGGGGTGCCCTGCTCCCTATAGTTCCATGAGAGGATTCTCATGTGCTGCATCCTATGTGTTTGTACACCTCCTTGAGGGTTAGCTGCACCCCCAAGTCCACCTCCAGTTGTATCCTCCTAGCTTGGGCCATAGAAATTGATAGACACCCCACCTTGCTTGTGTTAGGCAAAACCAGGANAGGGGTGTAGGTTCAAACCCCAAACCCACACCACAGAACACCATCAGCCTCAACCCCTCTTTGATGGATGACCCCAAGGAACTTGAGGACCCTGGAGATCACAATGACCCAAATGACATCAGCGAAATAGGTGAACCAGAATCCCCTCCCTCACAAACACCCTTTGGATTCTTGGATTCAACTTGATCACTTTTCACATCCTCCACCTGCTTCACCCCTTCACCATTGGCCTATGCACCTGGTTTCATTGCCCCTAGCCCAATGGTTTTCACCTTCATTGTCCTACTGGGCCTAGAGAGCCCCACATCTTGGGGTGGGTTTTTGGAAAACCTTTCCTTTTAGGTTACAAACATTCAACCACCTATCTTCCCATCTTATAGTCTATCATCTAGTGCCCCACCTTGCCACATGTGTGGCAATGGTGAAGCTCAGGATATTTCGTAACCACTTAAGGGTCAACAATCGCATTCTCATATTCAATCTTTACTCGTTCCTCCCCTAAGGGAAAGTCAAGCATAACCTCATGGACTAGCTCCACAGGTGAAAGCAAGCTTCACACATAGAACCTTGCAAATCCCATTCATTCCAAGGAGCCCATGGCACAATCAAAGGATATGAAATCCCCAAAGAAACTAGCAAGAGTTCTTAAGAATTCCTCTGTCCAAAGCTCCCACAAAATATTAGAAACTCATATCCAAACAGGAGCTTGTGAAAATAAATTTGAGTCCTGATGGACCCTGGTCACCAAGGAGCTAGGGCCAAACCTCGTTCCCCAAAAAACCATGTCCCATCCATCAAAACCCTCTTGCAATCTTGCACCGATTAAAAAATAAACACAAAGAGATCCTCCAAGAGGCCATGAACCTACACAGGGTAGAAACCCCAATGCACAACAAACCATTTCTTAACCAGATTAAATGAAGGAGGTGCACTTGTCGAAACGAACTTATCGACAAGACTCAACTGCACTCTTCATAGCTCTGCACCTAAGGAGGCTAGCATTCGTAGCCTCAATGAGTCGTCCCCTCTCACACACTCCTCCACACCCCCAACCCTAAGGTGCCAAGTGACTCCTTTCCCCCTAATCTTCCCTCTGACATCCTCTTCTATAGAACCCTTCAACCTGCCAACCACTCCAAACTACACCATGCTTGCCCTACCCTCTTCCTGACCATCCTCTGTATTAGGGCCATGCCTTGTGCTTGTTGTGCTCCTTGCATACACCAAGTTTCCTCCATACACTATGTTTCCTGCACTTGCCTCACTTCCGCTCATCAATTCAAATTCCCTTCAAGACATCTTTATTTTACTTGTAGTTTGCAAAGTAAAAGTTTAAATTACACATTACAAAATAAATTAATGATGGGTAGCAAATTCACAGCGTGGTTGTACTAACTTCTACCTCTAAATTAGCTATAAAGGCACTCAATAATTTTATGTAAGTTAAGAAAAAGCAACAATGCACAGTGAGTCACTCTATGGTGTAGGAAATCTCTAATGGATGATAATGTGATTTATCATGTAGGGACATCTCTTTTGATCTCATTTTCATCGCTATAGGTGGTCAATTGGCAAGTTCAAGGAGTTGAATAGATGTCTTTGCTGCGAGTTGCCAGAGAGAGAGAGAGATGTTTTGAGCTCTCTCTTTGAGATAAATATAGAGGTTGGATTGCTTGTTGGGCATAGATGAAAAAAGGGAAAAACAAGGAAAGAGTTGGGATAGAGAGATTGCAAGAGAGGAAAGGTAAAAGATTCCTTGCTTTATTAGCTTGTAAATTTAATGATTTTGCCTCCCGTTTTTACTTCTTACGGGGGCATGCAATTTTCGTGATTTTTTAATTTCATTTTAACAAAATCTACCAGCTCATAGCTTCATGCCACTTCGTAGAGAGTTCGTAGAATATGCGTTTAGGGCGTTCGGTTCGGGGGGTTTTGCAAGGGTTAATAAAAAAAATGATGGCCCTGTCATTCCATACTCTTCTCCTGCTTGCATTTAAGGTTGCTTATGCGAGGTACAATTCGTCCGCGTAACGCCTGTGGAGCCGCTTCCACCTATCACATTGAATAATTTTTTTAAAACTATGCAAAAATAATGCATCTTGTACTAATAGAATTAGGGGAACAGCTAAACCGAACACCAACAAGTTTTGGAATAAGAACAAAAAGGAAAAGAAAAAAAAATTAGCGTCATTCTTCTCTTCATAGTGTTCTTCTTCACCTCAGAAATCCTTTGGTTGCCAAATGCCAAATGATTTGTAGTAGGGACAAGAAGTTGAGAAAGAGATATTTTGTTTTGGTTACCGTTTTTTCCCCTTTCGTCTGGCCTGTTTTTGTTCTTCTTTTGCGTTGCAGTTGGCAAACTCGGCATCTCCCATGTAGAGATTTATAGTATTGATTACCATTTTCATTTTCAACCTTGTTCTGTATCTTCCTGGCGTAAGAATGCGGCTTCTTCATCCTTTGACCTCGTGCCTCATGGGCACTGCATTTTCTGCTTCTTATTCATGCTTTCACAATTGGGATTCAAAGTTTCAAGAGGTTGTTCTTGTAATTAATATTTTTGTGCAGAGCCTTCTGTGAACCATGGAAGATGCTGAGTGGAACCCAATTGTGGCAACGTTTCCCTGGCACCAGTCAGTTTTTTAGGATAGAGACCTGAAATTTTCCAAGGCCATGAAGCATAGAATGGAGTGCATAATGACGATGGATGACCATTTTTAGCTGTCATAACTTGGTTTTTCATAGCACAGATCCAACTACACATGCAGACATCACAACCATAAACAACCATAAGATGGATAATTCTCCTGCTACCTGTTCCTCCATTAGGAGTACCATGGGCTTTCTTGTAATGCTCAAATCAACTCAAAGTCATGAGTTCTTCGATCTGTTGAGAGGTATTGGGGTTTTTCAGAAAGCTATGCATCAAATGAATCCAATTCTTGGAAGCTAAGAATTGAATATTTGCAATTCAATTTGCATTTTGGTACACAAGCATATGCAAGACTGGGGATGGGTTCTCGGCGGGGACATAAATTACAAAATAATAAAAATAGTTAAATTAAATATATTTTTAGTTTTTTTCACATTTTACTTCTATTAAATATTTTTTTAAATTAAAATAAATTCAAAGTTTCCAGAGTGAATCTTAGGTGCTTCTGTTCCCTCTCTCACTTCCAAAATGCACAGTTTGTAAAGAAAAAGTTTACAATGGGTTCTAAATGATGTTGATAGGCTAAAGGAGGGACTTGCTGATGTGACTCCCTATTAATGATGTGGAGATTATTATACGTTTTTTTTATTATGCATAATGCTGCGGGTCGGCAATTAGGCACCAGCAATTGCTGGACATCTATATAAATTTTATGCTCTATGATTAATGAAAGATGTCATTATTTTGGCTTTAAGTTATTGAGCAAGCACAATAGTGATTAACAACTTAAGAGTCTTTCTAAGCAGTTGAGATCAAATTGTAAGTTATTGTTTTTATTTTTCTAGAAATAGATGACATTATATCATTATTTTGTTAACAAATAATATTGATGCTTGGATGCTTGTTTTAAAAAAATGTTTTCTCTTTTTACTAATATTTATGATACTCTGAGTTTTTTTATTTTTGCTTTATAAGTGGCAGGCATTGAGGAAATAAGGAGATTTGGAGGATCTTCACTCTGCCACACTTAGTGAAGGAGATCTTGGAGGCCAAGTGGGTGAACACGTGGCAAGTTCCTCTTCCTCTCTTCCTCCCAAAAAAGGAAAAGAAGGAGGAGAAGAAGGAGAAAGCCTTGTAAAAGGGCTTCTCAGGTAGAAAGGAGAGCATGAGTATCACTCAACAATTAGCAAAAGCCTAGCAATAGGTGTCTTCTTCCTTTCTTCTTCCCATCCCTTCTCTAATAGCCCTAGCTCGATCACACAGCTAGCAAAAGGCATCTTCTTCCTTTCTTCTTCTCATCCCTTCTCGAGTAGCCTTAGCTTGGTCACTCACTCAAACTGGCTGGAACAAGAAGCCATTGAGGTGAAATTGTGTAGGAGGCTTGAAAGGTTGATCCTCAAGTTTGATCACAAGAAAATTTGGGAAAATGTTAGGTAGGAGGTGATAATTTTCAACCTACAGGAGTTTGAGGGTTGGACCCAGCAACTTGGGCCATAGTCATTTAATCTTACTATGAATATCTTTAGGAGGAGATGTATAATATGGCTTTCCATAACCATGGAATAGTCTACTAAGTTGGCATCCACTTTTTCTGCTTCATGTTTTCCTTATGTATATTTTTATATTGTAATGGAATGTAAACTACTATTTAATGTCTAGTTTTATGTTATATGCATTTAATGATCTCTATGTTCCATTAAAATTATCCGTCATGTTTTCTGGTCACCGATATTATTGCCAAGATAACCGTTACAGTAGGCAAAGTGCCATAGGCAACAACCTTAAATTATGCACTTTCGAGCATTGTGCATTAGTAAGCCTTGTGGCTCAAATTTCCTCATCAACAGCCTCCACGTGAGGATGGCGGTGGACGAGGAAAGCGCCACGGAGGAGGCATCTCGGCCTGCCAGGATGATGTTTATGCAGATATCGTGCAGGAATGTGCGTGAATAGGGGCCGCCTGATTCGTCCGTCTGCTGCATGAACATGCTCAGCAGATCGTCACCGCCAGAATGCACACATTGTCGAATGTTACTCGCAGTAGCACGTCCTCTGCTTACATTGCATTGCACACCCATCCAAATCAGGGAAGAAACAAGTTTCTTAGAAAAATTGAGAATTCTCACGTATCAAGGAAATTGAGGATTGAGAAGTTTCCTGAAGAAACTTTGGGGAATGAATTGTGTGTGTTATCATAGTACAGCTAAAAGATTTCTGCTTCTGTTTAGGTTGTTGGGCGTAAAATTTCAGTAAACGAGTCGTCACCGTTAACATGCCAGGGTTGTCTCTGCGGATGAAATAAAAGATCATCTTTCGGAGCCGTGTTCAGTAGACGATCGAGTAAAACGTGATTTGGGAGTTTCTAAATAAATTTGATTGGAATGCAAGAAAAGAGATTGTACAGTAAATTCCTGTGAATAAAAATAACGGACTTGTTGGCTTTTAAGGCAATCGAATCTGCATTAAAAAGGAAGTTGATAGTCATTACCAATGCTCCCGTAGTTGCAGACAGTTCAACAGCGTAATAAAATGAGTAGACGCTCGCTTCAGATGCCACCAAACCATCGCTTAGGAGTGAAGGGCAAATTTAGGTCGCCTGAGATTTGCCCTTGCCTTATGCTAAACTTATGGATTCTGAATCCGCAGGGTATCCCTTTTCACTTACGTTGGTACTCTACATTCAATCCAGCGGTTCACACAGGAATCTACGGGTTTGCCTATGTAAGTTGAATCTGCATATATCGCATTGGTGGATTTACAAAACCGAACAGGCCCATGGTTACTCGAATCTGCTAATATTCAATTCCACCAAAATATACCTTGTTCTAGCGCTTTTAAATCTTTCCCTATCTTAAAGGTGTCGTTTCTCTAAATTCACACATCATTTCTCTTAACTCAGCATCCTGGTACAGCACTAACAAATTTATGTAACTGGATTGGGGGATTTGGCCGTGTTGAATCCATAGATTCAACTTTGTTAATCAACAAAATCGTATGGTTTTATATGGGTGAATCATCGGAACAGCCTCTACTCTTGATTTTTGAATCTTTGGGATTACACCTAATTTCTGTAGATTCACGGAACTCCGCTGACTCAATATCCTCGGCACGAGCACCAACTAATTGACGTAACCAAATCTATAGTATTTCAAGTTGACTATGTGAGGTGGAGGATGAAGGCAAATCGGCCTTGATTTTCTCTTGATATTTATGCCTTCCCTTGTTATATTTTTATTCATGTCTATGTTATATTTGGTCTTGAACTATCCCCACCAAAATAAACTACTGTATCCCCTTTTTAATTTTGGGTTTATTTTTGTAATCTGTGGCAATATATAAGGAGCTCAAAGGGAGCATCTAATACACCACATTTTTTTGAAGCATAAGCTTGAGACTCATCTCCCCTCCTTTGTAAATTCTCCTTGAGCTTCAATCCTTTGAAGTTGTGTTGTTGCTAATGGTCCAAGAATTGATTTTTTTGTTGGGGTTTTTCACCTTGAAGGTTTTCCCCAAGGTAACTCTATGTCTTTTTAATTTTTGCAGTTTCTTTTAAATTTAATATTATATTGGTGCAAGTGACTGGGAATAACAATTGATATTGAAGCTAGGTTTCATGCACCACTATTATTTTGTCAAATAATTGCAGGGAAAAATCATGATCAAGCCCCTCCTGTTCGAGAGGGAGATTTGTATGTTGTCTCATCTTCTGATAATGCAAATACGTATTCATGGTATATGGACTTGGCTACATCTCATCACTACACTTCACATTTTGATTGGTTCAGTGAGTATACATCATTTGATCTACAAATGGTAAGACTGGATAATGATGGTTTATGCAAAGTTATAGGTTATGGAAAGTGAATTGGATGATGCAGGACTAACTGTTATCTTTGGAGGTGAAAAATGTTCAATATTGCATGGTTCATCTCTTTTGGCTTTTGGAATTAAAACAGGAACTCCTAAACAAAATGGAGTAGCAGAGCGCTTCAATCGAACATTGATGGAACGTGCCAGATGTATGCTTAGTGAATCTAATCTTGACAAGCATTTCTGAGGTGAAGTAGTAATGATTGCATGTTATCTTATCAATAGATCTCCTTCATCAGCTCTTGAAGGAAAAATTTTAGAGGAAGTTCGGAGTCGTAGGTTCATTAATTTAAACTATTTGAAGATTTTTGGTTGTGAAGCCTATGTACATGTTCCAAAATTTGATAGGTCCAAATTAAACTCTAAGGCTTTCAAATGTATTTTACTTGGCTATGGATGTGGTGTCAAAGCTTTTAAGTTGTATAACCCACAAACTAAAAGGTTTATTTATAGTCGAGATGTCATCTTTAGAGAAAAATGTGGATCTATGAAGGAGGAACCTTTAAATACTAAAACTCCTTCAAATGATGTAACTTCTATGCATGTGCTTGTTGAGATTAATAATGAAATTTTTGAGGGTCATCCTCCCTCAGCTGGGGATATTACCCCTAGGGAACATGATGGTGATAGCATGGTAGATGAAGATGCACCACATGAAGAGGGAGAATATAGTTTAAGTGAACAACAAAGTGAACAGGATCATTTAAGACATTCAACATGTATACAAAGATGAACTTCACATTTAGAAGAATATGCCCTCTTTACTAAAAATAATGAGCCATCAACATATGATGTGGCATGTTCGTCTATGCAAAATTCAAAGTGGAAACAAGCAATGGATGCTGAAATTTCATTAATTCACAAAAATAAAACTTGGGAATTAACTGAGCTTCCATCAGAGAGAAAACCCATTGGAAATAAAAGGATGTATAGAATAAAATCTGGGAATCAATACAAAGCATGACTTGTAGCTAAAGGATTTCTCAGAGAAAGGGGATTGATTATGATGAAATTGTCTCTCCAGTGGTAAAATTAACATCCATAAGATCATTGTTGGCTATCATAGCTATTTATGATCTTGAACTTGAACAAATGGATGTGAAAACAACATTCCTCAATGGTGATCTCGAGAAAGAAATATATATGCTTCAACTTGAAGGATATGAAATTAAAGAAAAAGAGCATATGGTGTGTTGATTATTAAAATCACTATATGGGCTCAAACAAGCATCAAGGATGTGGAATAAAAAGTTTAATGACCACATGATAAATCTTGGCTTCGTTAGAAGTGTATAAGACTCTTGTATGTATGTTAAAAATACAAGTGAAAAATAGGTTATCTTGTTATATGTCGATGACATGTGAATAGTAGGTAATAACATACATGATATTTAGGAGTTAAAACTTCATTTGTCTTCTCAATTTGAGATGAAGGATCTTGGTGTTGCACAAAAATTTTGGGCATGGAAATTAAAAGGGACAAGGCTAATAAAAGGCTTTGGCTTGGACAATCTGCATATGTTGCAAATATTTTAAAAAGATTTAATATGTATGATTTCAAGCCTATGACTACACCTTGTGATACTAGTATTAAACTTTTAGTTGAACAATGCCCAGAGACAAGTGAAGAAAAAGAACTCATGGTTAAAATGTCATATGCTGGTGTTATCAGTAGTTTAATGTATGCAATGGTCTCCACTGTACCTAATATTGCTTACATTGTTGGAAAACTTAGCAGGTATATGTCTAATCTAGGGAAACAAGACTAGATTGCGGTGAAGCAAGTCTTCTAATATCTTTGTGGTACTTCAAATTATGGGATCTATTATAAAAATGATTCCAATGGAATTTATGGCTTCATTGATGTATATTGAGGTGGTGATATTGATAGTAGGAAATCTACTAGTGGATATGTGTTTAATCTTTTTGGTGGCGTTGTTTCTTGGAAAAGTTAGAAACAATATTGTGTTGCTCAATCTACCACTGAAGTTGAATGTGTTGGTGCTAACTTGGCATGTAGAGAGGCTATATGGCTTCAAAGGCTAATAGCTGAACTTGGCATCACTTAGACTCCAATTAATATTGGTTGTGATAGTTAAAGTGCCATAAGCATATATAAGAATCCAACCTTTCATGCCCAAATGAAGCACATTGAAATATAGTATCACTATATATGGAAGGAAATTGAAAAGCAAAGGATTCTTCTGAATAAAATATCTACTAAAGCAAATCCTATAGATATACTCACCAAGTCAATGCCTGCTGAAAAGTTTCTTTGATGCTAATCAACATTTGGTCTTCTTTTGATCTGATTTCCTAAAAATGGTTTGGATTATTCTTTAAAATAGCTTTACCTTCAAGAGGGAGAATTGTAAGGTGGATGAAGGTAAATGTGCCTTGATTTTCTCTGGATATTTATGCCTTTCCTTGTTATATTTTTATTCATTTCTATGTTATATTTGGTCCCTTACCTATCCCCACCAAAATAAACTACCTTATCCCCTTTTTAATTTTGGGTTTATTTTTGTAATATGTGATAATATATAAAGAGCTCAAAGGGAGCATCCAATACACCACATTCCTTTGAAACATAAGTTTGAGAGTCTTCTCCCCTCCTTTGTAAATTCTCCTTGAACTTCAATCCCTTGAAGCTGTGCTATTGGTAACGATCCAAGAATTGATTTCTTGCTAGGGTTTTTCACCTTAAAGGTTTTCCCTAGGGAAACTCAGAAACTCTGTGTCTTTTTAATTTTTTTTAGTTTCTTTTAAATTTAATATTATGGTGGTGCAAGTGACTGGGAATAACAAACTATGTAGTTGAAAGACCAATTATCATCTCTAACTTGAAATTTCTAATTTAGATGTAATATTAGGGATAAAGTTTAACAATAGTTTTCAGTACTGATCCTAAGCTTGTGACAGTTGATGACATGGCATCTTTGACTTAAATGTGAGGTCATAGATCCAGTTAACAATCATTTTTAGTATAGGTTACTAGTGGGCTACAATTATTACAAACTATAGTTTGTAAAATTTGCAATTAATAGTAAGATATCCTATAAATAGCAGGATAATATTAAAGACAATTCAAAATCAAATTGGATATTTGATCCAATGAATAATGCTATATATATTTTTTATTTTTTAAAGGTTAATACACTAATTACTAATTACGAAATACTAAAATTTCTATAGGAGATTTTTCACCTTAACCAAGCTCTTAGATTAAAAAAAATTGGAAAATGCTACTATCAATATGAGAAGATATAGTTGCTTTCTTTTGCTAATATTAATAATTTTAATCCTATTCTAGTGAGATCCTTTTGGATATGCTCAGAGCACCTGAGTTGAAGGATTTTTGAAAGGTGAACCTTAATATGATAAAATTGCCAAATAAAATAATAGTTCATTTTGTTATTTTTAATTTCTATAGTAGTACAATAATTACTTTCCAATCTTTCATGGAAAGATAGATAGCTTTGAAGGCTTCTAATTTTTTTTTACAAGAGAAATATGGTATAGGGATACCTTTTTCGGTCCCCTTATTCTATCCTTACATACTATGTGTCTTTTTGTGTTAATTTTATTAAGGTTGATTCTTGGATGTTTTGGCATGTTTCAGAGTGTTTTTGGCTCATTTTGATGAGTTTAGGAGGTTATAGGGTTTATGGGAACTTGTTTGGAGGCATTTGGAGGCTCTCAGGATTAAAATGAGTAGTTTTTTTTAGCACTTGTATGGTAGATGTTTGCTCAGAGGTGTCTCCTTTGAAGTGTAGACATCCCAAGTCTAGAGTAGACGTCTACCAAAAATAGTAGATGTCTCTTTCGAAAGTAGGGCTTTCATAGTAGATGTCCTAGCAAAGCTAAAGATGACCTAGATGCATAGGGAAACTTCCAAAAATGCTTGTTCCAATTCAAGAAACAGCATAAGATTTTTACCTTTTGGTTGCTTATAAATATTGATGTAATTTACCATTGTTAGGGTTGTAGTGCCAAGTTGATAAATCCAAAAATTTTGAGCCAACAATATCGTAATACAATATCATATCTACAATGTCATAGATATGTAATTGTATAAACAATATTGTGGGGCGCATGCCAGCCTATATAAGCAACACTTGGACACATGGATTTGGAGTAGATTTAATAGCCTAGTAATAGAACTCTTTCAATTTTTTTTCTTAAATTCAATACTTAGCAGTATGTGCCCGCAATGTGATTTTTTGTTGATGAGCTGCAATATCAAGTACGTGATATCGCGGCCCACCGCAATGTCTATAAATAAGAGGCAACTTTCCTTGTTTTAGGCACTTAGACTTAGACCCTTAGCTAAACTCTTGCAGTTTTACCATTCCAGAGTTAGAATAATTTCCATGTGCCCACAGTAGGAGTCTTAAAGTGAATGGATCATTATTTAAGCAATTTATACCTGAGCACACATTTGTGTACGTCAATAAAGACGAACTTTCTAATAAACCTTGCAGCATATGGACTAAGCTAAATAGTAATTAATTATTGTTGAATGTTTAAATGCTTTCCTAGTTAATTAATCTCTCTCAACCCTAGACTTTCCTAGTTAAGTGCACTTAGTACAGCCACTTCGAGCATGTGTGTAGCACTTGGTAACCTAGTAACAATTAGCATTTCATAATCCCAGCAGCGTTGCACTAGTTCAGGATGTGTGCGGCAAGTGGGAACGGATACTAGTGTTAGGAACAGTTAGAGCTTAGTTAGTGAATAGTTAGCAAAAGTTAGCCATTTAGTTCTCTTCACCTTTCCTCATTAGCCTAAGACATTGAAAAGATAAAAAGTATAAAAATCACATACCTCAAACTTACTTAACCATACAACCGTGACAATATAAGTAAGTTTGGGAAGACAAAGATTGATTAACCCTTAAGTGTTCAATTAAGGCGCATAAGCACTTAGTCCTTGGAGTTCGACTGGATCGTGTGTGAAACGCTTGTATTTGTATGGTTGAGTGTAGGGGTACCTCGCCACTCATCATTGGCACCGTTGCTGGGGACATAGTTGTTTGTGTGCTACGTAGAACATAGGAAATCATCCATATCGTTGGGAATCTAGAAAAAACCCTTAGGGTTGATCAAAGGAAAAATAAGACAATGGTAAATCGTACACCAAATAAGAGAAAATGTCTTCTTCTCCACATAAAAGCACCTCACTACCTAGGACTAACACAAGAGACAATCGGTGGCACAACACATGTAACCAAGATCCGCTAGTCCCTCAATAATTCCATGTGCTATATATTCATCATGATGAGTATGTACCCGACTTTACCTTTATTCTCCATCAAGACGAACAACTGCATTGGAGAGACTTGGAAGGTAACATTGTGTTACCCCCTCATGAGTGGCTAGGTACCCCTACGCCCAACCATACGAATCAGTGGCGTTCACACGTGACTCGGTCGAATTTCGTAAACTGTAAGCACTTAACATACACCAGACTCTAACCAGTGAAACCTTGGGTTAGAATGGTCGTTGCCTTCCTAATCTCACTTGTGAGGTTCTGTTTGCGATGGTTAAGTGAGATTAAGGCTAGTGATTTTTGTAGCTTTTCACTTATCTTTTGGCAACTAATTAAGGTATGAAAAGTAAGGAATAAACTATTATCTAATCTATAATTATCCTATCTTGTACTCTAACTATTCCTAGCATAAGTATCCGATCCCATCTTCTGAGCACGTTCTGAGCATCTCCTAACACTTCTGGGTTACTAGACATTAAGCGTCGCTGGGTTTACCAAGTGTTTGATTTATGTTCGAGATGGTCATACTTATGGCCTTTACGAATTACGAATGAGCGATAGCGATTAAGATAACAATCATAGAAACTTAAGTAATTAAGAAGTAATTAACAAAGCATAAACATATTAAACTAATGAATGCATAAAATAGCTAAGTCCAAATGTTGTAAGAAATGCTTGAATAGTTCTTCTTTATTGCCGTCACACCAATGGGCTTAGATACATCAACGCTCGAATAAAGAACCGATTACTTTTCTTACACGTACTGTGGGCACTTGGGAAATATTCTATCTCTTACGGAAACAAACTGCAAGAGCTTCGCTACAACTAACTAAAAGGTACCTAAATGAGGCGGAAGGCCCTCTTATTTATAGGCCGAAATAGGCTCCGCGTAAACGGGGCCACGTCAATGCGGCCGCATATACGCGACCCCGCATATGCGGCCTAGTCGACGCATCGACTAATGACACTTCATAATACTCGCATGACTGAGTAAAAACTCATCCTCGAGTTACTCTACAATTTGGAAGGTATGGATTCTTATTTACAACACACATGACTAAACACACACATGACACAACATTAATTTGACCAAGTACCCGAGTTATAGAGAAGGACAAATTACAAAAATGCTAGTGTTCAGAGAAAAAATTGAACACCTCGCTCGTCCTGGAGTCTCTGCTATGTAGAATGATGCACAAAATTGTTGAAGAAGGTCACACCGTCCCTAGGGGCAGTGGTTCCGATGGACCTTCTCTAGCCTCTGGCCCATGCATTGGTGGTGACACGGATGATAATTTCCTTGCGGCAGCTGCAACTTCTGGAGGCAACTGGAAAGCCTCCAAGAGAGCCCTCATCTTTTTTTCTTTACTTCTGGGGTCGTTCATAGTCCAGGCAGCTTCTCTAATGTGTGCTGGAATTGGAACTTCCCAAGGGCATGGCAGCACTGGGAAGAGTTCTTTGAGGTTGACAAACTAGGCTACGAACTTCTTTCGTTCGATGTCGAATGCTCAGATTAATGCCTGCAGCTACTAGTAGTCATTCATTTGATGTCCCATGTTCTTCGCGACTGTACGTTGTCCTTCAAATCGTGTGCGAAGAACCTTGAGTTCTACGTTTGCTATTTCCAGCTTTTTCTTTGTTGCCTTATGTGCCTAGAACTCACCCTCGTATAGGGAATACGAGGCAGCCACTTGCTTTTCCAAATCTGACCATGGTCTCTTGGGTGTGAGCATAGCCAAGTTTGCATATTGAAGGTTGGCGAGCTCCATATATTTTTTCATCTCCTCAATCTGTAGCTCCTTAAGGTGGATTTTAGCTTGATTGTAATCATTCAACCCATTAAAGATAGGTTGCCATACTTCGCCTCCCTCTCAAAGCTGCTGAAGTGCTTGGTTCATTTTGGCCTTTGCAACTTGGATATGCTTTTCATTCACTTCTTTCTGTAACCCCACTTGGTCCCTGTAATGATTTTTAAAGTTTTCAAATTTTAGGGCCTCATTTTTCCAAGCGGTAATTTCAATTGCATACTTCTGTCACAATGCCCGAACCTCCTCCATTGATAGATTCTGATTTTCAGCAGCCAACCTTCTCATGTCAGCGTTCACCCTAGCTAGTTCTTCCTACTGTTGGTGGATAAAATTTTTCATATGTTCATTTTTTGCACCAACATTGCGCAGTGATGAACCTCTACGGTTAGTTGCATGTTCTCCTAGCGAACCTCTGCCAAGTCCTTGTCTAAGTAATATGCTCGAACATCTGCCAAGGACTTGTCAAAGATCGTTGTTTCTCGCACATCCTCAATGATCTGAAGTTTGAGTCGAAGCTGTTAAAAAGCTTCATCTCTAGTGATTGCGCGGTCAAGGATGGCTAGATTGGCAAGCTGAGCTCTTAATTGGGCTACTTTTGTTGCTAAGCGTTGACAAGCGACTTGGGCAGCATCAAGTTGACCTTCCAAAATGAGGCTTTTTCCCCTTGCCAAGAGTAGCTTCGACTAGGTTGTAGTAATATTGTTCGAAAGGTCGAAGACATCCAAAAGCAGTTGCTCGGTTCCCACTAGTTGGTCCAACAACTCCTCGTGTTGGGTTGCATCAATCTTGCTACGTGAAGTTCCAACAAATGCCTGTACATCTTGTAGTTCATGAATGTCTGGTACAGGTGCTGCCGATGCATTGAGGACCATAGCAATTGTGTTAGCAACCACTTCGGCCGTAGTCTCCTGTCCTTAGTGCTACATCACCAAGACTGTTGCCCCTTGACCATCCTCCAAGCATACCGAAAAGGTAGCAGCATTCCCAGAGATTTCAGGAAATAGTTGTCCGGTTGATACTGTTACCTCTTGAACACTAGGATCTATCCTTACTGGTACTTGCTCTAGGGCTGTAGAGAACATCGGCCCTGCCCTTTCAAGTAAGCTCACTGATCAAGCCACTTGCTCCAGGTGGCTTATGGCAGGGCAATAGACCGAAGGGTCTTCTCCTACACCGATCCTACCAGATTGCTCTTGCTGGCTCAAGAGCATTTCTCGAATTTCGTGGATGTGTTCTGCTATGGTTTGCAAACCCAAATATATTATTTGTGCGGGTGGTGGAGGTGGTTGCTGCTCCTCCTCTATCTGTGTGGCGGTAGGAGTTTTATCCTTCATCATTTCTCACCAAGAGGCAATTGGGGCATGCCAGATTACATCATTGGAATACTGTGCTATCCCTGCCCGTTTGCATAACTTTCAGATTAGGCAAGGAAAGGGGAGAGCTCGTCTTCCACGTTCATTCTCAGCAAAACTCTTTTTAATTTCCAAGAATAGCAGCTGTGGAAGACTCATTGGGAATTTCCCACTTAAGATGACACATGCACGGGTGGAGAAGGCCATGATTTTGCTGGGTCTTACCATTGGGTTCAAGTGGTAAGATGCAATCTTTGAGTACACCCTCTTTGCCATGGTTAGGGAGCCGAATTCCTTGCACTCTACCCCATAGCACCGTTTGGTGCATTCTACCTTTACCTTTGGATCAGCTTGCTTTGGGATTTCCATCACATCTGCCCTGGTCTCGAGTAACCCCAGAGCCCATGCTATTGCCTCCAAAGAGTAAGAGACATAAATGTCTTTGATTCTTACTCTAGACCCTGGTTGTCGATTCGTCCAGAAGAGATAGGTCTCACCTAAGTACCATTCCCCACTAGTTGTGATGATTGGCCACATTGGAGTGCATTGTAGTTGGAGCCTCACTTCTTTTGGCGCATTCTCGAGGAATGGTCCAAAATTTAGCTCTTGAAGGACCATTCACTACATCTCGCACGACGTGATAGCATCAAGGCAGGCTTGGGTCAGGGTGACCTCAAGCCATGGTGCTATCCTAGGAGTCTCATTCGCTTGAGATTGCTCATCGGGAATCTCTTCTTCGAGAATCTGATGGACAGATTCCACATCAGGTCCTTTGCGGAGAGGGCCAGTTGCATGAGAGCCCTTCACATGCTCTGGTGGTTGCACTCCTCGTCCCCTTCCTATGCATGGGCACTTGTCCCTTGGCTATGATAGTCCTTCACCCCTTGGATGCCTTAGTTTGGGTGCCATTTGCAATCAAACATAACCACCAATTAGACTGTGCATAAGTAGCTCAAGATGGTCCTTATACACCTTCTTAGTTTGACCAAGTTATGTTGTTGGCACAAGCATTCCTTTAAGTCTCCCAGAGTGTTAGTTTATGGGTTAGAGCCAAATTTTTCGTAATTAACTAACTAACTAACTAATTAATTAATTACACATAGGCATCACCCCCCCACGACTGAGAGCATATCTTCGGTTGCTTAAAAGTGCAAGGATCGGTTGATGCGGACACGCAATGGAATGTAGGCGTGTTGGGAAGAGTTAGGTAGAAAAAATGGCAAAATATCCCCTCAATTTGGATTCCAAATGATGAAAATTTCAAAGCGTAGCGGGTGTATATATAGGGGTTAGGCGCTGCTTCGTCGAGGCTGTGTATACGGGGCCCCATATACGCAGGGGTGTTTACCCGTTGACCAACCCATAAAAAGCCTAAAATGATGAATTTGAAACCCCAAATTGGGGCGGTTGAAGCGTGTGAGAGGCCCGGTCATGGCTAAGGATAGGAGGAGGGAAACCAAGGCTCCAAAAAGAGTCAAAAATAGGAGAATGACACTCAAAAAGAACTCCGTGGGGAAGAAATCAAACGATGGGACCCAGAAACTAGTCAACCACGAAATCCAAAGGATGGGAGGCTAACAAGCGGGACCAAGGAGATGTAGGTGGGTCCTCCCCATAGCAAGCAATAGCTGTAGTAGCCCCTGCATAGCCCCAACATTGGGGTCCATGGGTCCTGGGGCTAAGAAATGGTGTTTGCTAGTTAAGACTCCAACCCAAGAGATCCTGCCAGGGCATGGGAAGGCCATGGAAATCACGATGAACTATCACAACATAAGATAGGTAGTGAGGTGAGTTACGGAGCAAATTGGGTGAAGAGAGAGAGATACGAGAAAATGGAATTCCGATTATCAGTCATATAAAACCCCATGTGCAGTTGTGGTTAAGTGAGCCGATAGAACCTATCCTAAGGTCAGACCAAAAACCAGTCGCATGCAGTGACATCGCAACAATAGACGAAGCCTCGGCCATTCCCTAAGGAAGTAGGAATGCATCCACAGAGAAACACCACTCCAACAAACGTGAGAGGAAGGAAGTGAAACGGGACGAAGTTAGAGGGGACCAAGAAAGTCCCATAACTAGTGCTTGTAGCCCATGAGAGGCTATCTAAGGGGTGTGCTTTAGATTTCCACATAGTGATTTGTTTATTTTTTCTTTTCTTTTTTAGGGGAACCACACCATGCAAAGACCCATGCATGTTTGCATGCATTCGACTAAGGGGTGTGCTTTGAATCCTCATGTTTATTTCTTTTCTTTTGTCTTTTTTCTGTTTCTTCTTTTCTTTTTCTTTTTTTTTTGAATTTTTTGATGAGGACCACACCATGCAAGGTCGAATTGCCTGGAATCTTCCTTGGAGAGAAGGATGTGGAGTAGTAGGAAATCTGTAAGGACATACCAACAACCCATGGGATAGAACAGAGCGATGAATATTGCATTTCCCTTGAAGTCACATCTAATTCAAACCATTGGGTCATCCCCGAGTCTGGGAACAACACAAGTCACACATTAATTATAATGTTTTTAAGTGAAGGGGTTGCATGTTCTCAACATAAGAAAAACCATGGAGTGGATGAATGGGTGGATGACGTGAACTCACTGCCGATGTTATGAATGGAAAATAGATGTAAAGTTCAAAGACAACCATGCGAGAGCGGGAACCAGACAACTAGGTGGACTAGTGTACATTATCCATCGTAATGAAAACCATCCACGCTAGACATCTGAAGGTAATACGACTATGTATTAGTAATTACGCAAAAAATGAAACATACATAAAGAAAAGAAAAATAATCAAAGAAAGGAAAAAATGTAGAAAGAATTTGCAAACATATGAATGATGGTGAAAAAAAAAAAGGTGTAAAACAAAAAATTTCAAAATAGTGAGGGGTGTAGTGGAATGGATCAACAGGGATGATGGTCTCCCCCACGACTAGGTGGAAAGAAGGAGACGCGAAAAATGGAGCAAGGTTGTCCTGGTGATGACGAGGTGGTTGCACTAGTTGAGTGGAGTTCACGGAAAGGTTTCAGTTATTGGCAGTTGACTAACTAGGTTTTGGTGGGGTCCTTAGGTTTTTGGATAAGCAAGGCCCTAGATGGGAAGGTTTCAGAGACAATGTAAGGTCCCTCCCACAGTGTTTAGAACTTGGTTGATTGAGATACGTATGAGGGGTTCCAATACAACACTTTGTCTCTACATCTAAATGTGACCTTCCAAATCCTAAGATCATGTTATTTTTTGTTATAGGCCTTGTAGATCTCATTGGAAGAGAGGGCCACTAATTGGTTCTCATCTAGCACACTTAAATTGATGAGTCGTTCTCATTGTGATAGTGGGAGATCAAGGCCTAAGTCACTAGCGGTGGATAGTGTGCGGAGTTCGGCCTGAATTGGAAGTGTTGGTAACTTTCTGTACACTAACTCATAGGGAGAGTACCCTACAGGAAATTTCCAAGTGGAGCGATAGGCCCATAGGACATCGTTAAGTTTGGTACTCCAATTCCTCTTGTATTTGTTGATGGTTCGAGTAAGGATTTTGGTGATCTTCCTATTGGTGACTTCGGCCTGCCTGTTGGCTTGGGGGTGATAGGGAGTTGTAAATTTATGGATGACCTGCAAGTTTTTCATGAGTTTCCAAAAAGTGACACCCATAAAATGAGTCCCATTATCAGCAATGAGTGCACGTGGTACTTCAAACCTATTAACGATTTGTTGCTGGACAAATCCTGCAGCAGTGTTTGAAGAACAATTGACGACGGCTACCGCTTCTGCCCACTTTGTATAGTAGTCCACCGCTACGATGATGTATGCCTTTTCATTTGACAAGGGTGTGATGGGTCCCATGAAGTCGATACGTTAGATGTTGAAGGGCTCCAGTGGCTGGATCCACTGTTGAGGTCCCTCCAACCATGCCGACATCCCACCATCTTTTTGGCATCATTTGGAGGTGTAGGCGAACCATTGTGCATCCTTGAAAATTGTGGGCCAGTAATACCCTTCAAGTAGGATCTTAATCACTGTGTGACGTCCAGAATAGTGGCCCCCACAAGGGCCCTTGTGAGCATCTTGGAAGACGTGTAGTGTATCATCATCAGGGACACACCATTGAACCATGCCATCTGCGCACACCTTGTAAAGGTGGTCGTTGATTTCCATGAAATGCTTGGCCTTATGGAGAAACTGTTGTTTCTGCCGATGATTCCACTCCTTTGGCAGTACCTTGGTTGTGAGGTAGGTGAGGATGCAGTTGAACCAAGGGGATTCCTTGGGTACTTGCGGATCGACTGCACCTGTGAAGAGGAGTTCATCTGGAAATTGGTCGGAGAAGGGCTCCTCCTCTTTTTTGTCACCCCATCGTAACTGAGACAAGTGGTCAGCAACCACATTCTCCGTCCCCTTCCGATCTACCATGGTGAGATCAAACTCTTAAAGAATCACCAGCCACTAGATGATGTAGGGGCTCACCGTTGGTTTGTTCATCAGGAACCGGATAGCACTGTGGTCAGTATGCACAAACGCCTCGTATCTGAGCACATAGTGCCAAAATTTTTCCAAGGTGAATACCACTGCCATCAACTCCTTTTCAATGGTGGTGTAGTTGAGCTGCGCACCCACAATGCTACGGCTTGCACAGTGGATATAATATGGACGTTTCTGATCATCACACTATGTAAGCATGGCTTCTAAGGCATAGCTGGATGCATCCGTCATAATGTGAAAGGGTCTAGACCAATCAGGTGCTCGTACAACTAGATTTTCTACAAGTTTCTGTTTAAGCAATTGGAATGCTGATTCGCACTCCTTGGTCCAGATGAACAGAGCATTCTTCTTTATAAGTTCTACCAATGGCTTGGCGATCTTTGAGAAGTTTTCAATGAAGCGCTAGTAGTAACCAGTGTGTCCAAGGAATGATCGAACATCTTTGAAGGTACTTGGTTGGTGGGTGATTTCTTGGATGACCCTGATCTTTTTAAGATCCATGCTAATCCTTGTTTGTGAGATGCGGTGCCCCAACACAATGCCTTCTTGGACCATCAAATGGCTTTTTTGCCAATTGAGCAGTAGAATAGTGTCTACACACCTTTTTAGAACCTACTCAAGATGGTCCAAGGCTTACTCGAATGTGGCCCCATAGGTAGAGAAGTCATCCATGAAGACTTCTACCCCATTGCCGATTTGTTGCTGGAAGATGCTTAGGACAAGGCGTTGGAACGTAGTAGGTGCATTAAATAGGCCAAAGGGCATCTCTTGTATGCGAAAGTCCCCCATGGACTTGTGAACGTTTTTTTGGCCTGGTCCTCTAGTGCTATTTGGATTTGGTTATAACCACTATAACCATCCAAAAAGCTGTAGTAGCGGTGCCCTGCGATGGTGTCCAAAACTTGGTCCACAAATGGGAGTGGAAAATGATCCTTGAAGGTAGCCATGTTGAGCAACCGGAAATAAATACAGACCCTCCATTTGCCACCTTTTTTTGGCACAATAACGAGTGGGTTGACCCATTCGCTATTGGCAATAGAATAGATGAACCCTTCCTTTAGCAATTGTTTGATTTCATCCTTTATGACCTGCTTCAGTTTTGGATTCAATCATCTTTGTGGCTATCGTCGTGGCTTTATGGAAGGGTCAATATAGATCTGATGCTGGCAGACCCTAGGATCAACTCCAATCAACTTAGGATATGACCATGCAAACATAGCAACCCATTTGTTTACCACCTTCAGCAATCTCTTTTTCTGTTCAGGAGCAAGAGTGTCATTGATAATTACCAGCTTTCCATTTTGGAAAAATGCATATTCCAAGTGAGCTGGTAAAAAATTTAGCTCCAGGGGCTCTTGTTTGAAGCTCTTAGGGATTTTCAGCTTCCCCTAGTCATCTTGGTCATTAACAGTAGAGACCTGTTGATGAACCTCTTCCATTTCATCTATGCTTTCAACATAGGCTTGCACAAGCCCCTCAGACGGTTCCATGCACAATGTGCTGCTAGTAGGATCAATTGTCAGCCACTAGGTGCCCTCTTAGTTAGTGGCTACTGCGTACAGGCACGGTTGAACAGGTGATTCCTCAGTACACCGACTGCATCCTTGAATGGATATCCGCTTAGTGGACCATAATTGCTGCACACAGTTGCACCTTGAGTCACTATACGTGATGCATGGTACGTGCTTCTTCTCGATCTTCCCTAAAGGATTTTCCTTTGAAATTTGAAGGGACAGATCTCGGAGTCCTAGTCGTGCGTCCATCATGCTTAGCCAAGCACTTCCCATAATGATTGGGAAGTTCCCCTTGCAGTTCTTCACATGGATGACCAGGAAATCAGTAGGATAGGACCACCCACAAACTGTGGTTACAATGTCCTCCACCAATCCCAAAGAAATGGTGATGGACTAGTCTACTAACTAGAGCTGGATGTTGCTCTTCTTTAGTAGGGGAAAATTCTAGTTCTTGTATATATCGTGAAAGATCAAATTGATCCTTAACCCCGAGTCTAGGAGAGCTTTGCATGGCTCATTCCCTGCCACTTGAAGATAGATGAGGGGGCTTCCCGGATTAGTCAATTTCCAGGGAAGATGACTTGCCTTAATCTAGTCGGTCACAACATGTATGAGCATGACCGTTTGGATGTTGGAGTGTAGTTGGCTTGAAGGCTGCTCTGGTGGTGGAGTAGTGGAGGTGCTTGTAGGTTCATAGGCACTGGCCACAGGTGTATGTGAGGGTATGTTCAAATTATTGGGCCAGAAAAAAGGACATTTTCATGGATTGGGTTTCGGTCCAGTCGGTTGAGGTGCCGGTTGTAAGTTAACAACCCTTGTAGCATTTCGTTGCTATGGCTCTGGCAGTATCTCTCCCTGCATTGGTGGAGCAGGTGGCAGCTGAGTGGGATGTGATGGAGGAGTGGTAGGAGAAGGTGATGGAGGATAGAAGAGATGTGGGTTGTCCTCCATGGGTGATGGAGATTGAGGTCAAAATATTTCGGGGGGTGGTAATGACTTTGAAAGGTTGCATGACTAGAAGAGTCCCGTGGGGAGACTGGTTGCTGAACGTAGTACCCATATGGATCTGGCTATTTGTAAGGGTACTGATGCCTTGGAGGTGGCATTCCCCACGCTTGTGGGTGCTGCCACTGTTGGAAGTATTCGTACGATTGTGGTGGCGCTCCACTTGGATAGTATCCTTGCTGCTGCTAGTGGAACCACCTTGAATTACCTTGTGGATAAGGCAACCTTCAAGGTGTTTGCTGCTGTGCCAAGCGAGTGTTCAATGCGTACACCCCAGACTCTTGAAGATGTGAAACCACAGGATAGCATCCCTTAGGATGTTCATATTGGCATATGCCACATTCATCATCCTCCTCGGTGTCAGAGTCTGCAACCTGCTCTACTACAACAACTTTACCCTTACCCTTATATTGGGTACGTTCAGCTTCCTTCTTCCTGTGTCGATCGTGGTCATTACCTTGTTCTCTGGACTCCTCTATGATTTTCAACATACTTTGGACTCTTTCGTGCAAAGAGTTCCACATCTTATCCACCTTTCTCGATATTTTAGATGTGAACTTTTGTAACAGCAAAGTCTTTCGATTCACCGCTGCTTTCAGTGGTGATTCATCCTCCTTGTCACAAAATCGGACCTTCCTTTTTCTAAGGGAAGGATCCCAGTTGAATTCTTCTACACTCTCCTTTTTCTGAAGTTCTCCTTCCTCCTTGGCCACTTGTTCAATGAGGTGCTGTAATTGATGGGCCCTTAGCTCCAACAGTTGTCCCTGGGCGTACATGCCAAGGGTCTTTTGCATTTCAAAACAAAGCCCATCAATGATGTGGCAAAGCTATGCTTGCTGGGAATAACCATAACTAGGGCATCGATGCAATAATGAGTAGTACCTGCTCATGGCGGCATCCAAGGGTTCATGATTTCCTTATTTCCAACCTTGGATCTGCCGTTTCAGATTTGCCACTCTAGAGTACGTTTGATACTTGTCATTGAAAATTTCAAGCATCATACTCCATCTTTTGATTGATTCCGGTTCCAAGGATCGGTACCAACTTTCAGCTTCTTTGATGAGCGTGCAAGGGAATAGCTTTAGCTTCTGCCAATCATTGTCAATGTTCTGTAGGGTGTAGGCATCATGGAATGCCTGTAGGTGAGTCTGTGGATCACAATTGTATCCCCCTTCAAATCTAGGGATGTTGTTCATATTAACGCGGTTGATCCGGCTATTCTTCATGTGCCTACTAGGGATTTGGATTGCCTCAATGATTTGGAGCATGCTCTGAGTAGCCAACAACGGCTCATCTGAATCATAGTTTTGCTGAGGACCATGATGTCTATGACGATTCCGACTACCCCTCCTTTGATGCCGATGAGCATCACGCGATTGGTCATGCGTTTCCTCACATTGTTCCTTCTGAACCTTCTTACCATCATCCTTTCACCCGTTCCTACCCTGGTTACATTCAGATCCTGAGCTTGATTAAGGTGTATGAGAGCGAGAGGATGGAAAAGAAGCAGAGGTATCACCACCACTCCGGTGTCGATCTCCCTCTCTACCCTGATGACGACCTCGATCAACCTGTCCATCCTTACTATGTGATCCTCCATCCCCTTGAGGATCTTGGTCAATGAGAGGCTTGTTCTAAGTGATGGAATGGAGGATTTGCTGCCCCAGGGGAAGTTCGGTCGAATGGGTATCATGAAAGATGGGATTCCCATCGTCCTACAGCCCTTGTGAGAATAAGGGGTTACTGAATTATTTCCCCTTCTGATGTTCATATCTGTCTGCCTGCTGCTTATCTCGTGCTCGTTGAGCCTCAATGGGATGATGGTCCTGGTAGTCATGGTCCTCCATGACATACTCCGCTCCACGATCTTAGATGCCTAATCTGCCAGATTGTGATATAGCATCACAGGAGCTGATCGGTCGGGCAGTAGCACAATGCTGCCCTTCATGTGCCACCATCATAGATGCTCATCCTAATGTAGGAGGAAAGTGAAGTGAGGGACATAATCATTGGGATGCTTGTATACCACCCAACATTCTTGTGGCATTGGTGGGTTGGATACCTCTCTCCTATGAGAAGACATATTGGACGTTAGATGGTCCATGTGATCGATGTACCTTACTATTTACTTTAATCCGCCTAGTGTTCGTAAATGTTTCTATCCTAGGTCTGTTCCAATGACTTGAATGATAATTTCACTAAGGTTAGATGATGCATGTAAGACTAACAATCCCTGGAAACGACACCAATGATGAGCGGCTAGGTACCCCTATGCCTAAACATATGAATCATAGGTGTTCACACGCAACTTGGTCGAATTCCGTAGACTGTAAGCACTTACCATACACCAGACTCTAACCAGTGAAACCTTGGGTTAGAACGGTCATTGCCTTCCTAATCTCACTTGTGAGGTTCTGTTTGCAATGGTTAAGTGAGATTAAGGCTAGTGATTTTTGTAGCTTTTTACTTATCTTTTGGTGACTAATTAAGGTATGAAAATTAAGGAATAAACTATTATCTAATCTATAATTATCCTGGCTTGTACTCTAACTATTCCTAGCATAAGTATCCGATCCCATCTTCTGAGCACGTTCTGAGCATCTCCTAACACTTCTGGGTTACCAGACGTTAAGCGTCGCTGGGTTTACCAAGTGTTTGATTTACGTTCAAGATGGTCGTACTTATGGCCTTTATGAACTACGAATGAGCAATAGCGATTAAGATAATAATAATAGAAACTTAAGTAATTAACAAGTAATTAACAAAGCATAAACATATTAAACTACTGAATGCATAAAATAGCTAAGTCCAAATGCTGCAAGGAATGCTTGAATAGTTTGTCTTTATTGCCATCACGCCAATGGGCTTAGATACATCAACGCTCAAATAAAGAGCTGATCACTTTTCTTACACCTGCTGTGAGCACTTGGGAAATATTCTATCTCTTGCGGAAAAAAATTACAAGAGCTTTGCTACAACTAACTGAAAGGTACCTAAATGAGGTAGAAGGCCCTCTTATTTATAGGCCGAAATAGGCTCTGCGTAAATGGGGCGACGTCGACGCATGAAAGGCTATGTCGACAGGGCCGCGTCGACGTGGCTACGTATACGCGGCGTAGTCGACGCATCGACTAATGACACTTGATCACCCCTAGATCGATCAATCCCGAACATGCTCCTTCGTGCTCTTTCACGAATAGGCATGTCATCCTTGTACGCAGAGTACATTACATGCGATCATGACACAAGGCATTACCATCACATAGAAGCGCAACGTCAAAGGGACTTGCAGCAGGAGTGATATCATACATCTTTGAAGGGTAAATGACCCTATAATGCTCTGTATGTCTTAAGCGAAATTGAAGATGGTGAACCTGCTTCAACAAGTTTCCCACCAAATGATGTTCCTCCTCCTAACAATGGTCAGGAGGTGGTGTATCAGAACTTACACTCCACAGTTCACAACCCTAGTTCTGATCCCCACGAACATGAAATGTTCAATGAGGGAACACAAACACACGATAAGGGTGGACATTCTGAGCGTGACCACGGTCGTGGTTGGGACCACAGAAGAGAAGGTAGAAAACACCATCATGATGATGGTTCTCCTTCTTCTTCACCTTCATCATCACATTCACTCTCTCCTTTTGTATCCGGATGTAGCCATAAGGAAACTAATCGTGAGGATAAGGGTAAACGAAGCGAAAAACACCGATGAGATAGTCGAGAACGAGGACAAGGGCATTCTAAAGAATCAAGGCATGAAAGAAGGGAGAGTAGGGAACTGCATAGACATCACAGACGCTATGAATGAGATGACCATGAAGAACCCCTACTTGCACCTAGAAGCATGTTAGACATAATAGAGGTTGTAAGAATTTCCACTAGGCGCCAAAAAGATAGTAGGATCAAGAGGTTAGACATAAATAACATCCCACGATTTGAGGGGGGATACAACGTTGATCCTCAAAACCATCTACAAGCATTCCGTGATGCATGTGCCTTGCAGAACATAGAAAATGAGTGGCAAAAACTGAAGTTGTTCCCAAGGACACTGGTGAAAGAAGCGGAAAGCTGGTACCGGTCCTTAGAACCGAAATCCATTTGAAGATGGAGTATGATGTTAGAACTGTTTAATGATAAATACCAAATGTATGCCTAAGTTTCTAACCTGTGGAACCAAATCCAAGGATGGAAGCAGGGAAATCATGAATCCTTGGATGTTTCCATGGGCCATTATTATGCACTTTTACATTGTTTCCCCGACCATGATTATTCGCAGCGAGATCAACTACGCCATCTTGTAGATGGACTTAGGCATGAAATAAGGAGAACCCTTGGAATGTATGTGTTGGCACATTTGGCCATTCCATGGAATAGTTGAAATATTTTATTAAACATTGGAAGAATCTATGGTTGTCAATTTACAAGTAAATTACAGCTTTAGTGTTGAGGGTTGGGTGTTTTTAGAGGAGTAATTCACTGGTAAAGAATTTGATGTTGAAGCCTTCTGGATGTAAGATGAAAGTGACAGATTATTCCTTTATTAAATATCAGAGGATAGTACTATAGCAAGGAAGGAAGTATGTTATTTACTTGGAAAGCACTAAGTTGAGATCCTGGTTGATTAAACCCGGTTATATCCTTAAGATAACATTTGAAACTCCTTGACAAACAAAAAAGAAAATAAAAATTAGCAACGCCTCCATCGTTTTGGAAAATTATGCAAAGGAAAGGAAGACCAACATCCACCGTATACCTGCTGATCACGGCAATGAGGATAATATCAGTGAAGGTAAAGGAAGACTGCGTTTTCCCTCGAAAATGCATGCCGCAGAAAAATGTTTAACACCACCCGCTGTGCGATATTCATCCTGGCGTAGACAGACATCTTTGCTAACGCAGGGACATTACTTTTGAAAAAAAAAATCGAAACCCTCATCTACAAAATACACGGAGAAAGGAGTCACGCCTTGTTGAAACCCCGATTTGCTGTTAAGTTTTGTAGGCCGTAGCGGTTTCCATTGTGCGGGCTACAATGGTTTAGAAGGTTCCTGCAGATTCGTCGGATGCAGATCCA
>MNCI01011925.1:915016-989184 GCA_015680685.1 Gnetum montanum | reverse complement strand
GGTATCTGGGCCTTGGTGTTGCCAGAGTCCAGCAGGCACCTAAATCCTGTTCGAGGACACTCGTTGGCGGTCGCGTCCCAAACGGTCGCCAATAGTATGCCCAAGGGAGATTATCAGAGCTTAGGTCTCATCAGGTTCATAGATTGCTAAAGCAAGTAGACAAGGAAGAAGGGGAGCTATGTAAGAGAGAAAGTGCAGAAGAATACAACTGAGATCCTTCCCTCTGAAAAAGGGGAGTGAGATTCTGTGAGGAGGAGGAAGAGTCACTACTTGAAGAGATGGTGAAGAGGAAAACCTTGCCACTCCAAAAATTAACAATCGAAGTATCGACAAAGGTAGACCAAATGTGGGACTCCATGAATAGTAGATTTGAAACTATCCTTGAAATTGTAGAGGAATCTAGGGAGTGAGGTAGTGACTATGACAAAAAGAAAAGGAGAGATGTAGACAATGCACGTAACAAAGGTAAGGGTAAATTGGCCATCACCGAAGAGGTTGTGGATTTAGATATGGACAATGACGGTGGATGTGAGATATGCCAATACAACCATCCTAAGGGATGTTTCTCAATAATCTCACATCTCTAAGAGTCTGAGGTGTATGCACTCAACCCATGACTTAACAAACAGCAAGCACCCCGACGGTTACCTTATCCCGAAGGTAACCCAAGGTGGTTCCACCAACCTTTAACATATTATCCAAGTGGAACTCCACCACAACCTATTGAGCAACACCAACAGTGGCAATATCCACAGACATGGGGGATGCCACCACCAAGGCAAAAATATCCCTACCAGCAACCAGATCCATATGGCTACTACGTGCAGCAGCCAATCTCTCCACGTGACTCTGTTGGTCACGTCACATCTCAACATCACTACTAGGCTTGGGAGTATTATAGGACTCCTTCTCCTAGAGGAGATAACCCACAAACATACCATCCTTCAAATCCATCTGCAACTCTCACACCGATAGCTCCATTACCACCTGCTCCAGCAATGTAGAGGGAACATCCTACTCAACCGTAGCAACGCAATGTCACGAGGGCTGTGAATCCTCAATCTACAGTTGGTTCTAACAACCTTATGAAGAAAAAACCTTTCTTCAGAACCAACAGTCCAACCAAACCTTCACAACCACGAGCAGTTGAACATCTGAATACCTCCATATCAAATAAGGCTTCAGGGCCCCCTTCAAACCAAACACCAAGTTCAATGCACACAGTTATGTTAACACATGCCTTCACTGACTGGATCAAGGTGGGCCACCTTCCAAGGAAATTCTCTAATCTTGGAAGTCCCTTAATTTATCTCCAAGTTGCTAGGAATGAACCATGTAAAGCTCTTCTAGACTTAGGTTCCAGAGTTAACTTAATATCACAAGAGATGTACAAAGCCTGGAACCTGCCTCCATTAAAGAAGAGCAATATTCGCTTAGAGCTAGCTGACCAATCCATCACTGTCCCTTTGGGATTGGTGGAGGACATCATTACCATTGTGTGTGGGTGGTTGTATCCAGCTTATTTCCTAGTGATACAAGTGAACAACGGTAAAGGGAACTTCCCAATAATAATGGGAAAAGCATGGTTAAGTACTATAGATGCATGTCTAGGAACCCATGATCTTTCCCTAGAAATATCCAAGAAAAATACTTTTGGGAAGATCGAGAAGAAGAAAGTTCCATGCATTGCATACAGTGACACAGGGTGCAATTGCATGCAGAGATCATGGGTTATGCGAAGTTTGGCATCACTTGCATGCAATCATTGTGTTCAAGACATCAATATACAAAAGTGCCTATATGTAGAAGCCACACGACAAGAAGACATTCAATGGCTGATGGTTGATCAAGAGAGCAACTCACTAACATGCATGGAATTAACTGAGGGAATAACTAGTGCTTATATTGAAAGCATAGATACATTAGAGCAAGTGCTGCAAAGATGTGTAGAAACCAAATTAAGGCTCAACTGGTAGAAAAGCCATTTAATGATTCAAGAAGATGTAGTACTTGGGCATAAGGTTTCACATTCAGGGATAGAGGTAGACCTAGATAAGTTAGGGTCATCCAAGGAATCACCCGTCAACCAGAAACTGTCAAAGGCATTCGGTCATTTCTTGGACACACTGGCTATTATAGAAGATTCATTGAGAACTTCTCCAAGATTTCCAAACCATTGGTAGAGCTAACCAAGAAGGATGCATCATTCGAATGGACCAAGAAATGTGAACGAGCATTCCAGGCTCTGAAACAAAAGCTTGTAGAAACTCCCATCCTACAAGCCCCGGACTGGTCCAGACCATTCCATATAATGACTGATGTGTCCAATTATGCCTTAGGAACCGTACTTACACAGTTAGATGACCAGAAACATCCTTACTACATCCACTATGCAAGTAGGAGTATCGTCGGTGCACAACTTAACTACATGACTACAGAAAAGGAATTAATGACTGTAGTGTTTGTATTGGATAAGTTTAGACACTGTGTGTTAGGTTACAAAGTGTTCATCCACACAGAACATAGTGCAATCTGGTTCCTCGTGAACAAGCCAACGGTTAGCCCTTGTATTATACGATGGCTAGTAATCCTATAGGAGTTCGATCTAATAATGATTGATCGAAAGGGCACCGAGAACGTAGTTGCCGATCATTTATCTTGGTTGCACTGGGACAGCAAAGAGGATGAATATGTGACGTCTGACCATTTTCTCGATGAGGCCCTCTTTGCCGATGTAGTGAACAACCAACCCATGAAAAAAAATTGGTATAGTATCATTCTCACCTATCTCCTTACGCAACAAACACCATAGGCGTTGGACTTTAGGAAGAAACAGTAGTTTCTTCACCGAGCCAAGTACTTCATGGAGATCAACGAACAACTTTACAAAGTGTGTCCTGATGGCTTGGTTCGATGGTGCGTGCCTAAAGTGGACCAACTATGAGTTCTCCAAGACACTCATGAGGGCCCTTTTGGGGGTCACTATGTGGGGAGATGAACGGCTATTAAGATCTTGCTTGCAGGATATTACTGGCCAACATTATTTCAGGATGTCCATCAATTTGTCTGATGTTGTGAGTGCTGCCAACATGATGGGGGAATGACTACTAGAATACAGGGTCCACAACAATGGATTCAACCTTTAGAACCTTTCGACATTTGGGGAATAGAATTTATGGGGCCCATTACACCAATGTCCAATGGAAAAGCTTATATCATAGTTGCCGTAGACTATCTAATGAAATGGGCTGAAGCAGCTGCTATTATAGACTGCACATCATCTACAGCTACATGATTTGTGCAACAACAAATCATAAATAGGTTTGGCATGCCACGTGCGCTTATCTCAGATAATGAAACACACTTCACAGGTGCAACTTTTCGAAAGTTAATGCAACTTTTAGGGGTTGAACATAAATTGACTACACCGTATCACCCCCAAGCTAATGGACAAGCCGAGGTTACTAACAGGGAGATCACTAAAATACTGACAAGGACAATTAGCAAGTATAAGCGAGATTGGAGCACTAAACTGAATGATCCTCTTTGGGCATACTGATCCACTTGGAAGCTACCCTATCAGGTATTCTCCTTATGAGTTAGTTTACAGAAAACTTCCAAAGCTTCCGATTCAAACCAAGCTCCGTACACTATCCATGGATTGTGACCTCCATCTCGACCTTGATCTAGCACAAAAGCAAAGGTTCGCAACTTTAAATGTGCTAGACAAAAACTGATTAGTTTCCCTATCATCAAACGAGTTGCACAAGGCATATAACAAACAAAATCATGACTTAAAAATTTGAAAGGTTAGGTATCAACCAGGAGATAAGGTTCTCTACTGGAACCCCAAACATGTGCCACAACGCATAAAATTTCAAACACTATGGGAAGGACCATACATTATTCATTCAACCTTTCCTTCAGGGGCCATGACCATATACAAACCTGAGAGACCTAACAAGAGATTACTAGTCAATGTGCAACAAACCAAACCCTTCCATGAACTTAGAACGACCAGTGCCCATAATACCTCTGAGAAAGGACGACCCCGCTCATTATTTCGGATCTCTTCCTTCCAACTTAGTCATGGGGGAGATGGCCACCTATGTTGATCAATTGAGGCCCTCAGTTCCTTTTTAAGTTTTTTTTTACACATTTTTGTTTTACAAATTTCTTTAACTTCTCTTGTTTTTGTTTTACAACATTGTTTATGCTCTTTCATTTCTTTGTGTGTTTGTTTTTTTTGTTAGGTTCGTCACCTAGTAAGTGCTCCTGATGGTGGTATGAACTATATTACATTGATTGCTAATGTTTGGTTTTTACCCTTAAGTTATACTGTGGATACTAAGGTATGGTTCTTTTGATATAATAGGAAATGAGTTCATGTCGTCCATGCATCCATGAAATTCTATGGTCTCTCTTGGCTTGGAACTGTACAGTCCCTTTATTTAAATAATAGAACTATCAATGAACTAGTGACTGGGCGTTTCTCAAACTACAGAAGGACTCAAGGATTGAAAAGGGTGTGACTTCAAGGGGATTTGATGCATTTGTGCTGGCTATTCTCTTGGGTGCTTGGATGTTTTTCTTCTTGGGCTTTCCTTACCATTATGATGTTGCTCCAAAAGGGTGTGACTTCAAGGGGATTTGATGCATTTCTTTGCATGGTGTGGTTCTCACGCAAAAAAAAAAAAAAAAGAAAAAAGAAAAAAAAATAAAACAAAGAGAGAGAAAAGTGAGAATTCAAAGCACACCCCTTAGACCAAATAATCATCTAGGCTACAAGAACTGGTTATGGAACTAAACAAACATGTTCCCTCTAACTAACGCCCTCTCTCGCTTCCTACTTTTCCTTTTTTTCGTTTCTTCAGAATGGTGATGACTCTTTGGTAGAAGCATTCTTGCTACTTCAAGTGGATGGATTGGCCTAGTGTATTAATGCGGAGTCACTGAATGTGGATTGTTTGAGGCTGAATTTGGAATGAGATCTACCATGTCACATTAACCATAACTACACAAGGGGCTGTACACCACCTTGTTCTTGAGACTCCATTTCATTCTCTTCTTTCCATCATTCTTTTTCCATTTTCCACCTCATTGCCAGTTGTCTCAATAGTCCATATTTTGGTGGATGCATTTTTTTCTTTTTGGTAAAATATTATGGTTAAGATTTTAACTCTTGCTTCCAAATGACATTTCCAAAGCTGATGGACTTTTTGAATGTGGGATTGTCAGGGCATTAAGGGCATGAGCTTGCTTTGGGGAGGACCCACTGGCATTCCTATTTGGTGTATTAGTTAACTTCTTTTTCTTAAACATTACTGCAATCACCATTTATTTTGTTCATTTTCACCTTTGACATTCATTTTATTGGCATTTCCATAGTTTCTTTTTCTCCGTCTTTCTTATTCCTTATCTTTTTCCATTCTATCACTACTGGAGGTTCGCTCTTAGTCATGGGGGTCCTGGTCCAATTTTTTCAATTTTCTCCTAACTCCTACACCTTACACCTTTGGTGGTCACCAGTATCATATCTGCAGAATCCATATTAGCC
Source organism: Gnetum montanum (assembly GCA_015680685.1). NCBI lineage: Eukaryota > Viridiplantae > Streptophyta > Gnetopsida > Gnetales > Gnetaceae > Gnetum > Gnetum montanum. The sequence goes on along the minus strand of MNCI01011925.1, from coordinate 983,627 downwards.
ATATCACAACTCCGCCAACAAACCGTATACCGAGGCAAGGTATCAATTACATTGTGATTTCTTTAGCCTTGCTAATATGAGACTGTGTTGTGTGTACAGATGGAAATCATACAACAATGGACTGGAGTTGGAGAAAACACTTAGGATGGACTAGTGCTGGAACGGTCATGTAGAGGAACAAGATCAATGGCACAGCTATGGATGGACAAAAAATGGTGAAATTTTGTCATCGGTAGCAACACATCTTCTTTTTCTTCTTCTTCTCTCTCTTCTCTCTCAGCTACCAAATAAGGCTGGATGTCAAATGTGTATAGTGTTCACTCTTGTGATCATGAATACTAATATTTCCATGTATTGTAATGATGATCCGTTCACATGTCACCCCATTCACCATTAGCGTCATTCAAATCAATAATCCCATACCTTCCCAATATTTTGTAAGGAACTCAAGGACAAGTTTTCATTCAGTCATGGGGGTATGATGAGCTACAATATCGCGTACATGATATCACAGCCCACCGCAATGTCTATAAATAAGAGGTAACTTTCCTTATTTTAGGCACTTAGACTTAGACCCTTAGCTAAATTCTTGCAATTTTACCATTCCATAGTTAGAATAATTTCCCTGTGCCTGCAGTAGGAGTCTTAAAGTGAATGGATCTTTATTCGAGCAATTTGTACCTAAGCACATATTTGTGTATAGCAATAAAGATGAAATTTTTGATAAACCTTGCAGCATATGGACTAAGATAAATAGTAATTAATTATTTTTGAATGTTTAAATGCTTTCCTAGTTAATTAATCTCTCTCTACCCTTGACTCTCCTAGTTAAGTGCACTTAATACGACTAGTTCGAGCATGTGTGTAGCGCTTGGTAACCTAGTAATGATTAGCATTTGGTAATCCCAGCAGCGTTGCACTGGTTCAGGATGTATGCGGCAAGTGGGAACAGATACTAGTGTTAGGAACAGTTAGAGCTTAGTTAGTGAATAGTTAGCAAAATTTAGCCATTTAGTTCTCTTCATCTTTCCTCATTAGCATAAGACATTGAAAAGATAAAAAGTATAAAAATCACATGTCTCAAACTTACTTAACCATACAATTGTGACAATACAAGTAAGTTTGGGAAGACAATGATTGATTAACCCTTAAGTGTTCCATTAAGACGCATAAGCACTTAGTTCTTGGAGTTTGACCGGATCGTGCGTGAAACGCTCGTATTCGTATGGTTGAGTGTAGGGGTATCTCGCCACTCATCATTTGTAATTGAACAGAATCGTTATTCGAGTGTGATGTACTTGGATGTATTACATGACTAGTAATCATTGTAGCTAATTAGTTTACTGTTTACTCTTTTCATAGCTAATGTTTACCATTCCTTGCAATTTACTTTTAATGTCATTAAGCGGAATGAGTACCACTAATCTCAAGCACATAAGTGTAACTACTTGGTAACCTAGTAGTACTATCACTTGGTACACCCAGTAGTGAGCTACTTGGTAATCCCAGTAGTAGTTGCACAAAGTTCAAGGTGTGATCGAAAGATCAAGACTGACTACTCATCGCATAGGCTAGTTTAGATTTGTTAACTACCACTTAGATTTAGAAACTTTTACTTTCACTTCATGATTATTAGGAGCATAATGGTCAATTCAACATTAATTATCATATACCTCTATGAGAGTTAAACCATATGCATTGATTTTACTAACTCACTTAGGAAGACAACGATTACGAACACTAACTAATTATTGGTATAATCACATTACCTTATTTGTGGAGTTTGATTAGGATTGCATGTGAACACTTGTATCTTGTATGGTTGGGTGTTGGATATTGCACCGCTCATCATTGGCGTCGTCATTAGGGATAATTCAATGTTATACTAAGTAATTAATTTTCCAAAGTTTGTTATATCAAAACCTAACTCTAATCTTCACAACCCTAATCAAAAGCACATGTAACACAAATCGTGATGAAATGATAATATGACTTCACATAATGATCAACTATCACTTTCCAAGGAATCAAGGAGTAGTGATAGAATTGTTGATGAAGAAGACTAGGGAATGCCAATGCAAACACGTATTACTTATGCTCACACTGATCCATACCATCCAAAATTTACCTTGATATTTCATTAGTACAAAAAAATGAGGTGGAGAGACATGCAAGGTAACATAGTGCTACCTCTCGAACATGTAGCACTAAACATGCTACAAACTGCTCTAAGAGGAAGGCACTTGGACTAGATTCAAGAAGGGTATCATGTGACTCAACACATGACCAGATCCTACAAACCTACAAGGGAGTAGATAAAGAGGGATGCTGCTATGGAAATTAAACATGTTCATATCAAAGAAAAACAGAGTAACACATCTATTTTCATAGAAGAGCTTGATGTTGATTAGTTTATTTTGGAACAACTCCACTAGAACCATGTGGAACCATCAAAGACAACTATCATCAGACTAGAAGAACCTATCAAAGCCCAACTTCACTCTACCTTGGTAGAGCCACATAAGGGGAAGGCTATTGACTCAAGATATAAGCAGGACTCTAGGCCAAGGAATCCTGTTAAGTCCTATAAGGAAATTCACAAGAGTCGTGAAAGGAGAACTAGCTAGCATCATTCTCTTATTACCTTCTCTACTTCATCACAATCATAAGAGAACTATGACAAAAGATAACACAAGTATTGAGACTTTGATAGGGAAAAGAGAAGAGCTCATGGTCATCATAATTGATACTCAAGGTATTTTGATTCAGAAGATGAGGAGTATGAAAGAAGGAGACACACAGAGAGAAGAGAGGATCAAGAGAGACACAAGCATAGAAGGGCTCACTGCTACCATAAAGTCTATGAACTTGATCATGATGACGAACCCCTTATGGCAACCCAGAACATGATCAACATTCAAGAAGTAGTCTACATACCAACCAAGCACATGAGAAATAGCTGAATTAAATGGCTAGATATGAATAACATGCCTAGATTTGAAGGATGTTACAAAGCTGATCCTCAGCATCACCTTGAAGCATTTCATAATGCCTATGCTCTTCAAAACAGAGAGAGTGATTGGCAAAAATTAAAGGTATTTCCTAGAAGATTTGTGAAGCAAGTGGAAAGCTAGTATAGGTATTGGAACCTAAATCCATCAGATGTTGGAGTACCATGCTTGAGATTTTCAATGACAAATATAAGACATATTCATGAGTGTTAAACCTAAGAAAGAAAATCAAAAACTAGAAACAAGGGACCAATGAGACCCTTGACGTAACAATGGGAAGATATTATTCACTATTACATAGATGCCCAGGCCATGGATTTTTATCAAAGGAATAGCTAAGGCACATCATAGATGGGCTAAGAAGTGAAACAAGAGAGACCCTTAGGGTTTATGCCCAACGAAGACTATCAGAATTAACCACCCATCGAATTCAAAGACTCACTGATCAAGTGGCAAAAGAAGAAGAAGAACTTAGAAAAAGGGAATTAGTTGAGAAATAAAATAGGGATCCATCAATCCAAAAAAGGAATGCATGGGTGTGTGATACCTAAGAGGAAGAAACCTTGGATCAAGTCATCAAGAAAGAGACGTGACCAATTGAAAAATCTATTGCTAATGTAGCAGCACAAGTAGTGAAAATGTGGCATTTGATAGATGAATGATGTACAATAGCACTAAAGATTATGAAGGAGAAAGCAAAACAAGAATTCAAGAGAGGTAGAGACAAAAAGAAGAAGAAGGAATTTGGAGAAAAGGGTAAAGTTGCTTCAATAGTTAGGTACTCATACACTAGCTTCACAGAATATGAAGGTTGCACCATGTGCCAGTATGAACATCCCAAGGGATGTTGTCCAATCATGGTACATTTGCAAGAAACTAGGGCATACATACTTAACCCACAATTTGTTTAAAAGAAACTACCCAAATGGTTATCTTATCCTCAAGGTAACTACAGACGATAACCTAAAGCAACATATTATCCTAGTGCAGCCTTGCTGTAGCCACAGGAGCACTACCATCAGTAGTGGCAATAGCCAAAATCATGGGCCATCCCACCACTATGCCAATAGTATTCATACTGACAACCTAACCCATATGGATAGTATGTCTAGCATCGAATATCACTTGATCATGCAAATGTTCAAACCCCACAATGCTATTTAGCAAAATACCATAGATTGATGTCACCAAGGATTGATTCCAACTTATATGTGCATCCACTAATAATTATAGCTTTTACTTAATACTTTAGTCCTATGCCACTAGTATCACCTCTTGTTATGTAGGGAAACTTGCCATTAGAACCTCAACCAAAAAGCGCTACAAGGGTAGTCAATACACATGAGAGGGAGCTTACTTATGAGTCTCAACCCAAGAAATGAATGTTATTTAGAACGAGCCTAAAGAAGACTCAATGGATGGGGAACACATCTAACTCCACCCCATCCACATTGAGTCCTTTCCAATGCAATAAGCTTCCAACTTCATTAGGTCCAAACATCATAACTATCATGCTGACATAAATGGTAATCCATTAGATCAAGGTAGGGGCTCTTTCACAAAAAAGAACTGATCCAGGAAGTCCCTTGATTTATCTCCAAATAGTGGACAAAGATGATGTAAAGTTCTATTAGATTCTAGGTCTAGAGTAAATCTAATATCTCAAGACATGTACTAGCCCTGGAGCCTCCCACCACTAAAGAAAAATAACATCCTCTTAGAGGTTGCAAACCAATCAATCATAGTTCCACTTGGACAAGTGGAATATATGATTACCACCATTAGTGGCTGGTCATATCCTATTGATTTTCTAGTAATTCATGTGGAGAAAAATAAGGAAGAGTTTCCAATTATCATGGGAAGAGCTTGGCTTAACATTGTGGATACTAGGTTTGGAATTCGTGATTTATCCTTGGAAATTTCTAAGGAAGATGAAGCTGGAATCATACACAGATGAAGGGTTCCATGTATTACATATAGCAATCATGGATGTAATTATGTGCAAAGAATTTGGAGCATTAAATGGAAAGAGACCAAGGCATGCAATTAATGCGTAGAAACAAGTTATGTGGAAAATTTCCTATATGCAGCAACCACCCATCAAGAGGGCACCTAGTGGCTAATTACCAGTGAAGAAACATAATCTAATAAGTACACAGAACCAGAAGAATAGATCATCAATACCTATGTGGCAGAAATAGATAAGTTGGAATAACTAAGGAAAAGACACTCTTACCCTTAGAATAATTAGGAGGAAGAAACAAACTAGGGACACTTGGAAATCCCAAACACAATGGAACCAAAACCATTAGAATTGAAGGTCCTACTAGCAACATTAGAATATGATTTTTTGAGCAATAAGAAGTTAGTAATTATTAATGCCAATCTAGACAAGGAACAAAAAGGGAAACTACTAGAAGTGCTCAACAAATGGCCTACATCATTCATGTGGTCTTATGATGAGATCATAGGAATTGATCCACGAATTTACCAACACCAAATCTACATTGATCCTATAGTCAAACCAAAATTCCAACCTCAACAAAGACTTAATCCTAAACTGAAGGAGGTAGTCAAGAAAGAATTGGAAAATTTGCTAAAGGTAGAATTCATTTATCCAATGTAGATAGTGAATGAGTAAGCCCTTTGGTGATAGTTTCAAAGAAGGGAGATAGATGGTGTGTCTGCATTGACTTCTGATTGTTGGACTTAGCCATGTTTAAGGATCGTTTCTCATTGCCCTTTGTTGATCAAGTCATGGACATAATTTTAAGAGATGAGTACTATAGTTTTCTGGATGGGTACAGTGGATACAATCAAATCTGCATTACACTGATGGACCAAGAGAAAACCACATTCACGAGTCCATGGGGAATGTTTGCTTATAGACAGAGGTCTTTTGGTCTATGTAATGCACCAACAACATTCCAAAGATTGGTTATAAGCATCTTCCAAAAGTAGATAGGTAATGGTGTTAAAGTTTTTATGGATGATTTCTCCACATACAGGCTAGATTTCAAACAAGCCTTGGACTAGTTGGAGTAAGTACTTAAAAGATATGTTGAAACTAATCTGAAGCCCAATTGGTAGAAGAGTCATCTTATGGTCAAAGAAGGCATAGTATTGGAACACAAAATTGCCCAAAAGGGTATAAAGGTATATCTTGAAAAAATTAAAGTCATCTAAAATATTACTCAAAGGTCACAAACAGTAAAAGATGTAAGATTTTTTTTGACCATAAGGGATTCTACAGAAGATTTATCGAAAGCTTCTCAAAAATAGCCAAACAGTTGATAGAAATCACAAAGAAGGATGCACATTTGGAGTTGATTGAGTCATGTGAAAAGGCATTTGAAAATTTGAAATAGAAGTTAGTTGACATACCGATCCTTCAAGCCCTAGATTGATCAAGGCCTTTTCATATCATGACTAGTGCTTTCAATTATGCAGTTGGCATATTACTAACACAACATGATGGTCAAAAGAGACTGTACTACATACATTGTGCCAACTGGAGCATCACTAGAGCATAATTAAAGTAGACCACAAATAAAAAGGAGCTAATGGTCATGGTGTATGCACTTGAAAAATTTAGACATTATGTGCTTGGTTGCCAGATTTATGTCCACATAGACCATAGCGCCATTCAATTTTTAATGAATAAGCCAATGGTCAATCTCAGAGTGATAAGATGACTTGTGATTTTTGAAGAATTTGATATCACAATGATTAATAAAAAAGGAACAGAAAATGTTGTAGATAATCATTTATCAAGGTTGAAATGGGACATAGAAAACCGAGTAGAATCCTTATCAAACCAATTTCCCGATGAGGATTTCTTCACTAGAACACCAAAGGCTATAAATTCAATAGAATAACCATGGACTATAGAGTACCTAGTATCTCACCACACAAGAGCTTCCTATTGAATGGAATAGGAAACAACGTGAATAATTACTTCACAAAGCTAAAAAATATATCTAAATAAATGACAACCTATATAAAATTTGTGCAAATGGGCTTGTTAGATGGTGTGTACCTGATTGTGAGCAGCAAAGAGTATTACAAGAAATCCATGAAAGTCCATGTGGTAGCCACTATGTAGGGTGTAGAATAACACTTAAATTATTGATTGCAGGCTACTTTTGGCCTACTCTATTTAGAGATGTATATACTTTTTCCTAATCATGTAAATGTTTCCAAAGAGATGAAGGAATTACGGTCAGACTTGAAGGGCTGTAACATTGGATATAGTTGCTGGAACCTTTTAATATTTGAGGAATTTATTTTATGGAGCCCATTTAACCGATGTCAAATGAAAAAGCATACATTATTGTGACTATGGATTATTGTACAAAGTGGGAAGAGGTAGCAACAGTAAATGATTGTATAGAAAAAACAGTTACCATGCTCTTCTAACAACATGTGGTAAATTTATTTAGAGTACCTAGATTGCTAATATCAGATAACGGAACCCACTCCATTAGTGCTACCTTTAAGAAACGCATATAATAAGTTGGGGTCAACCATAAATTAACAACACTATATCATCCCCAAGCAAATGGTTAAGTTGAAGTTACTAATTGTGAAATTACTAGAATACTTACTAGGATAGTTAGTAAGTTTAGACGTGATTGGAGTATGAAATTAAACGATGTTCTATGGGCCTATAGAACATCCTGGAAATTACCTATAGGGCACACCCCATATGAGTTGGTCTATGGAACATTATTAACACTTCCAATCTAGGCAAAGGTTCACACTTTAGCTACTGCTAGTTAATTTGACCTTGATTTGAGTTTAGCACAAAAGGAATGTCTAATTAATCTAAATATTTTAGATGAAAATATACAAGTAGCACTTATGGGTAGTGAAGTCCATAAACACTATTCCAAACTTAGGCATGATTTGTGGATAAGAAATGTAACCATACAATCGGGTGACAAGGTCCTCTATTATAATCCTAGCCATTTACCCTAAAAGGCTAAGTTTCAGATACTTTGGGAGGGACCATAGTACATGCCACTTATCCATTTGGTCTCTTATGTATTCATCATCCATCTAGCCCACATAAGATTATCCTTGTCAATATCTAACAAGTCAAACCATACTATAAGTACTCAAAAAGAAATCTACCCAACCTACTCACCAGTCTTCCACTTTTTCTATCTTTCATTTCCTTGATAATAGTTGTGGGGGTGTCCATTTACAACCATAGGTACCTTATTGATGTTTCTATTTTCTTTGTTTTACAATTCTTTTCATTTTTCACACTCTTTTACTTTTTTCTCATTCTTTTATACTTTTTCATTTCTTCAAATTTTCATATTTTTTAGTATTGTTCAATTCTTTAACATATTTCATTCCTTATAATTTTTCATAATTTTTTAAAATTTTTCCCCCCATTTCTTTTATACTTAATTTTAAACCTTTTGTAGATAATTTTTTAATCATTAATAAAACACATTTAAATAAAGGCAAAATGTAGCCCAACAAGGTGAAGTGTTTTCTATGTTATCAAATCATAAGAGATTGATTATTTGCATAGTGAGCCCACATCATCTATCCATCTATTCTATTAATAAGTTCTTACCATGGCCATAATGATATTCTTTTCCCTCATACAACTAAGAATAAACTTGTGATCATTATGCTTGGACAAAAAAGTGAAGAACCAAGTGGAATGAAAAGGGTGTGACATCAAGGGGACTTGTGGATTCTTTTTGGATTATTATTGTACGTTCTATAATGTTACTAAGGTTTTATTATATCCTTGTAGATCTAATGAGAAATGAGAGTAAGAGTAAAATAAGTGCTATCTTAAAAGGATTAACAAAAATAAAAAATAAAAGAGCACAAAATAAATTTCTGGGGGTTCCACTGGAAAGACATGTTACCCATGCCTAAAGGTAGGCAGCATCTCAGAAATGTAAAAAATCAAAATAAAGTGCCATAAATAAACTCCTTCCTTGGACAATACGCCAAGTGACGATACTCCTTGTAACATTGATAGTCTTATGATTATAATTCCAAGCGATGAAATGTTGCGATGTTATTGGAATGTGGTCTGGACTTAGTTTGAATCTTGGACAAAAATTCTAGTGATTACTTTAACCACTAATAAAACACAAGAATTCATTATGCCTATGGTAAGACATCTCATGGCTCGATTTTTGCAATCCCTTATAAAACCATTTCATGTCATTGTTTGAATAATCATAACTTATGCTTTTGTGTAACATTAAATTTTCCAATTTTGTGGCACTAATATGTGTGTTTTGCTAAATAGGTATGCATTACATTCAACTCCTTAAGTGCCTAAGGACACTTTTAGGTGTGTTTATACAAGGGAATTAAGGGCTTGAGCCTACTTTGGGGAGGACCCACTTGTATAACTATTGTATCTTATACTTGCCAAGTGATTCCACATCATCTTGAGCCTTCCAATTCCAATAAGTAACAATAAATACTTTCCATATCATTCACACTATCTATTCTAATAACACAACAATGTTGTCTTTCTCATCCATTCCATGAATACCTCATATACTTTCATAGCCCAAGATTCCTTAATCATAGACTTTCAACACTTATTTTTCACAACTGAAGCATCATCTCCATATCAAGACCCTTTCAACATGATGCATATTTCTAGCTATCCTATAGGACTCAATGTTTTCTGAGAAAAACATTTAGAAATTTTGATTTTTCTATAATGACATCATGTTTATGATATCGTAGGCACCTACGATATCACATCTATGATGTCACATTTATAATATTGCACCCATAAATACTATANTGCTAGTAAGGAAAATTTGAGTCAATTTTTTCAACATTGCTAACAATTGAAAGATATTATAGGGTAAGTCTAAGGAAACATATTAAGAATTTTAAAGTAAACCACTCATGTTAAGGTCAAAACCACTTGAAGAAGACTTCTAATTGATCATACCACTCATTTAAAGTACTAATGGGGTTGCTATTAAGTAATATTCCNTTCTAACTCTACAATCATAATGAACTAAGAACTTGATATGACTAAGCATATGAGTAAGGTATCAAATTGTTGCTCATTTATGAGAATATCATAGTAATTCCAAACCCTTGATTGATTGTAGATGGCCCCAAAAAGAGGAGCACAAGCAGAATTCCATTGACCCGTAAGCAAAAGACCACTAGGCCATGGAAGAGGACAAGTGAGTGAGCAAAATCTACAAGCAGAATAAGGAGAGTAGGAAGTGCAATCCTTCAGCATTCATTAACAAACTCCTGCCACAGAGCAATCTACTTAAGCAAAAGTACATGTTTGACTAGCAACTCACAATATCACCTGAATGCATTTAGGCTGTTTATGAAAAATCCATCATGTCAACAGTAATTATGGAACTCAACTTTGGTCAATTCTTGGAATTTTCTCCATAAGTTGTTAAGGCCCAACTTCATTCATCTCCTTTGCGGCCTACTCTAACAAATAATGGAGAATGGTATCTAGGAGAAACACTTCAGTTTTGGCAAAATCAAGAAGCTGATACTATCTTCAAAATTGAAGGAATCTTAATATCTTACTTAGTTTAGGCAATTGTAGAGGTATTGAATGTGCCTAATTAAGGAGAAAAGGTGGCACAAATATTAACCAGATTTGACATAGAAATTAGGAAGCTGTGGTTACAATGGACGTATGGCAAGGAAGGTAAAGAATATAGTGAATTGACTACAGAAGTAAAGATCTGTTTCAAAATTGGCACTTATCACATATTTCCTACTAAGAGATTGAATCGAATCTCTACATATGTAGCCACAAGAAGTGCAATATTAATGAGAAAATTCAATGAAAACATCACTCACCTCTACTTCACAGAAATCCAAAGGCTGTTTGAAGAAAAGAAGGCATGGAAGTTAACACTTCCATTCCCTTTACATATTCAAAATTTATGTAAATGAGTTGATATCCAAGGGTATACAAATGATGCATTGAGGAAGACATAGAATGCTTCCTATGCCAAAATGCTCAAGCTAGTGCCTCCCAAAAAGGACCAATTAGAAGAACAACCAGCCACTAAGGAGACTACCCATCGCATAGGACAACAGTAGCACCACTGTCACCGTAAGATTACAAACCTTCAATGAGTCATCCGCAGCAAATTGTAGAAACTATCAATTGGTGAAGTAAGGAAGAGACCAATGTATTCAAAGGTATTGATGATGTAGTCAGACAAACCATTTCAACCAATCTTTCTAGTGGACAAATATCTTTGCAGTTAGGAGAAGAGGCCTGGTGGTCACAACAGATTTTTAGGTATGCGACATCATTCCAAGTGGTACTTGAATTTAGAGAAGGAGCCACAGTTATGGTTATGTAGCACCATGATGTAGTGGGAGCCATAGAAGTGATCACAGATCACATCAAAGAATCATTTAATGTACTTATTGTGCCACTAGTTGATATTTCTGGAGCCAAAGATGCTCAAATATTTGCTGGTACCTCTATGACTCTTGTAGAACATGAAGATGTATTAGATAGATCATTGCAGATAAGACATGTTATGACAAATCTATTTTATATTCCTAGTGATATCATTGTAACACAGTCTAAATTAATTGCTACCAAAGGAAAATTAATCATGTCCAAAACCAGGGGAAAGCATGCTAAGAATGAGCTTTATAGATTACAAGAAGAGCTTGTAGCCCTGAGAGCAAAAAGGAGAGATCCAACTCAGTTCATTGCACCATATCAGATAGCATAATCAAAAACTAAGTAGATCAATTTCCTCTTTAAGAATAATAAAGACATAGTAGATGAGAAAGAAAAGGCAGTATGGAAAGCTTCAGTAGCCGAAGCCCAATAATATGCCCATGCCAAAGCACTTGCTACCTTATAGCAAGAAAACAAACAACTCATTGAAGAAAACATGAAGTTGACCATAGTAGAAAAGCAAAAAAACACTCTAGAAGAAAGCATCCATTAGTTGAGAGAGTAATTGATGAGGGTCAACTAAGATATGAGCCTCCTCAGAAGAGAAAATAAAATCCTTTCTATGGAGAAGGTATGCACCATTAGATAGAAATCAACTATCAAAATCAGCACATGGCAATATGATGTTAAGAAACATGAAAGGCTCAAAGAACACTTTCAAGATGAAGTGGGCATGTATAAGCAGATAAATGAGAAGGAGATCCATATGGAAAAGGCCAAAAATCAGTTCAATTGCAATACAAAATCCTAATTGGTAACCCATCTTGGACAACATGCCCTAGATCTATCAAGAGGAAGTGAAAAATAAAGACTTGCAAATAGAAGACTTAAAAGAATACATGGTGTTAGCAAACCTTCGATATGGTAATTTGGCCATGTTAACCATAGGTAGGCCTAGAAATGAGCTAGAACAACAAGTAGTAGCCACCTATGCCTTGTATGAGAAGGAGTTTGCAAATAGAAAAGATTCTCTAGAAAAACTTCAAGTAGAAAACTAAAAACTAGAAGCAATTAATGCTGGCTATCAAGGGCAAAAAGATGTAGTAGTGGATCTAGCTAGAAGATTAATAGACTATCATGAACTCAAAGAAAATTCCAGAGCTTTTGAAGAAGAGAGATGATAGTTTATGGCATGGTACATTAAAGCTAATTAAATGTTTATGCAACTGTCATGTCCATGAAACGTGCTAAATTCATTTGACATTAGTTCATTAGCATGGATGGTCCATGATCCAAGAATGAAAGAAGAGAAGTTTCAGGTGCTCTTAAACAAATACCAATTTAAGAAGCTTTACGATAAGGGAAAGAAACCTATGGAAGAGCCACCTACACGTGGAACAACATAAGGCTACACTCAACTTTTCCAGATTTTGTTTTTTGTTTTTTGTCAACATTGTCATGTCATGTGTTCATTTTTGTAAACTCTACTATGGCACTAGAGAGTCATGTATATAGAAGTTGATGTCACGTAGATCTACCTCCTAATTTTGTAAGGAACTCCATCCTCATTTTATTTTAACTCAAGGACAAGTTTTCATTCAATTTTGGGGGTATGATAAATCCAAAAATTTTGAGCCAATGATATCACAGTTACGATATCATATCTACAATGTCATAGATACATTATCATATCTCAACATATGTTATCATATACACAATATCTTGGGGTGCATGCTAGCCTATATAAGTAGCACTTGGGTGCATGGATCCAAAGTAGATTTGATAGCTTGGTAATAGAACTCTTTCAATTTTTTTTCTTGAATTCAATACTTAGCAATGTTTGCCCACAATGTGATGTTTTGTAATTGAACGAAATCTTCATTCGAGTGTGATGTACTTGGATGCATTGCAGTACTAACAATAAAGATCAAGACTACTCTACATCATTTTAGCAACACTTAGTTTTATTTCTATTTCTAATTAGTTTAATATTTACTATTTTCATAGTTAATATTTACCATTCCTTGCAATTTACTTTTAATGTCATTAAACAGAATGAGTACAACTAATCTTGAGCATGTAAGTGTAACTACTTGGTAACCCAGTAGTACTATCACCTGGTATGCCTAGTAGTGAGGTACTTGGGTATCCTAGTAGTAGTTACAGAAAGTTCAAGGTGTGACCAAAAGATTAGGATTGGTTGCTCATGACATAGGCTAGTTTAGATTTGTTTACTATCACTTAGATTTAGAGACTTTTACTTTCACTTCATGATTATTAGGAGCAAAATGACCAATTCAACGTTAATTATCATATACCTCATTGTGATTTAAACCATACGCATTGGTTTTACTAACTCACATGGGAAGACAATGATCGTGAACGCTAACTAATTATTGGTATAAAACACATTGCCTTATCTATGGAGTTCAACCAGGATTGTGCATGAATACTTGTATCTTGTATGGTTGTGTGTTGGATACTCCATCACTCATCACGAGTGCCACAGTGACAAGTGCCAAAGTGCCAAGGGCTGAAGTGCAAACACTAAAGGCCAAACATCCTAATAGAGGGTAAGAGAGAGAGCTCTTGAGGAAAGAGAGCTTGTGTAAGAAGAGAGCTTGGGCAAGGGAGGAGAGCTTATGCAAGAAGAGAGCTTGGGCAAGGGAGGAGAGCTTACGCAAGGAAGTTGAGTGAGAGGCAAGGGAGAGAACTTGAGAGAGGTTATGAGAATCTCTTATAAATATCTTGTCTTGAGCTAGGGCTCCATGGTGAGCAATTGAGAATTAAGAGAGGACAAAGTATGGTCTCTAAGATCCTTGAAAGACTGTGAGTTGAGCTTGGCTCCTCATCTTTGATGTATTTTCTATGTATTTTTGGAATTATCTTAATATAAGGGAGATTTTCTCCATTTTATTGTGTTATTCTTATTTTCTAAGCTAGATATGCTTGGAAGTTATGGATTGGGTCTTATTTGGGTTTATCAAGGTGCACATCCCTGCACCAAAATATAACTAATTCTACTTTGAATAATCTTCAAATTTGTTATTGCATGGACAACTCCACTGATTAATTACACCAAAAGAATGCATGATTTTGCACATTCCTTTGCATGGATTTTGGAAGATTAATCCTCTTTTGAATGATGTTCCAAATATAAGAGATTCATTACTCCTATATTTCAATTATTTTTCGACTTGGTGTTAGAAAAATCTAAATGATAAATGCAATAAAGAAGTGAAATTAAGATTGAATATATTTCTACTAGTTTAAAAATGCTACGAAGAAGTATTATTGCTTGTAGTTTTGCATTTACAACTTCTAGATATAAATAATCCTAGAATCTAATAGTTATCACAAGAGACTTAAATTTTCAAAGGATATATCTTTGCAGTCTAATGAACCATTAATTCTTTAATTATAGATAGAAATATGAACTAATACTTTTCAAGTATCATTTCTCTAACAAGTCACAATTATCTACTTTGTTGTGTATGCTATTCTTTACCATTGGTGTCATCTTGCAATAAGAAATCTTGTATCCATTCATAAATTTTCAAAATGGTAGTATTAAGTGATGGATAAGATGAATAGTAGATATGATAAGATCTAAAAATTGTGCATAGATAATAATGTTTCTAAAAGGATTATTACTTGGAGACACAATACTTATTCCACTAAGTAGGGTCTCTAGAGGTTTGGTAGATGAGCAAAAACCTAACCTTTTTGAGTGGTTGTACCCAAGCTCCCACCCAGGTCTTTGACTTAAGAAATGAGCACCTTACCATCACTCTAAATGATTGTCCCTAGATAATAAATTCTCTAACAAGTACTAACCTTTTTTTGTTGCTCCTAGATCAATTTTCAATTTGATCTTATATGTGACTATTTAGAACCACTAAAAACAAATAAAATACCAAGAATTTTAGGCTTGGGTGTGTTGGGCTTAAAAAAATATTAATAATAAATGAAAAAATTTAGACTACATCACCTACTTGATATTGAGTAAAAAACATTAGGAATAATATGGAAAGAAAAACATTAATTCTAGAGAAAAATTTCAAATAGTAATTCAAAGAAAAAAATTTAATTCTAGAGCAAAATTAGAGTTAAGCAGGGTTGTCTACTTTCTTCAACTCTCTATGATATCTTTATTGATGAAATGTAGGAATAGTTGTGCAATGGATAAGATAATCATGCAATTAAAGTTGGATTCCAATGAGTGAATCTTCTTTAATATGCAAAATATGTTGCCTTGATCTCTACTACTAGAGAAGGTATGTAAATATTTTGCAAAATTTAAAAAATTATTGTCAGTCATTATGTCTTCATGTGAATATGGATAAAACAAAATTGATGATCTAGGGTATAAGAAATACCTGTTATAAGTTCTATTTTAGAGGTTACCAATTGCAAATAGTAGATTCTTTTAAATATTTGGTCTCATTTATATAAACAATTACATGTGGGGGAAGTGCATCAAAGAAAGAATAGTAGGAGCTTTCAAGGCTTTGTATGCTTTCAAAAACAAGTGTAAGGATTTAGGACTCTGGGCTTGAAATGTCTAAAAATAAATTTCTTAGACTATTATCTATCCTATTGTATTGTATGGATGTGTTGCTTAGGGACCTGAACTAAGTGCTAACCTTTAAAAAGATATTGAAAGAGTACAAAAACTTTTTTCTCTATGAGTTAAAGGTGAAGATGCAGACACCTTACTCAATGTTATTATGTGAATGCAATTTATTACCTTTAAAAGTAGAAGCCTTGTGCCAATTCATTACATACACTTATAGCTTGCATATTTCAAAGCAAGATAAATTCTCTAAAGAAGTTCTTAGAGATTTTCCAGATCATGGTTGGTTTTTTCAAGGGATGTAATAGTTAAAAAATGGAATATCTCTTGGAAGGACTTGCAACAAAATCGTAAAAATATTTGCTACCTAGTCAAGTAGAATGGTTTACCATAGATGTGGTTTAATGTAGAAGGCAAGAGACAATTTTATTTATATCATATTAGATCTAATAAACTAGATGCAAAAGCTTACTATCTCTCAATAGCTATTCCAATCAAGTATTAAAATACTATCAGCAAGTTTTTGTTAAGTTCTCATCATCTTAGAATTAGAAGCAGAAGATGGATTCAACTCCCCTGAGAAAAGCACATTTGTAAGCTGCGTAGGTCAAGAGCCCTTGAAGATGAGTTACATATGTTTCTTTCTTATGCTATGACTATTTATTTGAGATAGAATTATAATGTTATAGCAAAAAACTTGTATGATTTGTTTTTGCTACCCCCATTGATGCTTGATTAATTTGTAGAGTCTATCTTTATT
Organism: Gnetum montanum; assembly: GCA_015680685.1. NCBI lineage: Eukaryota > Viridiplantae > Streptophyta > Gnetopsida > Gnetales > Gnetaceae > Gnetum > Gnetum montanum. Next base: position 966,864 of record MNCI01011925.1, on the reverse strand, counting down.
TTTCATAAAAATGTAATATCTATCCAATAGATCTTTTGAATTTCGAATGTAATAAAGCTTCAATTTTATTTCAGAATGTCTATGCAAGTGTACAACCTTACAATTGTTGCTTTGAAAAATCAAGTGAAGAAAATTATTTGGTAGCATGAAGGAAGGTTGCAGCTTAACAACATTTATGTAACTTTCAACATACATGCTTGAAATTAAAATAACAAAAGGATTTGAGGTAAAGAGCTATAACTTAATACTAAAATTTGTATCAAAGCAAAGTTCACAAAAAAATAATTACACAACTTTAGGATGATCTTCACCTTAGTCACTTAATGTTAATCTTTCATTGGGAATCCTTACCATTAGTTATAACCTTCTTATTAACACTAGTTTTAATATTTGAGTTAATAGTATTCTTATCATATAAGAAAAAATTTACCTTATGAGCTATTTGTCCAGATTGATTAATTTTTCATAAGCGTTATAAGAATTTAGTTAATGAACATTGAAACTAAAACCTTAGTTGGATTACCTCACTGCTAACTTAACCACTATTCTAAAAAGTTCTTTATAATTTAAAATATAAACCGTTTTAAATTGTACATATATAGATTGCCAAGTGCCATCATTCTTCAAATGCTCATGCGATGGACGTGCACCCTAACAGTGTATACTTACATCACCCATATAAGGCCATCATTCTTCAAATGCTCATGCGATGGACGTGCACCCAACAGTGTATACTTACATCACCCATATAAGCATACAGACATGTATTAACATGAAACGTAAATGCCCACTGAAATGCAGTGATACTGTAGAAAACTGTGTATTGCCTCTGGGTGGTACTTTAGCTGCTTTGACGGGCATTGGATGCGCGGTAGACCAGCGTAGATGTGCATTTATGTTGCTCTAGTTCAGCTGGAAACGGTACGATACACCATTTTGTGGGAATTAAAGAAATATCAGAAATGGAAACAAAGTGTCGGTGTGGTAGAAAGTCAAGCTAATTATCCATTTACGGGATTTAAAAAAACATCAACAAAATGTCGGTGAGATGAAACTCATGATAGTTGTCCAGTCAGGGAGTGGTTTTAAATACTGTTAACTATTTTGACGGGCATTACATTCATGGGTTGAAACGCACAGCTGTCCTGCTCTGTTTCAGTTGATATTTGAAAATGATATGCTATAGCGCTCAGCAAAATTTAGCAGACGTATCAGAAATGCAAAAGAAGACGTCGGTATAATAGAAATTAATGCGAATCAGCCCATCAAAGCTGCGTTCCAAATACAGTGCTGATATTGATGGATTTCAGCCTTTGTACACTGATGAGTGTGATTTCAACATCCATTTATATGATTGCTTGTACCCCAGTTTGCTTGCTATGACTTTCAAGTACAGAAATATACCGCGGATAGCAATTTTTTTTTTTTAATTTTTCAAGGCTTTCAACTCTTTCGTCTTATCATTCATGTCTAAAAGTCATGGTCTTTGCTGAGCTTTCCCACCATAGTACCATAGGTATTAAGTTTGTAACATTCATATGCTACCACGTTTTAATGGTGGTGAATATTATGTCCAATAGATTTAGAGGGTCAGCATACGATGTTTCATATGGAAATTTTTTAATAATATAAAAAATTATTTAAAAATAATAAAACACGATATATATAAATATATCAAGGCATTGACAACTTTCAATGATATCATAGAAAACAATCATAATAATATGATTCTAGGAATTAAAGTGACAACACCACCTATTGGTATATTTCTTTATTTGTTCACGTGTCTTCTTTTGTCAATGCACAATTTTATTTATTATTTATTTATAGTTTGTTATAGTTAATATTATAACATTACATTTTGAAGGATATGTTAGATAAACTATTGTGTATAATCATCAAGTTAATAAATGTTATTTGTCATTTATCACATTAAATCAACACTAAAGATGAAAATGCCTAGTAGCTACTACTTTATCAATATTATAACATTGAATTTTTAAGTATGTATTACATGTAATAGATACGAAGCATGTCATTTGTCACTTATCACGTTGCATCGATATTAAAGATGAAATTGCTTATCAACTACTATTATGAAATTGAAATGGTTTTAATTACATTTTCCCTCAAGATCTATTAAATAGTAAAAAGAAAATACATACCATCTGTTACATCTCTTCTAAAAACATTTTGTATGGTCGTATGATTATGATTTATACATTACATGTTTGGTCTCACTGGGTTATTGAGGACAAGTTAGTTTGTTATGATTATGTTTTATATGTTATGATGCTTTAGCTTTTATGTTATGATTAAGATGACTTTACATACTTAATTAACATGATTATGTACACTAGCCTTATGTGATGTGTTAGACAGGTGATGTGGTTGGCAAGGAAGTTGGATTGAGATACAAGAGCACTTACTCAGTATGTATTTATGATTTATGTATGATTTTAGTATTTATGCATTTGAATTGTAGTGCTATGTTGTGTGATGCTTGAATATAATTTTAGCGTGTGAATGTGTAGAGTGTCTAATATAGATTTGGATCTCGTAGATTCAAAAAAATTTGAATTTGAAGTCCACTGTGTCTATTATGCATGTTGAAAGTACAAGGTATTAATTGAAGAGGAATAAAAAAATATATACTTATAAAAATATTTAGTTTTTTTTTTTAAAAAAAGTAAAAGTGAAATTTGGTTTTTTTGAATGTGATGTGCAAATGGAAAGGAAAAGTTTGTTATAACAATAAAAGTTCGTTATAAAAGTGTACATGATTTATATATGGTTTATTAATCATTATGTTTTTTTAACTTTTTCCATCGAGTAAATCAACACCGTCCCTTATGCACCTTTACCTATGGAATTTGGGTTTTTGTTTTTCCTTTTTTTCTATTCCGTGGAAATAAAAACAAAACCAAAGTTTATTCTTCTTCAGTTTTCTTTTCTTCCTTCTTCCTTTTGCATACTTTTTTTTGAATTTTGAACTTCATAGATGGATTTTTCTTTACTTTGAACCTAGATTTGGGATTGTTGTCATTGTGTCTATGTGGGTATGGAACTTGTTTGGAGAAAAACGGAGTTTTGCTAGATTTTTGAGGATTTTATGATTATTTTAGACTTTCTACTTTAACCATTTTAATTGGTGGGTTATCTTTACCTTTTTCTTGTATTTTTTACTATATTAGTGTATATGATCATGCAATGTGTGCATGTGGGGAGGCTAGTTAAAAGATTGAGTTTGGATGTATTGTTTTGCAGATTTCCCAAAAGTTTATTATTTTAGTTGTGAATTGTTTATTAATAAATATGTGATGTATGATATGATGTTGACCTATAGAATATTAAATGTGATATTCTTGAGACTCACATGGTTGGAATATTGTATTTTATATTTTACGGACCTGTTGTTATACAAAAGTTTCTAGGAGTTTCAATTATCACTAGTTGTAATTAAATATTATTATTGATTATTTTATTAATTAAATTTCAAACGCACATAACTTTGCTTCTAAGAGTCTGATTTAGGTAAAATTAGTGTCATTGGAATTGTCTTAGGACATACTTTCTAATTGTGGAATTTTTTTCTCTTTTGGCATATATCATCTTGGAAGTTAGAATAGTGGTAATTTTTATAGAATTATAAGTAGTTCAAGAAGAATGCTTGTGTTGTGAAATTTTGTTTTGTTAAGTTGTAGTATTGTTTTCATGGAATGAATGTGACTATTAAGTGTGGATACATGTGATTATGTTATGTTTGTTTTGAATGTGTTGTGCTTACGACATGTTGGCTTAAGCTAGCCTAGATCTATACATGTCTTCACAATAATGCTTGTAGTGATCATTGGTAGGTGGTGCTAGCATAAGGATGTGGACTGATTGGTGATGAGACACTTTAGAGGTAGTTATGGATTGGCCCATACTATGATGCATCAGTGAGGCTCCTGTCTTAGGCCTCATCCTAAGAGTAGGAGAGCATAGGTGTGCTCTTCCCTATGGCTAGTACATGGTGTAGGTGTGTTCATCCCCATAACTAGTCCTTTAGAAGATTAGTGGTTGCAAGTCATAGGTTGCCAATGTTAGGTAAATAAAAGACTAATAAAAGATGTACAGGCAATGGTTGTTTATGAGTACTCATGACAATGTTTCACATGCTACACGAAGTGTGGATATGTTAGCGACCACATGGGTAAGGTGTATATGATGGTGTATCAATGTATGAGTCATAGTGTGAATAATATATCTTATGATTGTCCTATGATTGTGTGATACATGTGTTGTTTGATGGTATGGAGTGGGTATGATGGTAGGGCATGATAGTAGAGATGTATGTAGTATGGCGTAATGGATGTATATTTGATTATGCATGATAGTGCTTGTATCTATGACTATGTGATAGCCATCTATTCACTTTAGCAATGATTATGCTAGTATTATGTGTGATATTGTATGTACATGTGTTGCTTTGTGCATGTGTAAGATTGATAGTTGATCTAGGTTTCCTTGTACACTATTCCTCTCCTCTAGTGCAACACTTGTTGATCATCTATCAGAGAAAGTGTAAAGGCTTTCCACTTAGTTTTATATTAACTTTATTTAGTTACAAGTGGAAGCCATAGGAATGTAAGTGAGCATTAAGAGAGAGAGAGAGAGAGAGAGAGAGAGAGAGAGCAGAGGAGGGAAAAATATTTGGGGATTGATTGATGTATATTTTCATATACAATAGTATGGACTGTTCATATTTACATGACCCTTATTATACTATTATGTATATGATGATGTCTATGTTTTGTATCTTGTGAAAGTAGTGCTGAGTTTTAGTTTATATAGAGAGATGTAATTTTATAAAATGATAAGTATGCTTAGTCTTTGGTTTGGCATGGATTTTTGTGCACTTTGACCTTTCATGTTATATATATAGTGGTTTATTCTTAATGTATTTTCATGCATCATTAGCTTGCAATTTATCATGCTTCTATTGTGTTATCACTAGTGATCCTATGCATCACTTCATCCTAGCTAGGAGCAGTAGGACGAGGTGCTACTGTCTGTGTAGCAAACACTTCATTAATAAAGTTACCAAATTTCCTTGATGTTATTTCAAAAAGGTCATTCAAACTATTAGTTGTAATTTTCTATTTGTGGTAACTTTTCTCTAGAATAGGACATTACAAGAATATGTAATATTCATCTTTAATTGCTCTTTGATTATATAAGTGACGGTTTCTCTTTTCTCTTGGAATCTAGATCCATTTTCTTGTTTCAATTCTAAAATAATGGGAGCCCAATCTTACTTGACTAATTTGACATTGTACATGATGGGATATAAGGGTAGATAAATAAGTTAATTTCTTGTTGATGCCTCTGATGCTATCCCAATAGAATTGTTTCTTTCCTATTGGGTTATCCTAGATATGCAAAAGGGTCTTATTTATGATACTCTAATAGAACTACTTTATATCACAATGTAGATTCTCTATTTCAATGTTAAATTTTTTGAGCCAAATCATTCCCTCGTGGAACAACCCTTTTTGTTGTGTAGTAACTAAGAGTTCCATAAAAAATTTAGCTATCAAATATAAGAGAGACTATGAAAATATGCTACAGATTGACAAAAAACCTTCTATCTCTAAGGGAACCTTGTTTGCTTTAAGAAGAAACAAATCATATTGTACCTACCTTTTAGCTTGAACTTCTTTCACCAAAAAAAAAAAATAAAAATGCTTTTGAACTTCTTCTATTTTTCCCAATTTTTTCTAGTAAGTATAAGACCCCACCTTGCACACCCATACAAAAGAGTTGGTTGCATAATAGAACAAAATAATTATTTTCTAATTTCCTAGGCTAAGATAGCTTCTTTCTAACATTTAATTTTTAAATCAAATAAGGCTTTCAATCTACCTACAATCCTTTGTTTGATCCACACCTCCCACTTGTAATTATGAAAAGGATCTAGACTAAGATATTCATAAGGTGTTGTCCTATTTACTTGGTCCTTTTCAATAGTGAAAGAGTAATCATTATTCCTAGTACCACACACCATAATTTTGGTTTTTGTACATTAACTTTCATTCCTCATTTTGACAAAAATAATCAAAGACAATAACCATTTGTTACATAGGCTTAGAGGTCTAGTGTTAGAATTCCTTTCATGGAACTTTTTTCAATTTATAGCTCAATGTTATCTAATGGAATTGAACTTGTAACCTAGAGTTATCAAGCTAAGGCTTTTGCCACTTGGAAATTGAACTATGAATGAATATTTAAATTTAATAAATATTTTAAAAATATTTTATGAGTGGCAAGGTACCTCTACGCTCAACCATATGAATCACAAGTGTTCATGTACAATCCAATCAAATTCTGTGGACGGGACTAGTTGTGCATCTAAATTGTTATGCCTTGATTGTAGTTTGTTATCTTCCCTCTTGGACTAGTGGTAGCTTTTCATGTATGGTTTAGTCTAAAGTGAGACATATGATAATTGATGTTGTTCAGCCCTAAGCTATTCCTAATGATGATAAAGAAAGTAATTGTTTAATTTAATTAACAATGGAAGGTAAAGTCTAACTAGCCTAAGTGCAATGAGTATCCATTCCTAACCTTCCTTACATGCCTTGGACTTCATGCAACTACTACTGGGGTTACCAAGCATACTGTTATTCAGCATACCAAACGATAACACTACTAGGTTACCAAGTAGTTACACTTAAGCACTTGCAATTAGTTGTACTCATTCTGCTTGATGATAGAAATAATAAAGAGTAATGAATGATAACATTAACTAAGGAAAATAGTAAACATTTAAGCAATTAACAATAATATAGCTAAGTGGATGCTACAATGATGGAAGTAATCTTGATCTTTATTGCCAAACATGTAACGTGTCCAAGTATGTCACACTCAAATAAGGATAACGTATAATCACTTAACATCACATTGTGGGCATGCACCAGAAATGAACAAAACTTGAAATATACCAAAATCTATGAATCTATCTATCTCATATATCCCAGCCGCACACCCAAGTGTGGTATTTATAGGCTAGCATGGAAGGGGCGATATTGGATTCTTGACATATGAGGTTGTGCCCCAATATCGAATACTCAACATCATGGCCCCGCAAAACATGACTCATCATACCCCCACAATTGAATGAAAACTGATCCTCACGTTAAACAAAACTAAGGAATAAGTTTTTTACAAAATATTGGGAAGGTATGGAATTATTAACTAACTTAAAAAACACAAAAATTAACTCTTTCATGTCGCAGTGGTGTTTTACAGAAAATGGACACATCATGACAAAACAAAAAAAAATTGGGGAAACTCATGTAGTTCCCAGAGGTAGTGGCTCTTCGATGGGCCACTTCCCCTTGTCGTCAGGCTTCTAGAATTTATAGTGATTTAGGAGTGCCTGCAACTTTTCCTCTTCCATTCTTGGATCATGTATCGTCTAAGCTAATGAGTCGATGTGTGTTGGAATCGGTACATCCCACAAACACAGTAGTTATGGGAACATATGATTTTCTTTGATGTGCCATGCTGTGAACTACCATTATTCATCCTTGAAAGATCTGGTCTTTTTTTTTTTTAAATTCATGATGATCTATTAATTGTTTAGCTAGGTCCGAGGCTACATCTCTTTGCCTATGGTAGTAAGTCTTAATTAATTGCAATTTTGAGTTTGCCATGTGGAGTTTTTGTAGAGCACTTTTCCTATCTACAAAATATTTTTTATATAAGGTGTAAGTGGCTACTACTTGTTTTTCCAACTCATTTTTTGGGTTGACTTACTATTAACATGGTAAGGTCGGCATAACGACGGTTAGCTAATGCCATGTACTCTTTTAAATCTTCAATTTGTAGGTCCTTATTCTTCACTTCCACTTGGTGGACCAAGGCATAGCAATCCAAGATGGGCTCCCAGTCAAGATTCTACGTTGACATGAAACTGATGAAGGTCTTTGCCATTTGGATTTCTTTTTCATTAATTTTTTTGTACATGCCAATTTGGTCTTGGAAGTCCTCCTTCAGCTTTTCATGTTTCTTGGCCTCATTTTGCAATGTGCTTATTTCCATCACAAATTTTTGGTAGATTGTACAAACCTTCTTCATTGAGATGGTTTGATTTTCTTTGGCTAATCTACTTATATCCTAGTTGATCCTCACTAGTTTCTCTCTCATGTTTTCCTATTTTTCTATAGTGGTCAATCTTGCATTATTAGTAGCAAGATGTTTATTCTCCTCTTGTGCAGCGGTTAATGCCTTCTAATGGACATATGCTTATGCTTCGGTGGTTGAGGCATTCTAAACTGCTTTCTCCTTTTCTTGTTCAACATCTTTATTCTGGTCAATCAATTGGTCCAACAGCTCTGTTTAGAATTGTTTTGACTGGTCAGGTGCAATGAATTGAGAAGGATCTCTTCTTTCAACTCTCAGGGTGATGAGCACTTATTGTAATCTATGCACTTTTTCTTCTGCATGCTCTACCCTAGTCTCTGCCATGAAAAATTTTCCATTTGTGGTGATGAGATTAGATTGTACTACAATGACATCACTCAGGATGTCAAATAGAGTTGTTATTATTTGTTTAATCTGTAGTAATCTGTCAAGCACATCCTCATGGGTTGCAAGAGTCATTGAAGTCCGAGCTAACATTTGTGCATCTTTGGTTCTAGTCAAATCTATCAGAGGCATAGTAGGCACATTAAAAGATTTTTTAATGTGGTCTATGATAATTTCTACTGCACCTACAACATCTTGGTGCTACATTACCATGACTGTGGCACCTTCTCCCATTTCAAGCATTACTTGAAAAGATGCGGCACTTCTAGAGATTTGTTGTGACCATTGTGCTTCTCCTCTTGATTGTAAAGAAATCTGCCTCCTTGATGGATCGGTAGAAACTATAGGTTGTATGACATCATTGATGACCTGGAAAAGGTTTGATTCATCCATGCTTCCCTAATTGAGAGTTTAAACTGTTCTCTATAGATGGCTCATTGCAGGCCTATAGTCTTGTGGCAATGGCGGTGGATCCTATAGCTCTCATCATTGCACTAGTTCTTGCTCAGGCTCCTTTTTTGGTTCTTGTTCTGGCTCCTTCTTTAGTTCTTGATCATCACCAAGGTCTTTCCTTGGTGTTGTGGGTTTGAGCAATTTAGTGAATAAAGCATTATGAGCCCTCTTGGGAACATCATTGGTGTAACCCAAGATTCTAGCATGCTTACATAGCTTTCTAATTAAGAAAGGAAATGGAAGTGTCATCTTCCCTGCCTTTCTTTTCTCAAACCACCTTTGAATTTCCATGAAGTATAACTGGGCAAGACTGGCATTATATCTTATCAAGATTGCACTTCCTTTGGCTGCATAAGTTAATATTATATTGAGCCCTTTAGTTGAGAAGAGGTGGCATGTGCTGATTTTGAAATAGATCCTCTCTTCCAAAGTCAACTCATTATATACCTTGTTTTCTTTGTTGTATGCCCACTTCAACCATAGTTTCCTAGTTTATGTGTTATACCTTGTAGATAGATGCAAAACCTTGGCCCCCACATTAAGTTTGTTAAGGACCTCTATGATGGCCTTGATTGAAAAAGAGATAGAGACTCTACCAATGTTGACCGTGGTTCCTTCTTTCTTATTATGCCAAAATTGGTGCATCTCACCGAGGTACCATTTTCCACTTTTAGAGAGGATATGCCATAAAGGTGACGCCTGAAGCTAAGTTTTGACTACCTCAAGCGTAAATGCTGTGAATGGCCCAAAGTTCATTTCCATGATGATGTGGTCAACATGGATCACTCTTGGATGGCTTGGAGGCATTCTTGGGACAATGTGAGTCATTGTCGTTACATTAGAGCTTGTGGTTTAACAGTCTTCCCTTGGACCAACTTCCCTGTAGTAGGAGCCTCTTGATGGATGCTAAACAATTGGGCCTCCTGTTCTTCATGCTTTGCTGGTGGACCTTGATCTCCTAATTCGCCTCTACCACCTCTTGGGCATTTGCTTGCTCCTTATGCAGGTCCTTCTTGTCTGTCTCTTTTTGGAGCCATCTACAATCAATCAAGGATTTAGAGTTATTAAGGTGTTTTCCATATATCCTTAATAGGTTCATACCTTACCCATGACCTTAGTTCCATTAAGTTCTTAACTCATGTGATTGCAGAGTTAGAAAAAATTTCAAGAAAAATGCCCAAAAAGTATTAACTTCTTTCATGACCCTATGAATTGGCTTCTTTTCCCTTATGTATGGCTCATAATGATGGTTATGATCCCTTGGGTGAGATAATCAAAAGTTCTAGCATAAATATGATTGATTGTTCATTAAGATATTCAAGGTTTTTAACATTCTTACCCTTATAATACCTTTTGGGTGATAGAAAATTTAAAAAAATTAGCTTGAGTTTTCCATGCAAGCACCCTCTCCAAAATAAATTGAACACTTTGGGATCAACTAAGTTCAAAAACCATGAAAATCAGAGCGGTATGGAGCAAGATATTGCATGTGGAAGTTGGTTGCACAGAGCTCTTAGTTAAGAGAGAGAAAACAAAAAAACTCCCTTAGCTTTAAGTGATGATAATGAATTTTTTGAACACTATGGGGGTCCTATTTATAGCTTTTATGGACTCAATATCGAGTATCCAACATCAAGTCCCACATGATATCAGGTAGTTGATATTAAGGTTCTTGAAAATGCATTTAATGAGGGCATTCAACATGGAAAATGAATCTCTGTGATTGATTGGGAGGTTTCATGTAAAATCCATAGTTTTGGGTTAAGTGAGAATTCATATTTAGGCATTGGTAGTGTTAGAACATGGAATCATGGGCATTAAAAGCTTTAGAAGGTGTAAGAAAAGGGGTATTGGATTCATGGTGTAGAACATATTGGTTATACGATAAGGAAAGGTTTTGAGTTCATCATTTATGCATTTGGAAGGTTCAGGATGATGTGGTTATGCTAGAAAAGTACAAGTTACAATAGTTATACAAGTGGATCCTTTCCAAAATAGGCTCTTGTGCTTAATGCCCTTGTATAACCACACCCAAAAATGTTTGTAGGCATAAAAGGGTTTGAATGCAATGCATATCTATTGAACAAAACACACATGTTAAAACCACCAATTTGAGAAAATAACTCTATGTTACACAAAACCATAACGTAGGATCATATGGATAATAAGATGAGATGGATTTTAGAAGGGATTGTAGAAATTGGGACATGAGGTGCCTTATAATAGCCATAATGAATCCTTGTGTGTTATTAATGGTTAAAGTAATTAGTAGCTCTTCTTTCTGATATTTAAACCATGTTCTAGTGACATTGCATTATTTCATGTGTTTTTTTGATAATCATAAGACTACCACAGTTGCAAGGAGTAGCATCACTTGGCGTTTTTTTCCAAGGGAGGAGTTTATTCATGGCACTTTCTCTTCTCTTTTCTATTTTTTTTTTTGGAATTCTAAGAAGCCACCAACCTTCAAGCATGGGTAACATGTTTGTTGAGTGGGACCCTCAGAAATTTATTCCTTGCCCTTTTATTTTATTCTTATCTGTGTCAACCTTACTAGAGGACTACCTTTAGGCATGGGTAACATGTCTTTCTAGTGACATGGTAAGGCAAGACTTATTATATTATTATTTTCATTTTTTTAGATCTACAAGGATATAAGTACAACCTTGGCAACATGATAGAACATACAAAAGTGATAAAAGAGATTCCATAAATCCCTTTGATGTCACACCCTTTACATTCCACTTGGTTTTGCACTTTTCTATCCAGGCACAATGATTACAAATTTATTCTTAGTTTGATGATGAAGAAGAATATCATTATGACCATGGTAAGAACCTCTTATTAATGGAATGGGTGGATGGATGATGTGGCCTCACTATCCAAGTAATCAGTCCCTCATGACTGGACAACATAAAGAAAACCTCACCTTGATGGGCTACATGAAGTTGTTTTATTCACAAGGGAGATTACTGACAAAGGAAATGAAAAAAAAATGTGGAAAAAGTTCAAAAAGATAGAAAAAATTTGTATTAAGAAATGAGAAAATGATAAAAAATTGTAAAACAAAAAGATGAAGAACACCTATTAATTTTAAATGTTAGGATAGGGCATCTCCCCCATGACTAAGCATTTGACCATGACAAGAACTAATTAGTGGATAGGCAAGCTCAATGCATTTGTAAAATGGTGTTAAACTTTCATTTCTGAGTCACTGGGTGTCTTTTGAGTTAGTGGCAGTTACATAGATAGGTTGTTGCTCACTCACTTGGTTAGTAAATGTACGGTGGGTCAAAGTATAAGTTGTGTTAAATTTGTGGATGTTTGGCCCATGAATACACCCTTTATCATGATTAGTTATGCATAGATTTATTTGTCTCTCCACAGTGCTAGATTCATGGCTTCTATTAGGTGTTGGAGTAATGATGGATGTTAACCTTCGCAGAAGATCAGAGGATGTTGGTTGTGAAAGGAAAGGTGTTGCATTGAATTAGCATTCTACTAGTTTGGATGAGTTAGTAGGTGCACGATGTTATGCTTATGCATGGAAGTTGTCCTAAAGAAAGGACATTTTAGGATTGTGGTGGGAACCTATTGGCATTATCATGTCTATGCACATTCATAGCACAAGTGACATTCTTTTGTTGATTTTATGGTGTTGAACCTTTTTGTGTTGTTGGTTGTGACATGTGATGGGGGTGGGGTATGAGAATATTGAGGATATGATGGAGGGTAAGAGGTGTAACATGGTGATCCTTCAAGAGATGTCATAGGTCGATGATAATCGGGAGAGTGGTAGTAGCGATTTGAAGTAGGTGACATAGAACTAGTTGGGGAAATATGTTGTTGAACATAATATCTATATGGGTTCGGATGGTAGTAAGGGTAGGGTTGGTTTGATGATGGCCTCTTCCACAATTGTGGGTTTTACCACTACGGTTGATTACAGTGTTGAGGCTCGTAAGAAGTCCCACTAGGATAGTACAATTGGTTGTAGAATTGTGTATAGTTACCTTGTGAGAAAGCTAGTTTCTTGGGCATGTGCTTTTGTATGAACTTGGGATTTATTGTAAAAGCCCAATACTCATGTACATGCAACATGACTAGGCAATAGCCCTTCGGATGGTCATATATGTAGATGTCACATCCGTCATCTTCTTTTGTGGTTGAGTATATAGCCTCTTTTTCTTCAGCCATTTTCTTTGTTTGCCGATAAGTGTTCCTATTTTTTTCTTGGTTCTTTTTCCTTCGTTTATTGTGATTGCTTGATTTGTTTTGCGTTACTCTCTCCTCTATGGTTTTTACGAAAGTTGTAACTTTCTCATTTATCCATTTTGACATCCTATCAAACCTTACTTCAAGTTCATCGATAAACCTTTGTATTGACAAGGTTTGTTGCAAAATCACCTTATCGAGAGCTACATCTTTCTCCTTATCATAGATGTGGATCTTTTTCCTTTGAAGAGTTGGATCCTAGTGATATTTCCAAACATTCTCTCATTTACATAGCTCTCCTTCTTATTTGGCCACATGTTTAATTAGCTTTTAGATCTAATGGGTTTGTAGCTCGTATAATTAACCTTGAGCATACGTCCTAAGGGTCTTCTTTGTTTCATTACAAAGGCCACCTATGATGTGGAAAAGTTGCTTTTCCTTAGAGAAACCATGGCCTGGGAATCTATTTAGTAGAGAATAGTATCTATCTAGGGCCATATCAAAGGGTTCATGTTGTTCTTGCTTCCATTCTTGGATTCATTTCCTTAGGTTGGAAACCCTTGCATAGGTTTGGTAATTCTCGTCGAAGAGTTCCAGCATTGTGGGCCACTAACAGATTGAATTTGATTTCAATGTTGTATATCCTAATTTTGCTTTATCTATTAATGTCCTAGGAAAGAGATTAAGATTTTTCCATCCACTTTCAATGTTATGTATGATACAAGCATCATGGAAGGCTTGTAAATGATGTTGTGGATCAGAATCATAGCCTCTTGTAAATTTAGGGATATTATTGATATCAAGCCTTTTTATGCGCTTTTCCTACAATGCTTGTGGGGTATCTTAACTACCTTTGTGATTTGTAGCATGCTCTTAGTGGCTAACAAGGGTTCATGATCATTAGACATGTCATAATGAAAATTTCTATTTCTATTCATTTAATCATGATGATCTTGTCTATGTTCATTTTGATGTCTTTGATTTTTCTCATAGTTTCGATTTCTATTTTTATTTTGACCCCATAGTGGAGCTTTGTCTCTATACCTACATTCATCTTCATTAGAACTAGACATTAAAGAAGAAGAAGAAGATGAGGAACTAGGAGGATTACCATGGCTACTATGGTGTTTCCTAGGGTCCCTTGATTTATCTTTTCCAAGTTTTGAGGAGGTCCTAGCCCTTGAGGCCTTTCCTAGTCAAAGACCTACTTCATCTCCTCTAGGATTATCTACCTTTGGTGAATGTAGTTCTTGAGTGTAGTCAAGGTGGTCATGAACATATGAAATCCCTACACGAGGTTGATCACTCCAATTTTCTTCAACATATATCTTGTTAGTCCTCTAATGAATGTTCTTGTCATACAATGCATTATCGCTTCCTTGTGAAAAAGACATTATTGTTGGTTTATGATGTGTGTGATTTAATAGTGTTTGAAAGATAAATCATGAATGTGTTTATAGGGATCATGTATAATATAACTAATTTAGATAACTAGCACCATCCCTGGAAATGGTGCCAATGATGAGCAACGAGGTACCCCTACACCCAACCATACTAATCACGTGGTCACACGCGATTCGGTCGAATTCTATGGATGGGACTAGTTGTGCATCTAAATTGTTATGCCTTGATTGTAGTTTGTTGTCTTCACACTTGGACTAGTGGTAGCTTTGTCACATATGGTTTAGTCCAAAGTGAGACATATGATCATTAATGTTGTTCGGCCTTAAGATACTCCTAATGATCATAAAGAAAGTAATTGTTTAATCTAATTAACAATGGAATGTAATGTCTAACCAACCTAACTGCGATAAGTATCTATTCCTAACCTTTTAGAGATGCCTTGGACTTCATGCGACTATCGCTAGGGCTACCAAGCGTATTGTTATTAGGTGTACCAAACGATAACACTGCTGGGTTATCAAGTAGTTACACTTAAGCACTCACAATTAGTCATACTCATTTCACTTAATGAGAGAAATAATAAAGAGTAATGAATGATCACATTAACTAAGGAAAATAGTAAACATTTAAGCAATTAACAATAATAAAGCTAAGAGGATGCTACAATGATGGAAGTAATCTTGATCTTTATTATTGAACATGTAACATGTCTAAGAACATCACACTTGAATAAGGATGTTGTACAATCACTTAACATCACACTGTGGACATGCATTGGAAATGAAAAAAACTTGAAATCTATCAAAATTTATGAATCTATCTGTCTATCTCCTATATCCCAACCATGCACCCAAGTGTGGTATTTATAGGCTAGCATGGAAGGGACGATATCAGATCCTCAACATCGAAGGTTGTGCCCTGATATAGGATGCTTGACATTGCAACCATGCAAAACATGATTGATCAATATTAAACATTAGCTTTTAAGAATTTTGGAAAGTAATAACTTGAGCATACATTGTCTATTTGAAATATGTAAATAGTGATTTCTAACATTTTTTGATGTTTCAAACAATAGCTTGAAAATTCAAATAACCATAACTTTCAATTTAGGAATCCATTTATGGTAAATAAATAGTCATTCTAATTAGTTTTCAATTTCCAATATAATGCTATAGTCAAAATGACCATATAAGACCTCAAAAATTAGATAACTATATTAATTTTTACAAGAATGAAATTCATAAGTGACTAACATTAGAAACCCATAATTAAGAAGTTAAATGTATATTCTTCTAGTATTATGAAGCTTAGATCCTTCCCTTAGACATTATGATCCATAGTTTGTAACTTTCTACACTACTAGAGTAAGTGTCCTAAGGGCAGTAGAAATGCTATCAAAAGTTTGAAGAATGAAGCCAAACTATTATTCAAGAAATCAAGTAGTTAAAAACCAATTAGAAAATATCAATCATTAACTTAATACCTAGTTCTTTCCAAGTTACCAAGGTACTAGAGTTAATTTCAAAGAAACAAATTTAGGAACAATATCAATCCATACCATTTTGAATGTCATCATTTGATAATATTCTCCTTATGATCAAATTGCATCTCTATCTATTGACTCCCAGGGAGATGAAAATTAGGAAATTTCTTAATCCTTTTTCATTTAAGTTAAACTTCTAAAATTAAGTAAATATTCTCATGTGATGTAAGTTGAAAACACGAGGTGTGCAGAGTGTAACTTTAGTTAGGACTTGTGATTGGTAGTTGGTAGATCTTTACTTCATCACTTGTTATTGCTAATAGAATTGATGTAAATTATTGATATATTTATTAATAAAACTTTTGATGTTATTGGCTACAATATCGTAGATACGATCCCGTAGCTCAATATACGATGTGATAGATATGATGTAGTAAGCCATGGTCATGCCTATAAATAAAAACCCACTATTGTATTAAAGGATATGTCTTTGCTAACCCTTAATGAAATTCTTACAATTTATTTTCATGAACTTAGAATTCTTTGTGAATACTTACAGTGTGATGAATTACAATTGTACAACATCTTTATCTAAGTGGATTATTTTTCAACATAATTCATGAATGACAATAAAGATCAAGATTGTTTTTCATCATTGCAGCATTACACATAGAATAGATTTTCTTTTCAATGTCATTTACTTTTACTTTGTCATTTACATTTTTGGAGTCATTTACTATTATCATGTTTATTAATATAAGAGAAACAAGTACAACTAGTTTCAAGCATAAAGTATAGTTATTTAATAACCCAATAATGACTTTGCTTGATTCGCTTAGTAGTAAAGTTACTTGGTAATCGCTGTAATAATTACATTAGCTCAAGACTTGTATGATAAGCTAGGAGTAAATATTTATCATTAGTAGGCTAGAATAGCTTTATATTTTGATTGTTCCTAGTTGTTAGAACTTATAATCATTTTGACTATGTTTATCATTCGCTCACTTAGAGTTGAAACAACATCAACTGATCATATGTCTCACTAAGAGTTAAACCATACATTTTGTACTTCGCTAACTCCAAGTGAGAAAACAACGATTGTAAACTGATCATTAACTCACTAGTAGACTTACATTATCCATCCACAGATTATAATTTGATCACGCATGTATACTTATGACTTGTATGGTTGAGTGTTAGAATTTCCTACCACTCATCATTTATTTTCCTTAGATATTCTTCTCACCTATATTTTTATTTGTAGAATAAACTAGAAAACCTTAAATCTAAATCCCCATTAAAAAAGAAATTCAGGCATGAAAGCATGGAGAAAAAGTATTACAACATGAAGAAAGACCCTAAATGCATAATCATTCGAGCATGAATGAAAATTAAGAAAAGTAGTTTGTCATGTTTCCATTCCAAAATGATGTTATTTTGTAACAACAATGGTGTCATTTTATAGCTAAGTATTGTAATTATTAAAGTAAGACTCATAATGAAGGGACATTAACAAGCCAGGAAAAATTTGGTGTTGGATACCTTTAAAATTTATTTTTCTTTATTTCATTGTAGAGATTGTCACCTCGTCTATGACTAACCCACAAGTCATATCTGTGAAGGAATGGTTAAAAAAGTCAAAGAAATCATCAAGACAATAAATAATTAGAATTGAATCCAATTAAATTCCATACTTATAATTATAAATTTTCACCCTAACTTTTAACATTAAGTTCAAGAATGAAAATTAAGAATTAAATCAAATCGAAATTACAAATAATAATGGAAGATCACAAGGGAGACTTGCCTAAATTACAATTCTACCTTGTTGGTTTCATAATGTAATAATTTTGATTGTTAGACAATGGACTCCAAGAATTGCCATAAAGTTCAACAAATCTTCAACAATAACCATAGAACAATTAATTCCAATTTGATGTGGAATTCATTGGTATCAACTCCTCTCCCATTTGCTAAATAAATATTTTTTTCAATGTGTATGCACAATCGGTATCGGATGGGTGCACAAATGATGCACAATGGACACACACCTCAATACAAAGTTGAAGTCATATTTATACTACAACAAGGTACACACCTCAATACAAAGTTGAAGTCATATTTATACTACAACAAAGTTAAAAATAATTATTTTAATAATCTATGGATATTGCAAAACCCAATTCCGATCCACTATAATTGATACCATTGCTAAGTTTGACTTTTTAAATGTTTTAAATTAATACAGGAAAGAAGAGGAGGCGTATGTGATGCTCCACTCCAGGCGTTCACCATCTATGTTGGTGATGTTGGTGTTATTGATTAGAAAGTTGCTACAAATGTGCTGTTGGAGAAAATCCACATTGCTAATTAAAGATCGCTATTCATCACATTCACGTCCTTGCCACCCTGTGCCCATCCACGTGGACATTCTCAATGACAAGCCTTCTCACATTTGATTTTTCTCTTCTTGCAGGATAGATGTACATATGTAGTCATCTCTTCTTGCAGGATAGATGTGTAACAATGTGATAGCTTTGGACAACAACATGATAGTTTTCGTTGCTATCCATTGACAGCTTACGTTGCTATCCTTGGCAAGCAACGTGTGGAAACGATTGTCATCGATTGCAACATATGGTGAAAACTCGTTGCAATCCATCCGTCGAAATCTATTCATTGTTATCTTGTAATGGTCTCATATTTTTATAATAAATGGTAATTGATTCCGAGGCCTTTTGGGTTCTTGATGGGAGAACATGGCACGGGGAATCAATTGCAGTGTAGCAGTTCAGGTCCCTTTCACAGTCGCTTACAGTCTGCATACACCATCATCGCAGAGCGCCCGTGTGAAAGAAGATCCGGAACATTCAGGCATCAATGGCATCAATGGCTGGAGGTCAGTTCGATCTATTTTTCAAAATTGATTTGTGCATTTTTGTTTCATGCACATTTGTAGATTAAGAGATCTGTTTTTACATGCTTCCGCTTATGCAATCCGGTTTTTGATGCACGTAAGATTTATTACATTTGGTATCAGAGCGAGGTTGGATCTCTACCTTGATGCTTAGTTTTGGTTTTCTGGGTTTTGCTACATTGTTTCTGTCTGCAAATTTCTGCGATTTTTGTCTATGCATTTCGGGGTTCTACAATTTTTGTCTACATATTTTTATGATGTTAATAGATCTAGTGAGATCTGGAACCTCGATTTATGGTGCCCCTTTAGCCCAATTAGAATGAGTGCTTCAGCGTTTGGATCCTTGATTTTTCATGCTGGCCTTATGTTTTCTTCTGGCCATGGATCTGCTACCCTAAGAGAATGGTGCTATCTCGGGTAGTCTATCCGATTGAGGCAATGGGTGCTGTAGGAAGAGTAAAGGATTGAATATTGCTGTTGCTATTTCTATAAGCGACTGTCAAAATTTAACAGAACCTTTGTATTTCTGCTAGGATTTTGCTTGCCATAATTTTGAACATACCGATAAGTGATGCCCTGGTATTTTGAAATATCCTTTGACATGAAAAAGGAATTTTACTACAATTTTGGACATTTGAATTTAAACTGATGGCCTTTGAAATATTTAATTTGCTCACATAGGTGAGTAATTTTGGCATTTGGAATGACAGTTTTTAATATTGCCATTTTTCGAAATAAGGATGCATTGATTTAAATGATTCATGTGGAAGAAAATATATATATAGATATATATTCCATTGTTGTTTTGAAAAATGGCAATTATGGACTCATGTTTTGGTGTTTTTCAAGCAAGAAATGATTGTAGGTTTTTTCATGCTTGCTTAGAATTTAATTGCATTTTGTCAATATTGATTTTGATGCATAATGTAATCGTATGTATAACAAGAAAGAAAATTTTTGCATCATTTACTAGTGATCCTTATAATTTGTATAGTCATAGAGTGGCCACAGCATCTTTGATTATACAAAATTATAAATTAAGAGTTTTGGATCACATAAGTAATTGTGATTAATCACATGTAATATAATAGACTTTATCCCACAGGAATTTCTATTATATTTAATGTGGTCAATCAGGATGAAATGTTGAATTATTTTTCTTAATTTGCCCACAGGGATTAAGAAAAGGCATATAATTCAATAGTTTCCTCATAAGGATATATGGATCTATTTGAATTAAAATTTAGCCCACAGGCAATTTTATGTCATTTGATTCATATCTTGCATGTTTTACATTGGTAAATGTGCCCTAAGGTATTTCATCACATATATAGTATTGTGATTAATCATCTGTCATATGATAGATTTTGTCCCACATGAATTTCCATTATATTTACAGTGATTAATCAGGGTGAAGTATTGAATTATTTTTCTTAATTTGCCCACAGGGATTAAGAAAAGGAATATAGTTTAATAGCTTCATCATAAGGATATATGAGTCTGTTTGAATTAAAATTTAGCCCACAGGCAATTTTATGTCATGTGATTCATATTTTTGCATGTTTACATTGGTACACATGTCCTACAGTTTATAGCCTAAAATTTAGTGACATAAGCATGTTTATTTTGCAGCTATGCAACCTGTAAATTACTCTGACTTTAAATGTGACATTCCTGAATTGATGGGTGATAATTACAAGGTGTGGAAGGAGAGAATTCTCCTTCATTTAGGATGGATGGACATTGATTATGCTATCCGTAAGGATGAACCACCTGCGGTTAATGCAACCAGCCATCCAGATGATATTGGTCTTTATGATAAATGGGAGCGATCTAATCGTCTCTGCGTAATGTTCATAAAAACCAAGATCTCGGCTGGTATACGTGGATCATTGGAACAGTATAACAATGTGCGCGCTTTGTTAAAAGCTATTGATGAACAATTTGAAACATCAGACAAAGCGTTGGCCAGCACCTTGATAATGAAGTTCTCATCCATGAAGCTCACTAGAATTGGTGGTGTGCGTGAGCACATCATGCACATGAGGGACATAGCGGCTCAACTAAAAACACTTGAGGTTGAGATGTCTGAATCTTTCCTTGTGCACTACATCCTAAACATGCTCCCACCACAGTATGGACCCTTTAAGATTTCTTACAACACACATAAGGACAAATGGTCAATTAATGAATTGATGACCATGTGTGTGCAAGAAGAGGGTAGACTTGCCATGGAAGCAAAGGAAAGTGTGCATCTGGCCATGCAAGGAAAGAATACAAAACAAGTCAACACTAAAGGGAAGGGAAAAATCCCTCCACAAGCTGATATCAAGAAGGAATCTAGATGCTTTTTCTGTAAAAAGAAAGGGCACATAAAGAAAGATTGCCTTAAACATCAGAGATGGCTTGAAAAGAAAGGTACTCAATCCTCATTTGTTTGTTTTGAATCTAATATGGTTGATGTTAGTCATAACACATGGTGGATTGACTCCGGTTCTACAATCCATGTTACTAATTCCTTGCAGGGATTAGCAAACCTAAGGAAGCCAGTAGGAAGTGAGTCATGCATCTATTCGGGCAACAAGATGCGCTCACATGTGAAAGCGATTGGCACATGCAAATTAGTTTTAAGTAGTGGTTTTGTTTTGGATTTGGAAAGGACATTTTACATTCCTTGTTTTTCAAGGAATTTAATTTCTGTATCAAGGCTTGTATCATTGGGATTTTCCTTTAACTTTTCAGATACTATGTTCAGTGTATCTTATAGATCTGAAATAGTTGGAAATGGTACATTAACAGATGGTCTTTTTCAACTTAATTTACAAAACGACACTTCTTACACTTCTATGCATGTTCATGCTGGCATTAAGCGATGTGTTATGAATGAGGAATCCTCTATGTTATGGCATCGTAGATTAGGCCATATCTCCATTGAGAGAATCAAGCGCTTGGTAACTGATGGAGTACTTAGTACTCTTGATTTTACTGACTTTGACACTTGTGTAAACTGCATAAAGGGAAAGCAGACCAATGTGTCAAAGAAAGGTGCCAAGAGGAGTTCTGCCATATTAGAAATCATACATACGGATATTTGTAGTCCAGATATGGATGCATATGATCAACGGTATTTCATTACCTTTATTGATGACTACTCACGATACATGTATCTCTACTTGCTTCATCACAAAAATGAAGCTTTAGATGCCTTTAAGGTATTTAAGGCTGAAGTAGAGAAACAATGCGGTAAGCAAATAAAGATAGTGAGGTCTGATAGAGGTGGTGAATACTATGGTAGATACACTGATGATGGACAAGCACCTGGTCCCTTTGCTA
Organism: Gnetum montanum; assembly: GCA_015680685.1. Lineage (NCBI taxonomy): Eukaryota > Viridiplantae > Streptophyta > Gnetopsida > Gnetales > Gnetaceae > Gnetum > Gnetum montanum. Next base: position 944,482 of record MNCI01011925.1, on the reverse strand, counting down.
AGTTTCTTCAAGAGCATGGGATTGTTGCCCAATACACTATGCCTGGTTCTCCGGACCAAAATGGTGTGGCAGAAAGAAGAAACCGAACATTATTGGACATGGTGCGGAGTATGCTTAGCAGCTCCAAGCTTCCTAAGTCTTTGTGGAATGAAGCCCTTAAGACGGCAGTGTATATATTAAACCGAGTTCCAACCAAGGCTGTCTCTAAGACACCATTTGAATTGTGGAAAGGTTGGAAACCGAGTTTGCGACATATACGCATTTGGGGATGCCCGTCTGAGGTAAGAGTCTATAATCCACAAGAGAAGAAGCTAGACCCTAGGACCATAAGTGGGTATTTCGTTGGATATTCCAAACGGTCTAAGGGATACAGATTTTATTGTCCATAACATACTACTAGGTTTGTGGAATCAAGGAATGCTAAATTTCTTGAGAATGACTTGATTAGTGGGAGTCATCATTCCTAGAACAAAATTCCAGTGACTGATCATGCGGATGCTCAACCCTCTACTTCAAGTACTCGATTGATTGTTGTACACAACACGCCTACAGTACAAATATGTGATGTACATCCACCAGTCGTTGAAGTTCCACAAACTACTGGTCAAGACATAGTAGATCCAGCTGAACAACAGATACCAGTTCCTGTTGAACAGCCCGTTGATCATCTTGCCCCTCAGGAGCCTGATGAACCAACATTAAGACGATCTACTAGAATAAAGCGATCAGCGATTCCTAGTGACTATATAGTGTATCTACAGGAATCTGACTACAACATAGGAGCCGAAAATGATCCTGACACGTTTTCACAAGCCATGAGTTGTAAGGAATCCGACTTATGGTATGATGCCATGAAAGATGAGATGAACTCTATGTCCACTAATGGAGTCTGGGATCTTGTCAAGTTGCCCAATGGTGTTAAAGCCATAGGATCCAAATGGGTCTTCAAGACTAAAAGAGACTCCTTGGGCAACATTGAAAGATATAAGGCTAGACTTGTTGCCAAAGGGTTCACTCAGCAGGAGGGAATAGATTACATGGAGACCTTTTCTCCTGTATCTAAGAAGGACTCCCTTCGTGTGATCATGGCATTGGTAGCTCACTTTGATTTTGAACTACATCAAATGGATGTGAAAACAACATTCCTTAATGGTGATCTAGAGGAAGAGGTTTATATGAAACAACCTGAAGGATTCTCCTCTAATGATGGTGAGCAATTGGTATGCAAGCTTAAGAAGTCTATATATGGCTTGAAACAGGCCTCCCGTCAGTGGTATTTGAAATTCCATGATGTCATCACTTCATTTGGCTTTGAAGAAAACATCATGGATCAATGCATATACCAGAAGGTCAGTGGGAGTATAATCTATTTTCTTGTCCTCTATGTGGATGATATCCTTCTTGCAACCAATGATCATGGATTTTTATATGCGGTGAAATAATTTCTCTCTAAGAATTTTGACATGCAGGATATGGGTGAGGCATCTTATGTCCTTGGCATTAAGATCCATAGGGATAGATTTAGATATATTCTAGGTCTATCACAGGAAACCTATATTAATAAAATTCTAGAGAGGTTTCGGATGAAAGATTGTTCACCAAGTATTGCACCCATTGTAAAGGGTGACATGTTCAATTTGAACCAGTGCCCTATGAATGATTTAGAGAACAGTCACATGAACAACATTCCATATGCTTCAGCTGTTGGAAGCCTTATGTATGCTCAGGTCTGCACACGACCTGACATTGCATTTGCTGTGGGGATGTTGGGCCGATATCAGAGTAATCCAGGTATCGACCACTGGAAGGCTGCAAAGAAAGTCATGAGGTACCTTCAAGGTACAAAGGATTACATGCTTATGTATCGACGAACTGACCATTTGGAGGTGATTGGCTACTCCGATTCAGACTTTGCTGGCTGCGTTGATTCCAGGAAATCAACATCAGGTTATGTTTTTATGCTAGCTGGAGGAGCCATCTCCTGGAGGAGTGGAAAGCAAACCTTGGTTGCTACTTCCACAATGGAGGCAGAGTTCGTTTCTTGTTTTGAGGCTACTTCACATGGTGTATGGTTAAAGAGTTTCATATCAGGGCTTAGAATTCTGGATTCAATATCTAGGCCATTACAGATATTTTGTGACAATTCAGCTGCTGTCTTTATGGCTAAGAATAATAAGAGTGGCAGTCGAAATAAACACGTCGACATAAAGTACTTAGCCATAAGGGATCGCATTAAAGAAAATAAAGTGGTCATAGATCATATCAGCACTGAATTAATGCTAGCTGATCCTTTGACCAAAGGAATGCCACCACGGTCATTCAAGGATCATGTCACTCGGATGGGACTTAGTTCCGTGATGTAATATGTTGTACAACATTACAGTGTTAATGAAACTCTATTCAGTTGTGCGTTTTCTCATACAGTTGCGCATAAAGTCATTAGAGAACACACACATAAGGTCGGACTGCGAATAAACATTGGGTTTATTCATACAGTTAAAGTTACCATATAAAGGAATTAACTTTGAGAAATAATACATTGTAATACATGGAAGATACTACTCGCATTAAGAGGAACTATCGCCATGATTCATGTATTTGTTTCTTAAAGTTGGATATTAGAATAAATATGGAGACCAAGTGGGAGATTGTAACAATGTGATAGCTTTGGACATCAATATGACAGTTTTCGTTGCTATCCATTGACAGCTTACGTTGCTATCCTTGGCAAGCAACGTGTGGAAACGATTGTCATCGATTGCAACATATGGTGACAACTTGTTGCAATCCATCCATTGAAATTTTTTCATTGTTATCTTGTAATGGTCTCATATTTTTCTAATAAATGGTAACTGATTCCGAGGCCTTTTGGGTTCTTGATGGGAGAACATGGCACGGGGAATCAATTGCAGTGTAGCAGTTCAGGTCCCTTTCACAGTCGCTTACAGTCTACATACACCATCACCGCAGGGCGCCCATGTGAAAGAAGATCCGGAACATTCAGGCATCAATGGCATCAATGGCTAGAGGTTAGTTCGATCTATTTTTCAAAATTGATTTGTGCATTTTTGTTTCATGCACATTTGTAGATTAAGAGATCTGTTTTTACATGCTTCCGCTTGTGCAATCCGGTTTTTGATGCACGTAAGATTTATTACAAGATGTACATCTGTAGTCGTGCAAATCTCCTCTCTTGTCTATAAAGATCTTGCTTGGGGGATCAGAGATTTGGCTTGCATTTGCATGATGATGATGATAATGGATTGCAGAAATTGTAGGTTTACTTGCATTACCATATGAGTTATAGAGGATCTCCTTGAGTAGTGCTGCAACATTTTTCATGATGTGTCTCTCTTCTAGGTTAGAGTTGTCACACAAAATACCAGTGCCCTATACCGGGACCATCCTTTGGATCTACGTGTCAAGCCAGCCTTGCAGAACAAACATATGGGTTTGCATTTATGTGTTTTGGTGTTGCGATGCAAATGAATGCAGAGGATTTTATGTAGTGAATATGATGATGGAGGTGAATATCCAGAACTTGAAAGGATGATAGCAATACAAAAATGTTGATTTTGTCTTGGAGAAATTCAAGATGATGTTGCCTTTTACTGCTGCAAAAAAATGTATTGTATCGTACCATCATACAGGGCGACATTCAGGATTTATTCTTCACTTGGTTCAAATATTCCATTTTAGCAATCATCCATAAACGTCTTGAGGGAATGGAAAAAGCACATTGGAGATGCATGTTGATGTAGAGACTTCTCTAGATTATCCTCTTATCCATTGTTGTAATATCTTGAAATTCTTTGGTGGCAAATTGCCACAAGTCAATGATGCATTGCATATTAAAATGATTGTTTTGCTTTGTGGTCTTGTAGATCTATTGTCAGCCAAGGCATCACCGCTGAGATTTTGGTGTTAATAGCTACCCTCATTTTAATATATAGATATAGTATATATATATATATGCGCTATATTTTTAGAATTACATTAATATATAATAAAAATATCATATTAATTAAAATAAACTAATAACTAATACTAATACTAATACTTACTAGTAAACTAAAATAAAATAAATATTAATTTAACACTAACAAAATATTTATTAAAAACTGAACTAAATTTTGGGGTTCAACACAGCCCTCAACTAGCCTATGGCCAGTGCTTGGTTATAAAGGCAAAAATAAAATATTAATAGAGACATAAAATTATTTATTCCAAGATATATATTTTAAGCTAACAAAAAAATTAAACTTACCATTAAGCAAATGTTTATTTACTAATTATTTATTAAATATGTATATATGATTATTTCTCTTTTGATGATATATTTTTATTCTTGGATATGAGTCCACATATAACTCGGTTAGGAAGGCCCTACCTAGGATTGCTTGAGCATAATGTCACCTCACAAGGTTTGCTTCATTAGGTGTAAGAATGTCTTATAACCTCAAGGTTTAAACCTCTCCTATGATTTAAGAATTTGAGATGCATTACTTACATCTAACTCATTCCCTAACTTGTCTTGGTTCAACTTCCAATTTGGTTATACCTTACTATCATATCCTTTATTACGTGGTTATCCTCTGCGCCCCCCCACCCAATTAAGCTAAGGTATGTAACATACTTTGGTTAATTAGCAAAGAAAAATTATTAAAATGAGATATGGTTAAAGGATATACCAAAAGAAAGAATTGCCCTGGGTTTTATATATCTAGACTAAGAAGGAACCAAAGGAAATGGGTGAAAAAGTATTAGTATCCATCATTGGCTACCATAGTAGGGATCTTGACCATTGATGCCTATGAAAGACATGATGGGAAACATAAAGAAAACCCATGCACATAAGTACCACTAGTCAAAGGGATGACCATGTAAGAGAAAAGATGAAGATAACTCAACAAAAATGAAAAAGAGGAATATCAAAAGTTAAAAATGAGGTAAAAAAAAAAGAAAGCATTAATATGAGAAGTACAAAATAAAAAAAAACAATAGTCTAAAAAGTACAAAGAAAAATAAGCAATGTAACTAAATAACAAAGTAAAAGGAATGATTAAAAGTGAAGATGTCCATTAAAATACCAACTATGGATTAGTGACTCCTTTTCTATCGATGTTATACCCTAGTTCTAAGGTAGTGGCATCGAGAGTAGATTGATAATTGGTGTCTAACTCTTAAACACTTTGCTTACAGAAGGGGGTTCTTATTGGATGCTTAAAATTGTGAGCTTGGAGCATCGCCCCAATTGTAAGGTTCTTGTCGAAGTCGGGCCTAGCTCATAATTGAAGGTTCTTGTGGGATCATTTTTGTTTTTGTTTTTTTTTTTGCATTTTATCTTGTCTATTTGCAATCTCTTTTTTTTCTTTGTTGTTTTTTTCATCAATTTTTTTTTTGCTGCAAAAAATTCAATATCTAATCGACTTCAATCATGAGGTTATTGTGGAGGCCAATTTCATTTTTTAAGGGTTGCTCACATAGATAGATGCTTTTTACTACCGAAGAAGCTAGGTCCAATATAACACACCCTTCTCACCTTCGTGACTCATCCAAGTAAACATTTAATAGAAACTAAACACCAATAAGCATTACCCTAAACTAAGCTATATAGCTACCTTGACTTATGAACAATGTACTTAAAGAATATTGTTTTAAAATAATGAAATTTATTATGTGTAAGACATTTATTAGTCTAAGGCTCACCATTAGTTGGATTTTGGGTTTAAACCTACCTATTTCAAGGTAGGAGGAGTTGTCCTTCTCCCTTGCATTCCAGACATGATGCTACCGAATTTTTTATAGTCCCAACTCACAATAGAATGTCCTATTGCCCTCTACATTTTTCAAGGTAAAAGTTGTAGATTGAAAGTAGTTCTTTATTTGATGATGAAAGAGTCTAGTTTAGGGGTATTTTTAAAAGCTAGGACTTCTAATGAATGGTTTTCATGTAATTCATCTATAGTGGGATAAGTTGGATCACTTAGCTCTATTAATTTGTCTTCTCCAGGTTCCTCAATGTGGTGTTGATAATATAACTTAAGTCTTTGACCATTGACTAGGAATGTTGTTTAGGAATCATCAATAGATGATCTAAGGACACTTTCATCATCATGGGGTTGAATAACTAAATATGGGCCTTTCCACCTAATTGTTAATTTTCTTGGAAATTTATGTAGTCTCATATTGTAAAGTAAAACTTTATCACCTATGGACAATTTTTTTTAAAGATACTGTTATCGTGTAATGTTTTCATTTGTCTTTTTACAATTCTTTGCTTGTTCAGAGCATGTAGCCTCATTTCATCAAGTTCATGAAGTTGATTAATTATAGAGGATTGGTTGATGTCTTCATCAAAATTAAGCTATTGGGCTAATCATAAAGATTGATATTTTAGTTCAACTGGTAATAGACATAACTTACCATAAACTAATTGATAAGGTGAATATCCTAAACTTGGTTTATAAGTAATTCTATAAGCCTAAGGTGCATCTTGTAGTTTTTCAGACCAATCCTTCTCTTTGGTGCATAAGTTTTTGTTAAGATATTTATGATAATTCTATTAGCATTCTCTACATGGCCATTTTTTTGTGGATGATAGGAAGTAGCTATCTTATGTTGGATACCATAAGACTTTAAGGAATTTTTCCATGATTTTACTAGCAAAGTGGGTTTCCTGATCACTAATGATCATCTGTGGAGTTTCAAACTATGTTAAAATATGTTTCCTAAGGAATGCTACAACTACCTTTATATCATTCATTGGGGTGGCTTTTGCTTCTACCCATTTGGTAACATAGTCAATACAAACCAAAATGTATTAACATCCATTAGATGGTGGAAATGGTCCTAAAAATTCTATACCCTACACATTAAATGATTCTATTAGTAAAATGCATTTTAAGGGCATTTCATGTTTTTGTTATGGCTCCCTTTCATTGATATTTATCACACTCTTGCACATACTTATGTGCATCTTTAAAAATGGAGGGCCAATAAAATCCACTTTGAAAGATTTTGATAGTAGTATGTTTGCTATCAAAATGGCCTTCCCCTAAATCATCATGGCACATTTGTAAAATTTCTTGTTGTTCATTTTCAGCCACACATCTTCTTGCTATTTTGTCTTTATATATTTTATAGAGGTATAGACTACTCCAAATGTATCTAGATATCCTACATAAAAAATATTTTTTTTCTTAGTCCAATTGGTAGGAATTTTCATAGTAGCAAGATAGTTGGCTATATCAGCAAACCAAGGATCCTTCTTTGTAGAAAAGGTTGTCCATTAGGAAATTCATCATTAAAAATTCTTTGTGTTTGGTTCTCATCAGGATTTTCTAGCCTGGAAAGATTATCTGCTACTACATTTTCCCTACCTCTTTTATCTTGAATAGCTAAGTTAAATTCTTGGAGTAATAACCACCATCTCATTATTCTTGCATTTTTTATTTTTTTTGGTAGCTAAGAATTTAATGGCTGAATGATCAGTATATACTCTAGTTTTATATCTAATTAAATAATGTCTAAATTTATCTAGAGCATATACTATAGCTAATAGTTCTTTTTCTGTAGTTGTATAATTTACTTGGCTTGGTCTAGAATTTTGGACACAGAATAAATCACTCTTGGTTTATTATCAATGTATTGTTCCAAAACTACCCCCATTGCTATGTCACTTGTGTCACACATTAAATCGAATGAATAATCCCAGTTAGGTGCATTTAGTATAGGGGCTATGGTTACTCGTATTTTTAGTTCCAAAAATGTTTCATGACATTTATTGGTCCAAAAAAATGAAACATCCTTTTCTAAGAGCATATAGAATGGTTTAGCAATTTTTGAGTAGTCTTTGATAATTCTTCTATAATATCTAGCATGTCCTAGAAAAGATCGAAGAGTCTTTAAATTGGTTGGAGCTATAAATGTAGATATGACTCTAATTTTCTCATAATCCATTCTTATCCCTTCTTTGGAAATAACATGTCCTAATACTACACCACTTGTAACCATTAAATGACTCTTTTCCCAACTTAGTTTTAAGTTTTTATCTATACATCTATTTAAGATATGTTCAAGATGTTGTAAGGGTTCATCATAAGTATCCCCATAAACTGAATAATCATCCATAAAGACTTAAACATAATCTTCTAACATATTCGAAAATATTGAGATCATGGCTTTTTGAGAAGTGGTTGGTGCATTACAAAGGTCAAAAGGCATTCGTCTATAAGCAAAAGTTCCATAAGGACATGTAAAGGTTGTTTTATGTTGGTCTTCAAGGGGAATAGCTACTTGATTGTAACCACTAAATCCATCCAAAAAATAGTAATATTCATGTCCTTCTAGTTTTTCTAGAAGTTGATCTATGTATGGTAATGGAAAATGGTCCTTTTTTGTGTTTTGATTTAATCTTCTATAGTCTACAAAAGCTCTTCATTTTTCACCTTTTTTTGGGACTACAGTAATGGGGCTTACCCATTCACTATCTGCTATTGGATAAATGATTTCTTCTTTCCAAAGTTTTGTAATTTCGTCCTTAACTATTTGTTTTAAGATTGGATTAATTCATCTTGGGGGAATTCTTATTGGTTTGACATTGTTTTCTAGATAGATATGGTGTTGGAAAATGTTGGGTGAGATTTCTTAGTGAAGGTCCTTATAACTCCATGCAAATGCCTCAAATTTACTATGCAAGATTTCTAATAGTTTGTTTTCTTGCTCATTAGTAAGTTGGGAATTTATTATTAAGAGCTTTTTTTGATCTAGAAAAATATACTTAAGTGTATTAGGTAATTCTTTAAGATCCAAGGAATCTTTATTTGTAGGTTGAATTATTTCTTTAATATTTCTTGATCTTAAATTTAGAATTTGATCAAGGAAATCTTGTTTTTCTTTAGTTGAGGGGTCTAAAGGTCCTTCCTCAAAATTATTTAACACTAAGGTTTCCCTATCTTGTGCCATTGATGAAGTGGGTAGAGTGTAGAGCGTTCTTACTTCCTTCAAGTTTGTATTTAAATGATCTTCTTTTACCTTATCATATATATTTAGTGTAAAAGTAAGATTTGCAAATGAGAGTTAAAGTTGGCTAGATCTACAATTAATTACTGCATCCGCTAGTGCTACCCAAGGTCTACCTAATATAATGGGGAAACAATCAAGATGTTTTACTTCCATGACAATAAAATCAATTGGGTATTTCCCTTTTCTACCTCTATTATTAAGTCTTCTATGATTCCTATGGGTTTTACACTCAAACCATTAGCCAATGATATTGTCATGTTTACTTTTCTTATATCCTCTATATCTAGTGATCTAGCCATTTCAAGAGGCATAATATTAATACTAGCTCCTAAATCCAATAGGGCATTTCTAATTTCTTGTCTATTTATCTTGATTGGAATTGTAGGAACTCCTGGATCTTGGTATTTAGGAATTTCATGTCTTTGTATAAGTTGAGAAATATTATGAACTAAATAAACTTGTTTAGGAATTTTTTCTTTTCTTCTCTTGGTGCATAATTCCCTTAAGTATTTGGCATAGAGTGGTGTGTCTTTTACTACTTGTTCTAAAGGAATATGTAAGTATAATTCACTAAACATTTTTTTCAAGATGGGCTTCGGTTGTGAAGTTTTCTTGTAATCGTTTAGGGAAAGGAGGTAAAATTGGTTGTCTAGAAAGTAATGGTTGTTCTTTCTCCCTAATTAGTTGATCTTTCTCATTGACTACTTGTGTTTTTGTTTCCTCTTGTGTTTCCACCTCTTGGAATCTCACCTTCTTTTGGGGTTTAGGTTCAATTTTTTTCCACTCCTTGTAGTAATGGAATGTAATTACTCTTTTCCTTTTCTTTGAGATGTAGGAGTAGGTTCAGGTTGAGATGGTAAATCATTTCTAGTCAAGTCCTGAAATCTTCTCCTAGTTTCACTCATAAATTGTCTACTTTCTTCTATGAAGGAAGTGAGGCTTTCGATGAGTTTATCCAAATGTTTATTAGTTGGATTCTTAAATGGCCTAAAATCATTTTGAGGATATTGTTGTGGGTAGAATGGTCATTGAGGAAAGTTCATTTTTGGTTGGCTCTTAAATTGTTGAAAAGCCTTAGCTGACTCTTGCATTTCCTCTTGACAATAACACAAGGCTAGGCAGGTTGTTTGGTCATGTTGGGGACCACCACAAATGTTGCATGCTCCTTTGAATTCCATGAGCTTGTTTTTTAATCAATCATGTTAACTCATCGACTTTTCTATTTAATTGTTCTATTTTTTGAGTCATGCCTTGCATAATGTTGGGTTTTAGCCAACGTTTACTTTGGTCTACTAATGAATCTATAATTCTCCAACCATCTTCTGGTGTCACATTTAAAATATTTCCCCCACATGCAAAGTCAACATTTTTTCTACAATAGGGCAGTAAACCTTCTACAAAGATTTAGATTAATTAATGGGTTGGGAAGCCATGGTTTGGATTTCTTAAACATAACCCTTTAAATCTATCAAAGGTGCTTTCATAGTCCTCATCCTCATGTTGCATAAAACTCATTAATTGCTTTGTTAATGAGTATAGCCTATCATTAGAAAGAAATCTTTGCAGGAAAGCATTTTTAAATTCATCCCAAGAACTAATTTGTGTTCAAAGGGTTTGTAGCCAAAAATTAGCTTTTTCTTTTATGGTTGATTTGAAAGCAATCATTTTAGTCCTATCCGTACTTTGAGGTGCTAACATAGCTAATGTTGTTTCAAACTCTCTTATGTGAGTGACTGGATCTTCATCATTTGTCCCCTTAAAAATAGGTAATAAGTGAATATTTTTAACCTCTACATCTCTTCCTTGTGGGAAAACCAATGGGCCCTGAGGTATATTTGATTTTCTTTGATTTAATAATTCTCCAAGGGTTTTTCCTAGGAATGGCTAATTCATTTGAACATTAGAACTCAAACTACCAAAAGAGAGAGGAATTGGTCCTAAAGAAAATGGAGGAGGTACATGATGTGAGGATGATCCCATAGTATAAGTTGAAGCTATTGTTGGACTTACTATAGGACTTGGTAATCAGGTTACTATTGGTGGAGTTTGTATATTCAAAGTACTTATTGGTTGGGTAATACCTCCTATTATGGTTACATAGGTTGACATTGGGTTAGTATTTAGATTTTGAGATCCTGCCCCCGTAGTTGAACTCATGGTTGATGTTGGAATGTCAAATAGAGGGTTGACAATTATGGAAAAATTAGGTTGTATTTTCTCATTGGGATTTTGTGTTTCCTGAGGGGAAGAATAATTAGATCCTGTTCATATTAGTTATTTTTGGTTTTGGTTTTGATTAACTTTCATACGTTTATAAAGGGTAAGTGTGCTTCTAGATGGCTGAATTCGTGTAGGTTTCCTCGGTTGCTTTGTTGATTTCATTTAACCTGAACACTCTTCGTTGGCACATTCATGGGCTACCATTCCTAAGAATTTACAAATTGATTTAATAGCTTCTACTATCACAGCTTTAATTGCAACCTTTTTTGACAATTTTGGCTAGTTGTATGATAAGAGGAATTGATTCTTGGGATTTTCTTTATTTTTATTTTTATTTTTCTTTAAGTAGGAAAAACAAGTAAAAGAAACCATTTCTTAAATTACAAAAATAAAAGAAAAATAAAATAAAATGCATAAATAAAATTCATGAATAAATAAATAAAATAAAATAAAATAACAATTAAAGCTTACTAAACCCTTGATGATGATTAACTCTGTCGACCTCCCCGACAATGGTGCCAAATTTGATGAGCCAGACAAAATTTGGTGCTAGATACCTTTAAAATTTATTTTTCTTTATTTCATTGTAGAGATTGTCACCTCGTCTGTGATTGACTTGTGAGTTGTATTCGTAGAGGAGTGGTTAAAAAGTCAAATAAATAATTAGAATTGAATCCAATTAAGTTCCACACTTATGCCTATTACTCACAAGTATAATCATAAAATTTCACCCTAACTTGTAACATTAAGTTCAAGAATGAAAATTAATAATTAAATCAAATCAAAATTACAAATAATAATTGAAGATCACAAGGGAGACTTGCCTAAATTACAATTTTGCCTTATTGGTTTCACAATGTAACAATTTTGATTGTGAGACGATGGAGTCCAAGAATTACCACAAAGCTCAACAGATCTTCAATAATAACCACAAGAACAATTAATTCGAAATTGATGTGGAATTCATTGGTATCAAATCCTCCTCTCCCATTTGCTAAATGAAATTTTTTTCAATGTGTATGCACAATGGATGCACACCTTAATACAAAGTTGAAGTCATATTTATATTGCAACAACGTTAAGAATAATTATTTTAATAATATATGGCTTTTTTAATGTTTTAAATTAATACGAATTCTCATGGAAAGCGATGAAAGAGGCGTATGTGATGCTCCACTCCACACGTTTACCATCTGTGTTGGTATTATTGATTAGATTGTTGTTACAAATGTGCCCCTGGAGAAAATCCACAGTGCTAATTAAAGATCGCTGCTCATCACGTTCACCTCCTTGCCACCCCTTGCCACCCTGTGCCCATCCACGTGGACATTCTCAATGACAAGCCTTGTCACATCTGATTTTTCTCTTCTTGCAAGATAGATGTACATCTATAGCCCTGCAAATCTCCTTTCTTGTCTGTGGAGATCTTGCTTGGGGGATCAGAGATCTAGCTTGCATTTGCCTGATGATGATGATGATAATGGATCGTAGAAATTGCAAGATTACTTGCATTACCATATGAGTTATGGAGGATCTCCTTGAGTAGTTCTTCAACATCTTTCATGATGTGTCTCTCTTCTGGGTTAGAGTTGTCACACAAAATACCAGTGCCCTGTACCTGCACCATCCTTTGGATCTACGTGACAAGCCAGCCCTGCAGAACAAAAATATGGGTTTGCGTTTCTGTGTTTTGGTGTTGTGATGCAAATGAATGCAGAGGCTTTTTTGCAGTGAATATGATGATGGAGGTGAATATCCCAAACTTGAAAGGATTACAGTAATACAAAAATGTTGATTTTGTCCTGGAGAAATTCAAGATGGTATTGCCTTTTAGTGCTGTAAACAAAATGTATTGTATCGCACCATCATACAGGGCGGGATTCAAGATTTGTTCTTCACTTGGTTCAAATATTCTGTTTTAGCTGTCATCCATAAACGTCTTGAGGGAATGGCAGAAGCACACTGGAGATGCACGTCGATGCAGAGACGTCTCTGGATTATCCTCTTATCCATTGTTGTAATATCTTGAAATTCTTTGGTGGCAAATTGCTGCAAATCAATGATGCATTGCATATTAAAATGATTGTTTTGCTTTGTCGTCTTGTAGATCTCCAGCTTGGCATGCAACGCAAGGCACTTGCATCATCTATTGTTAGCCAAGGCATCATTGCTGAGATTTTGGCGTCAATAGCTACCCTCATTTTAATATTTATATAGTTTATATATATATATATATATATAATGTTTATGTAATATATATATATAAGCTATATTTTTAGAATTACATTAATATATAATAATAATATCATATTAATTAAAATTAACTAATAACTAATACTAATACTTACAACTAAACTGAAATAAAATAAATTTTAATTTAACACCAATTAATAATATAAAATTAACTGAGATGCATGCCTTTAACAAAATACTTATTAAAAATTGAACCAAATTTTGGGTTTCAATAGACATATTATAATAATGGTCATGTCTCTTGAGGTATCTCTTGAGGATTTAACCTAATGTATTTATATATAATAATTAGAGGTTTTATCAGCATGGAGTTATGGAGCCAGTAAAGGTAAGTAACGAGTGTTGGGTGAAGCAAAACAAGAAGGTAACTCACCATCCCTTTTTGTCGAGGCTAGGCCTAACCATAGTGGTAATGTTAAATTGCCTCTAACGAATATATGCCAAAGGAAGATAACCCTAGAAAATTCTCAAAGCATGACCCAAATACACATTTATTTACATATTTTTTTATTAATGTAATTTCTTTTTAGTTTCTTGTCTATTTTCCTCTTATATTCTTTATGCATAATGTTGAATGTTATATATATTTGATATTTGCTATGACATCCAAGAATGAGAAGTCACAAATAGAGAAGTAATGAATTCCATGCATCACATATAGTGACATGGAGTATAATTGCATGTAGAAATTTTGGACAGTTAAGAAAAGAAATATCCTAGCATGTGAATCATATGTGTAGGAAGTGTGTGTGCAAAATTGTCTATATATAGTATCCATAAGGTAGGAAGGTACCCAATGGCTAATAAAAAATGGTAGCTACACTTCACAGATACACATGGAACTAATAGGAGGACTCACTAGCTCTTATATGAAAAAGTTGGATGAGATGGAAGAAATGAGGCAACAACTTTTTCAAGTAAATCATGTACAAGAAGAGAACATTGATTGGGAGGAGTTGCAAATTCTAGAGGAATCAGTGTCAAAACTGATTGAGTTGAAAACATTACTAGAATCATTGAAGTATGTTTTCCTTAAAAATGAGAAACCAATAATCATTAATGTCAAGCTTACAAAGGGTAAAAAAATAAGCTTTTGAAAGTGATGAACCAAGGGCCAATAATCTTTGCTTAGTGATATGATAAAACTACATGTATTCATCCATGCATATGCTAGCACAAAATCTACACAAATCTTATAATAAAATCAAACTACCAACAATAATACAAGTTAAGCTCCAATCTAAAGAAAGTGATACAATAGAAAATGGAAAAATTCCTCAAAGTCATATTCATCTATCCTCTTGTGAATAGTAAGTGGGTAAGCCCACTTGCCATTGTACCTAAAAATAGAGGCCAATGGTAAACTTGCATTAATTTCAATTTGTTAAACATGATCACTTTCAAGGACAATTTTTCTTTACTATTTATCAATTAAGGGTTGGATACCATAGTAGAAACAACTATTATAGCTTCTTGGATGGTTATAGTGGCTATAACTAAATCCAACTTGCACTAGAAGATTGTGTCAAAACAACATTCATAAGTCCTTGGGAAATTTTCACATACAAGAAGATGTCATTTGGGCTATGCAATGCTCTTATTGCATTCCAATACTTGGCCCTTAACATATTATAAAAATGTATTGACAAGAATGTGAAAGTCTTCATAGATGAATTTTTCACCTATGGGTTAGATTTTGAGTAAGAACTAGACTACCTTGAGAAATTGTTCAAAAGATGTGTGAAAAAAAAAAATCCAAAACTCAATTGGCATAAAGTCATATTATGGTTTAGGAAGTCATTATCTTAAAGCTCTAGATCTCAAAAAGAAGCATTAAAGTGGATCTTGAAAAAATCAATGTACTCTAAGGGATCATTAATTGACCTTAAAGAGTAAAAGATATGAGATCATTCCTTGAACACAGTAGATATTACAAGCACATCATTGGAAACTTTTCTAAGATTTCAAAATCATTCCTAAAGCTCAAAAAAGATGCATCTTTCATTTGAACAAAAGATTGTGAGAAAACTTTTGAACTCCTCAAGCAAAGGCTCATAGAGACCTCCATTCTATGAGCACCTGACTAGTCAAGGCCCTTCACATTATGATTAATGCATCAAACCATGCCTTAGAAGTTGTGTTTACATAATTAGATGATAAAAAAAATCCATACTACATTCATTGTACAAGTAAGAACATTGCAAATGCACAACTTAATTGCACCACAAAAGAAAAGGGGTTGATGGTATTTGTGTATGTATTTAACAAGTTAAGGTACTATGTGCTTAGCTATTTAGTGTTTATGTATACAAACCATAGTATACTATGATTTCTACTAAATAATCCAATAGTGAGTGCTTATATCATTCAATGACTTGTGATCTTACAAGAGTTCAACATCATGATGATCAATAATAAGAAGGGAACTGAGAACATTGTTAGAGATAATTTTTCTTAGTTACAAGGGGATAGCAAGGCTAACGAAGATCCCTTTTCTAATTAGTTCCTAGATGAGCCTTTATTTGTAAAGGCAATTGTAGTTTTCTTATTAATAACCACTCTATGATTTACTAACTACCTCACTTACTTAAAGAAATAAAAGTTCCTTTTAAATGAGATCAATGTAGGACCCATCAATATCTTAACTAGGTCAAGAACTTCATGAAGATAGAGGAAAACATTTACAAATTCTATGAAGATGGCCTAGTTCACTATTATGTTCTAGAGGAAAATCAAATAAGAATCCTTCAAGATGTACATGAAAGGCCATGTGATGATTATTATGCAAGAAAAAATAATGGTCATCAAAATCCTCATGACTAGATACATTTAACCAATGCTCTTTAGGGACGTGCATCACTTTACTATATCTTGCAAATGCTGTAAAAACAAAGTGATATCATAAGTCATTTTGAGGGACTCTAGTAGTGGATCCAACCATTTGAGCCCTTTGACCTCTAGGGAATTAATTTTATAAATCCCATTATCCCTTCATCTAATGGGAAATCATACATAATTATTGTTATGAACTATTGCAGAAAGTGGGTCAAAGTAGATGTGGTTACTAATTACACTACAACAACCATTACTAAATTCTTTGAGTAGTAAGTAGTAAATAGGTTTGGTATGTTGCACTCACTTATTTCAAAATATTGCACACACTTTGTTGAGATAACATTCAAAAAACTTATGCAATGCTTGGGGTTAGATCATAGACTAACTACAACTTACCATCCTTAAGCTAATGACCAACCTAAAGTCACAGATAGGGAAATAACCTAAATTCTAACATAAACTATTAGTAGATATAAGAAGGATTGGAGTACCAAGATTAACAATGCTCTATGGACTTATATGTTAACTTGGAAATTTCCTATAGGAAACTCTCCCTATGAATTAGTGTATGAAAAATTATCAAAAGTACCCTTCCAAATTGAACTTGGTATACTAATCATTGTGTGGAATTGAGACTTGGACTTAACTCTAGCACAATGAGAACATTTGATGAATTTAACTATACTAGAGACAAATAGAATGATTGCCTTAATGCATAATGAAGTGCACAAAGTCTATAATAAGTAAAGGCATGATCATAAAATTAGATACTTAAACCTACAAATTAGATGATAAGGCCCTCTACTATAACCCAAGCCACACACCTCAATATACAAAACTTCAAATATTTTGGGAAGACTTTTACATTGTTCATGCAATCTATAGGTCAGGTACTTTACAAATTTACTGTAACACCCCTATTAATTATCTATAAAATCCTATAAAAAACTAATAGAGATGCTATGGAACCCTAAGGATCTAAATTTAACCTTGATTTACTAACTAAAACGAAGTGGTAAAATAAATAAAAAATTATTAATTAAGAGCATAAATATAGTAAAGAAATATAGCATAGAAAAATTTTGCATAACTCTCCTACATAATTAAATAAAATTTATTTTTTAAAAATAGAGTTTTTCACAACCAAAAAAATGTAGATGTTAAAAAATTTCACTAATTGCATTAGAAAAATAGTACACAAAATAAACATCTAGAAATAAATATATTCAAGTTTAAAGTTTACCAATTAATTAATAAAATTAAAAATAATAGTGAAATAAAATATTAATATATTATAAATAATATTATAAATTTTACAACAGAAGCATGTGCTGAAATGAAAAATGTTCCTTACAATCTCATAGTCTAAATGGCATAGACGATAATGTCATATTTATCAAACGTTATTATTTATTCACAAAAATAGGTACATGGCTCAAGCATCGAAAAAGTGTACAAGGTTTCTATTTTACAAAAGTAGAAAATATACAGAAATAAATTTTTGGGTGTAGAGGGTCCATCTTATATTGAATTGTTCCATATTTCATCCTATGTTCCTCTTGTGGTGTTTCCATGACTACTCTAGGCACTCTGCATCGAAATGCAAAAGGAGTTAGAACCTCTCAAATAAGGAAGGTTATAATATTTCCCTTTTCATGGAGCATAAAGGTTCAGGGCCAAAAGTCATAGCATATAGGGTAGGTAAAGGTTCCTAATAAAATATTCAAAATGCTTCCAAAACTAGTAATGCCACAAATTTTCTAAATATCCAAAAGAAATTGAAATATTTGAAAGAAATCCAAAATTCCAAAGAATGTATATTTTATCTTGGAATCTCCAAAGGCTAGGTCCTTGTTATTCTTACTACCAATTGGACCCACTAGGTCTTGCAATAACCTCACTACTATCATCAGATTATCCTTTAAAGTATTTTAATGTTCAAATATATTCCAAATTTGTCTAGAAAAAATTCAAAGAATGTATATTTTAACTAGACATCTCCAAAGGCTAGATCTTGGTTGTCCTTACTACCAAAGGAACTCATCTAAAGCTCTTGAAATAACCTCACTACTATCATTAGATTATCCTTGTGACTCCAAACAAGTCAGTCATGGTTAGGTTTTGATAATAGCTTTACTACTAACATCCTCAATGACTGAGGTACACGTATCATCGGAATGATAGGTCTTGACTATGCCTCATTGCAACACCACTAGACTCAACTACTTAGTGTTATGGTCTTGGCTAAATGCATAGTCTTACATGAACTTACAAATCAAAATTCAAGGTAGGAAATCCATCCAACAATCCTTCTTTCTATGGGATGGATCCCACTAAGGAACACTTCACTACTACATGTAGATGGGGGCAGCTAAAAGATTTGTGGCTCTCACTACCAACTAAGTAAACTTGATCACATAAATACTATTATTTTATTCCAAAAATTTGAAAGACTTTCAAAAATGGCCAAAAATCCATAAAAGCCCAAATTCCATAAAATTCTCACAAAATTAAGTTTCTATCATGAGTTGATAAAAAATAATCATAAAATATTTGAGAACCAAGTTGAGCAAAGTTTCCATACAATTCAAAATCTCGTCAAAAAGATATAGAATGACCTGGACACAATTAAAATTATCAATTTCCATGTGTTATCATGTCCAAAATAACAAAAATTTTCTAGAATCTCAAAAAAATAATTAAAATCATAGAAGAATAACAAAAAACTAGAAGGTAAAAAATAAAGCATGCAAAATCCATAGCAAAATAGGGCAGCTACATAAAAAGAAACATAAAACATTCTTCCTTACCATCTAAGATGCCCAAAATGAGCTTTTTATTTTGTGTTGAACTATTGCACCAAAATTCCCCTTACAATCCAAAACAAGTCATACCGAAGGCCACAATCGACTTATAAGAAAAAGAATTGCATGCAGCACAACACCTAAGCTTGTACGTGTTTAGAAACAAAAGAAGCAAGCTTTCAATGAAAGCAACTAGGAAAAAAATCAGAGTTTAGATGAAGAATTGGTGTGAGAAAGGGTTTCTATTTTGAACAAAAATCAGAAAACATATGTGCAAGGGAGTGAGATGGCAAGGAAAAGAAAAATCAGATGAAGGCGGTGAAGTAAAGTAAAGTTATATGCTATGCATATAAGTTATAATATATACACTATTTATATTATTTATGCCATTTCCACTTGTGCGTAGTGTAAATGAAATTTGGATTTTTTTTGTTTTTACTTTTAATTTTTTTCACATAAATAATTTTTATAAGTTCATTTCTCTTTTTCTCTTTCTTTGTTAATATCCTCACATTCAAGCACCTATAACATGCATATCGGGACTCCAAATCAAATTCCATTTGAGCCAACGGGATCCTTATTAAGTGCTCTACTAAATTTTATACTATAATATTATCTAGGTGTTACTTATCATGGTTACTTAGTTCAAATGCTGAAACTTTTACAATATTTTAACAAACTAGAAAATGTGATATCTTGAAAACCATAACTTTGATTCTAGTGAACCAAGAATCCAAACCTATGTTTTTGAATGTTTTGGACACATTGGGAATATCAAATTTTAGGTGGGACATCATCCTAAGGTACTTCCTTAAAAAATTTGATTTATAAAATATTTAATTATAATTAAAAATAAACTCCAAATTCTAATTTAATGAAAAAAATAACAAGGGATATGATTTGGGTAGGGTTAGAGTATAAAATTTCTACATGAATATACTATTATATAATCACATGTGCATAATAAAAATAAAAGATGCATAACTAGATGTGGATAATAAAGCATAAATTTGCATAATAAAGACTAAATATACATAATTGAATGTGCATAAAGAATAAAATATGCATAGCTAAATACATGTAAAGGAATAATAACTGATTAAAAAAAAACTTTCTAGGGTAATTGGATTTCAACATTTAATCATAAAATATTTAGAAGTTCTATGACTGAGCTTAAATAGTAGTGAAATAAAGGATACAAAACTTTAACAAAATACCTTAGCAAATAGGTTGCATTCACATATGTAAGAAACTAATAACAATGATTACTACTGATGAGCGGTAGGGTATCCCAACACTTCACCATACAAGTCATGAGTGCACACATGCAACCAAATTGTAATATGTGGATGGATAATGTAAGTATGCTAGAAGTTGATAATTGATTTTTGATCATTGTCTTCCTACTTTGAGTCAGTGAAGTGCAAGTATATGGTTTAACTCTAAGTGAAGTATATGATATCTTAATGTTGTTGGCTCAGGTTACTCCTAAGTGCAACCATAATGAAAATGAGAATAAGGTCTAAATCTAAGTGATAAAAAAAATGTAAGTATATTCTATACTATGGTGATGAGTAGTTACTCCTAGCTTGCTGTACACATCTTTGGCTCATGTAACCATTATTGGGTTACCAAGCATTATGCCACTAGGTGAACCAAGTAATAACACTATTAGGATTACCAAATGATTACAATTATACCCTTGAAACTAGTCGTACTCATTCTGCCTTACTAATGAGCATGAAAAAGTAAAGTGCTTGAGAAAGGTAAAAGACTAAGCTAAAGTAAGCATATTAAGGAAATGAAAATTAAACTAAGTAATGAAGTTAGCTAAGTAAAGAAAAGAAACTAAGTGAATGCTACAATGATGATAAGTAATCTCGATCTTTATTACCATACATGAATTGTGTCTAAGTAAAACCTACCTGAATAAAGATTCTTTTCAACTGCTTAATACCACACTATGGGCATTCACTTTATCCCTAAGCATAAACTACAAAAAAAATTGCAAGAGTTTTCCTCAGGTTGGAATGAAATTTGTTGATTGGTGTGACCAAGTGTACATATTTCAAGGAGTGACTAGAACCCACTACATTGCATTAACAATAAGGTATGTAGAGTTGCAATGTCATAGATACGATATCGTGCCTCATTAAAAATAGGTTTTATCATACCTACACAACCAATTTGAAACTTACCCTTGAGATAAAACAAAAGGAGGATAGAGTTTCTTATAAAATTTTGGAGGTATACTCAAACTTTAACATGACTACTTGATTTTGAATGCCACATTGTGGTTTGAGTGGTATTTTACAAAATTGTTATGCATAGCATGATGGACAAAATTGATAGTAAACAAAGCAAAACAAAACAAAATAAAAGAGTTCAATGCAGTCTTCAAGTTCTTGATGGTAATAGTTAGGCTTCTCCATCAACTTCTTTTCTTTGTTGTTAGGCTTATGAAATTGGTAACAGTTAAGGAGTGCTTGAAGCTTATCTTTCTCTAACTTGGGATCATGTACCATCCATGAAAATTATGTAATGTTTGATGGCATCAATACTTCCCATGGGTATGGTAGCTATGAAAACATCTTATTGGCTTTAACATACTATGCCATGAATTGCCTTCTATCTTCTTCAAATGCCCTGGCCACCTTTCTCAATTCTTAATAATCAGTCATTCGGTAGGCTAGGTTTTCTGCTACATCTTTCTAACCTTGGTAGCCAGCTTATACTATTTCTAATTTAGAGTTTGCAACATGTAGTTTTTGTTTTACATCTTTTTTATCTGCAAACATCTTCTCATATAATGTATATACAAAAACTACCTATTTCTCTAGCTTGTTTCTTGGTTTACCTGCTGTTAACATGGCTAGATTAGCATACTGAAGATTTGCTAACCTCATGTACTCTCTGAAATCTTCAATCTATAGGTCCTTATTCTTTACTTTAGCTTGGTGGACATGGGCTCGAATATCTAGAATTAGCTTCCAATTAGGTGTTTGTGCTATGATTGAACTGATCTTAGCCTTGTTCATTTAGATTTCCTTTTCATTGATCTGCTTGTACATGCCCAACTAGTCTCTATAGTGTTCTTTGAGCATTTCATGCTTCTTGGCCTTGTTCTACGATGCGCTGATCTTAATCACTGACTTCTAATGGATAGTTCAGACTTTTCCATTAACATGATTTAGTTTTCTCTAGTCAATTTGTTCCTATCCTAGTTGACTCTAATGAACTATTCTTGTAGTTGATGAATGCTTTCTTTGAGAACATTTTTCTTCTTTTCAATGTCTATCAACATTGGATTATCAATAGCAAGTTTCTTATTCTCTTCTTTCAAGGCAATGATGGCTTTGGTATGTGCATATGCTTGTGCTTTTGTCACTAATGTATTCCACATAGCCTTCTTCTTCTCCATCTCTACTTGAATATTTCTTACTGTGAGCTAACTCACTTGTTCTATTCTAAATGCATCTAATTAGTCTAGGGCTATATACTGTGCAGGGTCTCTCTTTTCTACTTTCAAAGCTGCTAATTCAACTTACAACCTCTACACATCATTTTTCTATGCTCTACCCTTGTTTCTATCATGACTAGCTTCCCCTTTATTGCAATTATATTAGAATAAATTGTAGTGATATCGCTAGGGATATCCAAGAGATTTTACATGACTTGTCCTATTTGCAGCAGTCAATTGGTAAAATCTTTATGTTCTGTTGGAGTCATAGATGTGTTGGCTAGCATTTCCACATCTCATAGTCTTGTAATATCCATTAATGGCACAATGGGAATGTTAAATGATTTCTTAATGTGATTAGTGATTACCTCTACTACTCCTACTACATCGTAATGTTGCATCATAACTACTATGGCTCCTGCTTCAATTTCTAACATAACTTGGAAAGATGTAGTGTTCCTAGAAATCTATTGTGCCTAATCATCATCTTCTCCTACTTGTAGAGATACTTGCCCACTAGCAGGTCCTATTGATACAATAGGCCTTACAAAGTTATTCCTAACTTAGTATAGTGTAGAATGTTTTGTTGCTCGCTAACTATTTTTCTACAATTTGCAACAAGTGGCTCATGGAAGCCCTATAGTTTTGTTGTGCAGGTGGAGCACTCTATTTTGGTCTATCACCAATAGGCATTGATCCACTAGGTCCTAGTTTGTGTTGTCCTATTATTAGAATGTTTCTTTCTAGTGTGGATCCTACTAGTCCCTTAGTGCCTACTGGCTTCTCTAGCTGATCCTTCTTTGGTGGCATTGGTTTGGACATCTCTGCATTGGATGCATTTTGGGCTTTCTTTAGAACATCATTGATGTATCCTAGAATCCCTGATTGCTTGCACAACTTCCTAATGAGACAATGAAATGACAATGTAAGTTTCCCTACCTTCTTTTCTTTAATCCTTCTTTAGATTTCTAGAAAGAGCAGATGCACTATATTAGCAATGAACTTCTCTATAAGAATTGCACTTTCTCTAGTTGCAAAAGTGGAAATTCTATTGAGTCTTTTGGTAAGTAAAAAATGGTAAGTTCCGATCTTGAAGTAGATCTCCTCCTTAATAGTTAATTTACTATATCCCTTATCCTCCTTTCCATATGCTTTCTATAGCCATAGCTTCTTTACATTAGTGTCAAATCTAGTGGATATTTATGCTACATTTGCTTTGACATTTGGAACATTAAGTGCCTTTGTAATGGCTTCAACAAAGTAAGGCACTAAGACTCCTTCAATCTTAATGGTAGCATCATCTTGTTTATTGTTCCAAAATTGATATACTTCTTCCAAGTACCATTCATGATTACATGATAGGGTTGGCCATAAAGGAGAGGCTTGGAGTTGGGTTCTAACGCTCTTGGGAGCAAACTCCATGAATGGTCCAAATTCAATTCCACAATCACTATGGACATGATGGACTTCTCTTAAATAGCTTGGAGGCATTCTGCTAACAACTTGAGACATTGTCCTTTCTCAAGAGTTGGTGGTGCTTCAACACCAACTTGTGCAGATTGTTCTGTGATAAGGGTTTGTTGGTAAATGTTGAAATATTGGGCTTCTTGCTCCACTTGTGGCATTTGTTCTCTGGATTTTCTTCTACCTCAACTCCTTAGTCTTTTACTTCCATGTTGTGAGGGTTCTTTTACTATGGTCTTTTGGGAGCCATCTGCAATCATCAAAGATTTTACTTAAGCTTATGCAAGGATTTAAATAGGTCTCTAGTAGTTCATATTTCTTTCTCAAATCCTTGGTTTTATTTAAACTTTTGTTCTTATTATTACATATGGCTCTTACTATGATTGTAGATTAAGAAAAATTCAAAAAGAAACCCTTGTTTTACTTATTATTTTAATTATTAAGACTTCACATAATTATCCCTTATTGTTTATTGTATTATTGGATGGCTAGCTATGAGAATCAATTAGTTCATTAGCTTTTATTTTATTAATTGATTAAAATATTCTTATTTGTTCTTTATTTTTACTCTTGATATTATCTTTTGGAATTTAAAAAATATAGATCAATTTGGCTCTTCTACATGCAATACTCTCCCCCACAACTAAGTTGGTCACTCCATGATCAAGAGGATTCAAAAATCACACAAATAAAAGCTATGGTGAGGAAGTTATGGAGCTTGAAAGTTGAAGTGTCCAAGGCTTAGAAAAATAGAATGAACTCCCCTTGCTTTGAAATGAGGAAATTAAAAATTTTCTAAATCCTCATGCATACATATAGATTTTTGTTGGTGCAACATCATAGATACGACATCATAGCTTTGACGTTATAAGGCCTAATACATCGTAGCTATAACATCATTGCCAAATTTTTTTGATTTTTAAGTAATTTTTGGTGAAAACGTTGAGTCAAATGGATAGTTTGGAAGGTGTAGAAGTCATCTTGATCATAGATGATGCTTAGATTATGGGAATTTGGTGGTTAAAACATCATAAGAAATGAATCTTTGGCAAAGAAGGTCAATTAGATGTATAAGAGATGACAGTGAGAATTGTCAAAGATATGATCAAATGTAAACCTTTAGGAAAGTAAAAAGTGATGGTTAAAGTGTCTTGTAAACATAAGATGATGTGGAATTGGTTGTGAGGTATGAGATACAAGAGTTATACAAGTAGATCTTTTCCAAAGTAGGCTCCAGCCCTTAGTGTCCTTGCACCATACCTATAAGTGTTCACAGGCACATAATAAGTTGAATGTAGAACATACCTATCTTGCAAAACACACATGTTATTATTGCCAAAATGAAAAAATAACACTATATTATACAAAACCATTGAATTATGATTATATATACTAGTGAGATGGAATGGGATTGGAAAGGATTCCAAAAATTGGGATGTGAGGTGTCTTACCATAGGAATAATGGATTCTTGTGGATAATGCATGGTTAAAGTGATCATTTACCTTTCTATCCAAGATCTAAACAAATTCCACACCACTTACTAGTGATATCACATTGTATCATCCCAAAACTAGAAACCATAAGACTACCACTACTACAAGAAGCATTATCACTTAGTAATGTAGCTCAAGAAAGGAGTTTTATTAATAGCACAATTTATTTTTGAGATTTTTGAGAAGATACCTACCTTTAGGAATGGATAACATGTCTTTCTAGTGGGACCCCCAGAAATTTTAAATAATCATTTATTATATTTTTACTGTATCGACCTTACTAGAGGACTACCTTCAGGCATGGGTAACATGTCTTTCTCGTGACATGGTAAGGTAGCATTTATTATACTCATACTTTCATGTTTTGTTAGAACTTAAGAAAATAATCTAGTCTTAATAATAGAATAAAACTTATAGTAGTAGTCTTAGAAAATCTACAAATTCCCCAGATGTCACACGCTTTTCATTGTCACTTGGTTCTTTACTTTTCTATCTAGGCATAATGATCACAAGTTTATTTTAGTTTTATTGTGAGAAGAAGATCATTATGACCATGGTAAGAACCTCTTATTATTGGAAATGAGTGGATGGATGATGTGCTCTCACTGTATATAGAATCAGTCTTTCAATGATTTGATAATGTATGGTAATTTTCACATTATTGGTACTACATCTTGCTATATTTATTTTCACTTTATTGGAAAACCAACAAAAGTATGTACATGAAGAATGATGAAAAATTATAGAAAATTTATAAGAATGGAAAAATGGACAAAAATTTAAAAGATATTGATGAATCATGCGACAAGCTACATCAATGGACATGCGTTGATGTAGCCTCATCGACACATGCTTAGATGCATCGACGCAGGTGTGCCAATATAGTGTCTAGTATTACCTATATAAATGCACGTACCCATCACATTTATGATACATTAAGTCAATAGAGGAGCCAAGTTCTTGTAGTTTTCTTTTATTAGAGTTGGAATATTTTCTAAGTGCCTGCAATAGGGCTTCAAGGATTGTATGGTTTCTTATTCAAACATAATGTACCTAAACACTTTGGTGTGTTAGTAAGAAAGAGAAGATTCTTGGAATTCTTTGTAGCACTTAGGAATAGTTTAATGTTTTCATTCCTGCACTTTATTGTTTATGCATTTTACATTCATGTCCTTAGTTAATTAATATACCCAATAACAACACATAAGTATGACCACCTTGAACATACCATTAATGCTTAGTAATCCCAGTAGTGTTATCACTTGGTTTGCCTAGTAACCTAACATTTAGTAACTCAGGAGTGTTTCTACCAAGTTCAAGATGTGCATGAAAGGTGGGCCCAGATGCTTATGTTTGGATAATTAGATTAATACATTAGATAGTTAATTAGTTAATTTACAATTAGTTACCTTTATTTCATAATTAGATTAAGTAAAATAAAATATAAAAATATAAATAAATATATTGTGCCTTGGCTTACACTTAACCATACAACTGAGCTTACACAAGGTAAGCCAATAAGACAACGATCATGTCTCTGAGTTACTATCTCTACTCATTAGTGCATTTAGGGGCTAAGTCCATGGAATTTGAATGGATCACTAGTGTAACGCTTGTGATTTGTATGATTGGGTGTAGGGACTACTTGCTACTCATCATTGGCATTGTTACTAGGGACTTTAGTAGCTAAGTACCCTATATAGGAAAAATAGTGAAAACATTTAATAATGTTGTAAAAGAAACTAATGCTAAACCATTAAGATAAATACTAATAACAAATGCATACTATTTTTGAAGAATAATTGATATGGCTTCTTCTTGTAGGAAAGATTCTCCAACACCATTTATAAGTGAATCTAATCAAAGGTAAGAAGGCCAAAAGACACAAGTGCCCCAATAGTTCAAAGTCATCTACACTCATCTGGATGCTTACACTTTGGATTTCACCCTCATCTTGCATTGGGATGAGCAGTTGCGATGGAGGGACATGGAAGGAAACATTGTGTTACCTCCCAACCAATCTACTCCCTCGATGCTATTGAACGATCTCATTAAGTTGGGCATTGCAAGAATGAATGCAAAGTACGAGGATCAAGACCATGCTTATCTGGATTAGCATCCCATGGAGGCCCAATAGAAGAAAGATTGACAAATAGAAGCCTGATATGAGGCTTTAAAGGAAAAAGGTTCTCTAACCACTTTTTCATGCAAACACACAAAGAAGGAGAGGACATACATAGATTCTCCCCCTCTCTTTAATGGGGAGACCTCTAACCAATGGTTTTAGTCAATTGTGAACAACCTTGGTGATGGGAAGAATGAGTCTCAAGAGAAGGGAATCTTAAAAGATGAAAAACATAGCCATTCATCCAGAGGTAGGAATAATTATAGGCACTAGGAGAAATATAAAAATGGTGATAAGGGTAGGAACCAAAGAAGAGAAGGAAATAGGCATCATTCTAGTGTTGATTCTCGTTTCTCTTTGCCTTCATCATCATTTTCATTGTCTTTTTCCTCTAATCTAGATAGGAGAAGTAGAGGCTGAGACAATGGAAGAGGTAATAGAGATCATGATGAAGATGAATGGTGAGATAGGGATGATTATAGATCTTGTTAGGACAATAGGGACTAGGGGCATGAGTAACACCAAGGGGATGAGCATCACAAAAAAAAGGCATAACAGGACTCATTGAAGGCATCATGGCCATGATAGGGATCATAGAGACTGTTATGACTACGATGAACCCCTATTAGCTACCAGAAATATGTTGAATATTTTAAAGTCTATTAGAATTCCCACTAGAAACTTGAAGGATAACAATAAATGGCTGGATATGAATAATATCCATAGGTTTGAGGGGGGATACAATTTAGATCCTTAGAATTATTTGCAAGCATTCCATGATGCCTGTGCTTTGTAAAATGTGGAGAACGAATGGAAAAAGTTGAAACTATTCACAAGGATACTATAAAGGAAGCAGAAAGTTGGTATTAGTCCTTGCACCAAAATCTATTTGGTGATGGGGTATGATGTAACTATTCACATACTCCAGAGTATCCAATTTAAGGAGGTAAATCCAAGGATGGAAACAAGGCACTCATGAGTCCTTGGATGCAGCCATGGGTAGGTACTACTCTTTGTTGCACTGATGTCCAAGCCATGGATATTCTCAATAGGATCAACTATGCCATATGATAGATGTGTTCAGAACTAAAACAAGGAGAACCTTTGGGATCTATGCCTAAGGAAGATTTTTTGAGCTAAGGGTCCATTAGATTGAGAGGCTCATTGAGCAAGTGGCTAAAGAGGAAGGAGAGTTGAAAAAATAAGAAACTATAAAAGAATACAATAGAGACCTATCCATCCATAAAAGGGGGATCCATTTCTATGAAAATGAGGAGGAGATGTCACTTGATGAAGTGGTGCAAAGGAAAATGTTGCCAATCCAGAAATCTGTTACCAAAATATCAACTAAGGTTGATAAGATGTGGAACTCTTTAGATAAGAAGTTCCAAACTACTTTGAAGATTGCAGATAAATGTACAGATCAAGAAGGGAGTGGTTGTGAAAGAAGAAAGAAGAAAGATGTTGAATAAGAATATCATAAAAATAAGGGTAAAGTTGCAGCAGTTAAGGAGATTACAAATTTAGAAATTGATGATTGATGAGTGGCGAGGTACCCCTACACTCAACCATACGAATACGAGCGTGCACGCGCGATCCGGTCGAACTCCGTAGACTAAATGCCTTAACACCACAAGAAACGCTTGGGGTTAATCGTTCGTTGTCTTCCTAGGCTTGCTTGTAAGTGTCACGGTGTATGGTTAAGCAAATCTGAGGTATGTGATTTTTTTGGTATTTTTCAGTTTATCTTCTATGCTATCAGGGGAAAGAGTTGAGAAACTAAG
>MNCI01011925.1:826731-901585 GCA_015680685.1 Gnetum montanum | reverse complement strand
GGGGAAGTAAACACCATAGAAATAATATTAGTGAAGGGAAAGGAAGACCGCGGTGTTCTTGGAAAATCATGTTGCAGAAAAATGTTCAACACCTCCCGCCGCGCGACATTCATCCTGGCGCAGATAGACATCTTTGCCATAAATGCAGAGATATTATTTTTGAAAAAAAATCAAAACCCTCATCTACGAAATATACGGAGAAAGGAGTCACGCCTTGTTGAAACCCCAATTTTGATGTTAATTTTTGCAGGCCATAGTGGTTTCTATTGTGCGGGCTGCAATGGCTCAGAAGGTTCTTGTGGTTTCGCCGGACATAGATCCACAATACATTAGCCCCTGTTCCTACAATCAATGACAATGGCGATGACGATTCAGAAAAAATTTAACAAATGCAGGAAGCCCTAAGCTAATTTGGGGGAAAAACAAAAATATTTGGCAACCGAAACCCTTTGTTTAGAACAGTATGTTCAGCACATCGTTCTTCAAGAAAAACCCTTCTCCTCCAACAATTGAACATCACACCACGCGACAATAGAGCCAGATGTAGTTGCAGAACCTTCTCCCGTGGTGGCAGTTGGTTATGATTTTGTAGGGCCTTATTGTGCCGTGGCAGTTCAAACATACGGTTTTGGTTGATACAGCACTTTGGATCTTGGGTAGAACATGTGTCAGTTCTTACAGGTTTTGTGCAGAGAAAGGAGAAAATGAACCAACCGATTACGTCTACTGTTTTGGAACTATTGCCGATTATCCATGTGATTTACCAAGGAAGACAAAGAAGAATTATTTTAACCCATTCATTAACTCTGCCACTTTCACCAAGATGTATGTAAAATTATTTCATTGCTACCACTCGTATATAACTTTACAAAAGCATCGGGTGATTAAAATATCTAACAAATTAATCTACATATATACATATATATAGATATAATAACCATTAATGAAGTACATATAGTGTGAAGCCCTGTTTTAAAAACTTGCCTTTAATTATTCCAAATTATTTTTAAACATTATTATATATAAGTTACTACCCACAAAAATATTTGCAATATTGATGTTAAAATATTTATTTGTGATATCACATTACATTTAATATAAATATTAATGTTAGCATAAATTTCTCCTAATTCTATGTATAACTTCCTAACTCCCTAACTACATAACTTCCTCCTAACTTGTTGGGCAAGTAATCTTCTAATTGGTTGGCCAAGTTACTTGGGAGAAAAGTTAGGTGAGATATTTTTGAATATGTAACTTCCCTACCTATCTTTAAACCCTATAAAAAGACTTCAGGGGTCAAGGAAGAAAGGAAGGGGGGAATTGGAATCTCAATTTTTTTGAAGAAGAAAGGGCTTTTGGGAGGTCTCATACCTTTGAGAAGACATTGGGATCACACTTGGGCTCTCACTCGGAGACACACTTGGGGTCTTGAGAAGAGCTTTGTAAAGAAGAAATTGTGAACGATTGCTTGTAAGATGGCTTGCTAGAGTAAATATTTCAGCTTCTTTGTCATGGTCTTGTGAGTTATGTATTTTATTTTTTGTTTTGTTTAAATTTTTTAGCTAGTGATTTAGATAGTATCATCCTTGGCAAGTAATTTTGGGATTTTTAGATTTCTCTTACTGTTCTTGTTGCCTGATAGAAATTTCTATTAAAATTTTTCCATAGAAGCGTTTGTGTTTAAAAGCCTTAAGAGCATTTTAGTAGTAAATTTCGTTATTGTGCAACGTGTGGGAACTGCTATTAGGATTATTGTAAGAGAGCCTCTGTTTGTAGTCACGCCATTGAACAATTCAGTAGTCGAGAGGGTTCAGAAAATCTTTGGTATTTTGATAGGACTGGAATAGCTTCTTTTTATCTTTAAAGAAAATTTCCGTGGTATTTCAATCAGAAATTGTCAAGTCTTTCAAAGGTTCTGTTTGAATGCAATCGTTGAAATCTATTATCTAGTCAAAATGAAGTTTCGTACATGGTAGTTTACGCAGCAATTTTTGGTAGCATAGTAGGATTGTCTTGAAGAAATTGCTTGTTTAAGCCTTGGAAGTTCGAACAATTCGTAGATATTAAATTTGGGATAGCTTTATTGCGAAGTGTTTACTCGTGTCATTTTACCTTGTTTAAATATTTGAGGTCTACACAAATCTGCTTTCTTTTCTTTTCTGCTTATTTCCATCGAATCTTGCTCTATTTCTAGTTTTCTTGTGGAACTATCTCTTTCTCTGGGGAAAATTAGGAGTAGATTGCGGAGTTGTGCTCAAATGTTTTTGCAAAATTTTATTTGTTACAAGTAGGTATTATAAGGACCGCGTAGACTAGGCAGTTGAACAAAATAGGAAATTTTCAAGAACTCACAGTACTTGGCAAAGTTGGCTGAATCTCTTTAAAGTAAGTCATTTGTAGTTCACACACAACGCAATTGTTACATTTTACACAACCACACGCTGCAACAGCACACACACATACTCACATTAACTACTGAGTTTATTTGGAGGTATCTGGGCCTTGGTGTTGCCAGAGACCAGCAGGCACCTAAATCCTGTTCGAGGACACTCGTTGGCGGTCGCGTCCCAAACGGTCGCCAACAGTTCTTTTGGCGCTAGAAGGAGGGCTGAAAATTAAGCCTCTAGGTTCATAAGCCTTATACTTTTAGTACATCAACAATTATTTGTAAGGCTTAAGAATTAGATACTATTTTCAGTTCATGACCAAGAAATTTCATAGTTTGGAAAGTTTCAAAGTTTCAAAAGATATTCTAGATTCTAAGACTGATTCTTCATCAGAAGAAGAACAAAAGAAAGTTTCTGAATTGGGAACAAGTAGTGGAGTGAAAACTAGAAGATCAAGAAGATCACCCATTATCTCTGGTTTATCAATTCGTAAGAGAAGATCTAGAAAGTCTAAGAGTTCAACATTTCAAAGGAATAGGATGGCAAATCCTTGGCAAGGAGTTACACCATTAGGATTTCAAAATTACAATGATATTCCTAAGGTAGTTTACAAATATTTGCCTGAGCCTTTTATTCCTGGAAAAGCTTATTTAGCTGAAGAATATATTCACATGTTTGAGTTAGCTTTAGCTCATGCAAATATTCAACATCAAGATCAAGCTTGTAGGTTGTTTGTATCAAATCTAAAGGATATGGCTCAGATTTGGTATTCAAACTTACCAAGTAATAGTATTACAAGTTGGGATGACATGAAGAATCTTTTCTTAGCCCAGTTTGGTAATCAATTAGATCAACAACAACTATACTGTGGGCTGATACAAGCTAAGCAAGGAGTTAAAGAGTCAATTAGAGATTTTAACATCAAGTTTCAACGAATTTGTGGACTCTTTCAAAGACAATATAGGCCATCAGAAGAAATGCTTAAAGAAACTTATCTTAAGGCTGTCAACCCCAACATTTCAATTTGGTTAAGGAGAACTCCAAACTTAACTACACTAAATGACTACTTTAGTGAAGCTATACAGTTAGAAAAATAGTTGAACTTGAATCCTGAAGAAAATATTGCAATTCAAAAAAGAGAAGAAAGAGTTATGATTCCTATGCAAGATTTTGCTCAATTTAAAGCTTTACCAGGTCCATCTCATGTTAAGATAGAGCAAGAACATGAAAGAGTAGGATCTGAAAAAGGACAATTAATGAGAGATATGTCTAACAAAATAGTGAAGCTTGAAAAAGCATTGGCAAGAGTTAATATCAAGGAAGAAAGGAAAAATAGAAAGCATAAACATCAAGACACTAAGTTAGTAGAAGATGAGGATGAAAGTGATCTTATTATGTCCAACTTTCTTGATATTGAATCTGATAATGAGTTATCTAGTGTTCATTATGCAAGTAAATCTTCTAGCAATGGATCTAGCGATACTTCTTCTCTATCAAGTTCTGAAGAAGATATGTCTTCAGATGAAGAGTGCAATAACAATAAGGAAAATGGATATAATCTTCGATCAAAAAAAAGATTAACTACTTCTAGACCTCCAAATGTTATTACTGATCCATCTACTAAGAGAAAAGCTTTTGAGCCAAATAGAAGAGATAAGAATAAAGGTAAAGACAATCAAGTGGAGCAAAGCACTCCAAATCAGTCTTTTAGTAAATGGATAAAGAGATCAAGCTTTATTGGTGATGGAGAATGTGATTTGATTGAAGACCTTAAACATGTCAAGGCCAGTATTAGCCTCTATCAGTTGCTTCAAATAGGAGATTAGCAAAGAAAAGCCTTAGAGTTACTTGAATCTAGTATATCTACTACTTGAATAGTTACTCTAATTTTGATATGTGAATCTAGTATATCTACTACTTGAATAGTTACTCTACTTTTGATATGGGGTTCAAAAGTGATTTCTAATAGAATACTAGGTAGTTGATCCACAATCTTCACTATACTTTTATCCACTTCAACATTCTTTTTATTGGATTGCTTGGAATTCAAACCAAGTTTTTTACATAAAGATTGATGAGTGGCTAGGTATCCCTACACTCAACGATATGAATACGAGCGTTCACGCATGATCCAATCGAACTCTGCAAACGGGCTAGTTGTGGTGTCTAGATAGTTACACGTTGATCGCAGTTCTCTGTCTTCCCACCTAGACTAGTATTTGCTTTGTCACGTATGGTTTAGTTTAAAGTGAGGTGTATGATGTGGTCCTAAACTAATGCTACTCCTAGAGGCAATGGAAAATAACTTTGATTAAGCTAATGAGCAATACGGGAAGAGAATCTTAGCTAGCCTAAATGCGATGAGCATCTATCCTTAATCATCCGTATACATCTTGGACCTCGTGTACTACTTCTAGGATTAGTAAGCACATGTTACTAAAGCACTCCTAAATATGCTATTGGGATACTAAGTAGTCACACTTAAATGCTCATGATTAAGTTGTACTCATTTAGCATTTAATAACAGGGATAGTGAAGGAAGGTAAAGAAATATTAATTAAGAAAGCAATAAATAACAATAACCATTAAGCAATTAAAACTAAGTGAATGCTGCAATGATGAAGTAATCTCGATCTTTATTACCAGTCATGTGTGTGTCCAAGTACATCACACTCGAATAAAGATTCCATACAATTACAATCATCACATTGTGGGCATGCACTAGGGAAAGAGTTGAGATGAACTAAAAAATGAACAAAAATAATCTACTTCTATACTTACTAAATCCCTTCTTGTGTGCCCAAATGTGTATTTATAGGCTTACATAGGAATCACGATATCATGTATCCGATATCATTAGCCAGGCCACGATATCGCGTACCCGATATTGTGGATCCATTATTGGAGCCTAACAAATCATGGTTTATCATACCCCAATGACTAAATGAAAACAAACCCTCGAGTCGAAAAAAATGAGAACAAGTTCCATTGATTACATAGTGGATAGGTATGGGATTATTAACTAACTAGAAATTTATTCATGTCGCAGTGGAGAGTTGAATGCAACAAAATTGGGACACAAACATAGAATTACAAAATTTATTGGAACTCATGTGGTTCCTAGTGGTGGTGGTTCCTCCATGGGTCTATTCCCCTTGTCTTGTGCTCCAGGTTTTGGAAGTTGATGGCTCTGAAAGAGTGCTTGGAGCTTTTCCTATTTGGTTCAGGGATCCTATGTTGTCCATGCTAATGCTCCAATGTTTGATGGAGTCAGCACCTCCCATGGACACAACAGTTGTAGGAACATCTAGTTGGCCTTGACATACCAAGTCCCAAATAGTCGTCGTTCTTCTTCATAGGCTCTAACTTTGTCCTTGTATTCTTGATAATCCATGAGCTGTCAAGCCAAATCTACCATGAAATCCTTTTATCCCTAGTAGCTAGTTTTGACCACCTCTAATTTAGAATTTGGCACTTCTAATTTCTGCAGCATCTTCTTGTGCTTAGCAAATTCTGTTTCATATTTTGCATAGGTGGTTGCTACCTGCTTCTCCAATTTTTTCCTTAGGCATCCTGTTGTCAACATGGCCAAGTTGGCATACCACAGGTTTGCTAACTCCATGTATTTTGTAAGATCTTGTATTTGTGGGTCTCAACTTTTAAGTTCTGCTTGGTGGATGAATGCATAGGTATCCAATATGGCCCGCCAATCAGTGTTTTGAGCATTGAGGGTGTTGATATGGGCCTTGGACATATGGATTTCTTTTTCTATTACTTGTTTATACATCCCCACCTAATCCCTGAAGTGTTCCTTCAGCTTCTCATGTCGCTTGGCCTCATTTTTCCACACGCTTATCTCAATTGTCATCTTTTGACGGATTGCACGTACCTCCTTCATTGAGAGGGTTTTGTTTTCTCTAGCTAAGTGATTCATGTACTGGTTGACCTTGACTAATTGTTCTCATAATTGCTGAAAATTTTCTTCGAGAGCATTCCTTTGTTTTTCTATGGTGGTCAACTAGAGATTGTTAGTGACAAGTTGTTTATTCTCCTCTTGTAAGGCCTTGAGTGCATTGGAATGTGCATACATTTGAGCTTGTGCCTTGGAAGCATCCCAATAAGCCTTCTCTTGCTCCTCCGCCATCCTTTTATTCTCTACTAACAATTTATTGAGTAGCTCTATACGGAAGGACTTTAGCTGGTCTACGGGAATGAATTGAGATGGGTCTCGCTGTGAAACTTGTAGGGTGATGAGACTTTCTTGGAGTCTTTCTGACTCCACCTTTGCATGCTCGACCCTGATCTTTGCCATGACCAGCTTCCCTTTTGTGGAGATGAGGTCTGACTAACTTGTTGTGAGATCTTAAGGAATGTCAAATAGGGACGTCATCACTTGTCCAGTCTGTAGCAACCAATCAAGAACATCCTCATGCTTCGCAAGAGTCATCGAGGGATTGGCCAAAGTTTGAGCATTGCATGCTCTTGTAAAGTCTACCGGTGACACAACAGGGACATTGAATGATTCTTTTATGTGGTTTGTGACCACTTCTGTGACTCCCACTACATCTTGGTGCTGCATGACCACTACTGTGGCCCCTTCACCAGTTTCTAATTGCACCTTGAAACACCACTAATTTCGACCTAACACTTTGAAACAAGAACAACCTTAAGCCCTTTCGAGCATTTAGGAGGCAAAATTTGACTAAGGCATGGAACTCACACCCAACTTGCTCAAGTCAACTAACTCACGCTGTCAAGCTAGCTTGCCCTTAGTGCAAGCAACTCTAGGAGCCTGAAACTGAGTCGAAATGGTTTGATTTCAAAGGTGCAAGCCATCCTCAAGGGCCACTAATGTCAACTTCAAGCTTCAACATTCAGAGATTCAAACTTCAGCATCAAAAAGTGCAGAATTTCCTCACTCATGTTGTCACTCACGCTGAGGTCACGTTGCTAGCGTGAGTAACTTTCAAAACTTAAAATTGAGCCCAAAATTGAGTCAAAATGACCTAATTTCCAAAGTGCAAGTCATTCTTAGAGTTCATTGTTGACAACTGTAGACTTCAGCCTTCAGAATTCCATATTTCAAGTCCAAAAATTGTAGGTTTTTGCAGCTCACGCTGTGGTCACATTGCAGCGTGAGTCCAGCATGATCTGCCAAAGGTGGCTCAAAACAAGTCACTTTCAAGCTCAGTTTTTGATTTTTAGATCACTCTCAGGATCCACCACAATTAGACAGCAGTTGCACTTAAGAATTAGGCTTCAAAAATTGAAATTTGGAGTGAAATGCATCACTTTCAAGTCACTCACGCTAAGGTCACGCTGAGGACACGCTGGTAGTGTGAGTGCAGTGTGAGCATGCTGAGGACATGCCAAGACAAAATCAATTCACGTTGGAAGTCTTGATTAGACAATGATGCCTCAAATGGCCACAGAACCACTTGAATCGACATCTGCAGCAGTCAGTTTAGAGATCCAGAAGTTTCAAGCAAGCTAGAGTCAATTTCTTCTATTGTACATTGTCATTTCATTGTAAATTTTCATCATTTGTGAGCTTGTCAGGCTCTTACGCTCTGAGTTGTATGTGTTTCCATAAGCGTAAGCTAGCTTGATTAAGTTATCACACGTTGTGAGATACAATGCACCTGGTCGAAAATGTAGCTTGCCCACACACGTCCAACTCACACATAGCTATCCATCGGACATGTGTCACTAGATCTGTTTTTCTCTCATCTCTTAGCCGTTGATTCCACCCATGAATTCCATGCCCAAACCTGGCCAGACCCTATAAATACCTTGTTAATTCACATAAACGGTGTTGAAAATTTCAAAGGTTGACGGCTTAGGAAACTCAGACTAGCAATTTTTGGGCGGTTGGGCACACTTGACTCCTAGCATCCAAGCACTTCTGAAACACATCACATCATCTCGGGGCTTGGCGCTTGACTTGTCATCTACATGTGAAACTACGCTTTGATTGGTGCACATATTTTCTAAGCAATACAATACAATTAATTTTGTCAACCATTATTTTTTTTGCTCTATTTTACGTTCAATTTATGTTCTATTTACAATACCAGTTCTGCATACGTTTTTGTTTACATTTCGTGCGCACTGTTTACATTTCAAACATCAATTACGATAACCCCAGTGCAGGCCATAGTTTACACTTTGGGAAGTCCTTGGTTGATTTGTGTGTAGACCATCCAAGGCACTCTACCTTCATTTTCTTTTCGAGCTTACCGTCGGGCGAAGGTAGGGTCAGTTGTGTCTGCTCAATGATCTTTCGGTGTTTGTTTTCCCTTCCAGCCTTACATTGATGATTTAGGTCAGTACAGTAAATTGGCATTAGAAGGAGGCTCAAACTTGTTTTTCATTTAATCAAAACATGGATCATGCTACTTGTCCAAACACCGCACAGACGAAGTGCTGAAACTAAAGCTTAGCTTGTCAAGCTAGCTTGCGCATGTTCAGCTTGACTTACCCACCCTGTCCTTAGCTACTCACACTATTTGTTAGCTTGCTCATGCTATCAGCTTGCTGTATCTCATGTTGTTAGTCACTCACACTATCTGTCAGCTTGCTCATGCTGTTAGCCACTCATGCTATCAGCCACTCATGTTGTTAGTCACTCACGTTGTCTATTAGCTTACTCACACTGTTAGCCACTCATGCTATCAGTCACTCACGCTGTCTATTAGTTTGCTCACACTGTCAGCTTGCTGTCTCTCATGCTGCAGTATTCACGCTATAGTTGACTCACGCTGCAGTATTCACGCTGCAGTTGACTCACACTCAACTCATCCAGCCCAACTTACTTACACTCATTATGGAATCCTCCTAAATTAACCCAGTGACACTGTCGATATTCGACTTTGGAGCTGAAACATCAAACCCTGTGAATACTATAGAACCCATAACTATTATTGAACAAATAAACCCCCAAGGCCTTACGCGCCAGTCACTCAGGCTATAGGGCAAAGACCCTACTTATGCAACTCTTACACCCGAACAATATAACTTCATCCGTGTCAAGATCCAAGCCAACCTTCCTGTCGATCGTGTAGAGAGAAAAGTGAAACAAGACTATGAACTCATTTATAAAGGAAGTCATGAGTTTATCCCCTCAGCATTTGATATAATCCCTCTTTCCGAACACCATCATAAACTCATATCCTAGCTTCTCATGGCAAGAAGTCAAGCCTTACAACCACCTCCAATAGAGCCTCAGAGTGGAGATGAGGAAGATGACTTCACAGCCCAATCTAAACATGGGGATTCATACCATACCATTAGTCCCCATGCCCATACAAGCTCATTATTCCACCCTTTTCTGGATGAAACTATACTTCCTCCATTTGCAAACACTCGAGTACTAGTTTCCTCACAAGAAGTACCTGCTTCCATTCCCATCTTCTTCATGCTTAATATTCAATCTGATACATCCACTTCCATCATACCTCTGCAAGTGCAGTCCCAACAAATCCCTCCCCAAACTAATGCAGGATCAACCTTCTGGCCTTAAGTAATTGGGATGCCATTGGTCATACCAGCTTCCATGTCCACCCATTACATACCTCAAGTGCAAATCCAAGGAGCACCATTGATCACTTCACAACCTGTGGCTGGCTAGTGGGTCCCACTAGCTATTCAGCAAAACTTGTCTACTCACTATAGCATACCACACCCTATTGTCTCAGCCCCAAATGTCATCCCATCACAAAAAATGATAGTCCAACAATCTCTCTTTCCACAAACGATGCAACAATCGAATCATTATCAACCACCACCAACTCAACCCACTGGTTTGCCTATTGCCCAAGAGTGGGCAGACACAAAGAAAATGATGCACTTGTTAGCAAAAGAATTAAAGTGCCTTAAAACTATGAACAATGAGGATGTCAAGGTACTAGACTTCTATCAAGATGATCCAATTGACCCCTTAGTTCCCCCATTAACCTTGCCAAAAGGAGTCTCGTTACCCCAGCTAACTAAGTACAATGGAGAGGGAGATCCAAACGCTCACCTAGTAACATTTCGAATAGAATGTCTATTGCTTCAGGCATGGCCTCAAGTAATCCTGCATGTGTTTGCTATGTCCTTAACTAGAAAAGCCCTAAACTGGTGCCAAGCTTTATCCCGTAGCTCCATATCTTCTCTAGAGGACTTGTTACACTAGTTTATCACCCGTTTCAAGTACAATTTGAAACTTGAAGCCACGTTTGATAGCTTGATTCAAATTAAACAAGCGCCATTAGAGCCAGCACAGAAATTTATCCAAAGGTGGAGCATAGCCTTGAATGAACTTCACGAGCCCATCCCTAAAGCATATATGCTTACCATCATTAAGGTAGTCGTGAATGACTTTATTAAGTTGAAGCTTTACTATTTGAAAGCTTGCACATTGAGCCAAGCATTTGTGCAAATTAAAGATATAGAATAGGCGGCACAACCAAGCAATGACCCAGCTTACTCGACCTTTAGGAGCCAACATACGAGGAAAGATAAATCCAAAACAACGATAGCAGTAGTGGCCAAAATAGCCTAACCTAGTCTTCCAGGACAAAAGGAAAAACAAACTACCACCCCAAATGGCTATGAAAGAAACACACCCACACCTAGACCCGAAACTTCCTCAAATAGAAACACCAACATGGGCCACTCTCGTACATTCAAAAGAAAAAACCTTGCTCAATATACACCCTTACCTATGAAGCCTTCACAATTGCTTGATCTGCTTCTAAAGGCCAGGTTAATCCAGCATAAACAAATGTCTCTTATGGCCTCCCA
The DNA here is from genome assembly GCA_015680685.1 of Gnetum montanum. Taxonomy (NCBI): domain Eukaryota; kingdom Viridiplantae; phylum Streptophyta; class Gnetopsida; order Gnetales; family Gnetaceae; genus Gnetum; species Gnetum montanum. The sequence goes on along the minus strand of MNCI01011925.1, from coordinate 890,408 downwards.
AAAACATGATCGATTTTGTGAGTTAGCCAAGAAGCCAGCTCTAGCAACAACTAATGAGCCCCCCATTCCAAGAGGCTTTAGGTTGGATAGGTTTTGTGAATATCACCAACAGTGTGGTCATGGGACTAATTACTGCTTCACCTTAAAATAGGATATACAATGCATGATTGACAGGGGTGAAGTAGTATTCGATGAGGCAAACCTAGTAAGACCCCAAAACCAACCCATGGGAGTCTACAAGGATCCTCTCAACACCAATGATGCACCATATGTGATTAATACTATCCATGTGGAGAATAGATAAAACGTCCCATGAAAACCTTTCATGGTTGGCAGGCCTTCAAAAAACACGCCTACCCCAACATCTCCTCAAACCCCTTTCATCATATGCACATCCCCTACACCACAAAAGCCATTCGTCATCCTCATACCTTCTTTTGTTGCAACAAAAACCAGATCATTTGAAAACCGACCCATTCCCTTTGTGATCCGGGTGCCAAAACACCCTAACACACAACCCACCTCCATTCCCCCATGACCTTTGTGAGAATGTCTTGCTGATAGACTACTAAGAGAGTGCCTGAAAAGAGAAAACCATCAGCACAAATTAGGACCGCGAAAGCCCACATCGTTAAATGCTGTTCCCATGGGTCTGTCCATTAATGAGCCTAGTACGAGTCATCAAAACGAGGATAATGTCATGGGTTTTGTCCCACCCACCATCCTTAGTTACCAACCGAAAAACCCCTCCATGGGAGATATGAATGCTGGGTGAAATGGACCAGGTCTCCGAAGATAAGGGTGCCCCAAATGGTAAAGATTTAGCAAGTGCATTAACTCAAGTCACACAAGCCATGGAACAAAAGAATACTTCTTTAAGCCTGTATGATCTAGTACTGACTTCAACTGTACATCGGGAAGCGCTCATGCGTATGTTGACTTCGATCCTTGTTAGTGAAGACCTTCCTGCAGAAGAGCCGTCTATTTATGTGGTACTGTCCCCACAACCCCAAGAGTCAAAGACCACATCCTTAGCATTTCATGCTAACGACATTAAGCTAGACGAGAAAATAGGAGAAGTCACCACAATCCCTATGTTCATAATGATACAAGTCGATCATTTCAAGATACGTAGGGTGCATGTCGATGATAGTGCGGCAACAAACGTAATACCTTTTCCTGTCATCGAGAAACTGGGACTTACTAAATAAATATAGCCCACAACAACTTCTTTCCTGAAATCCTTCAGTGGTTCCTGTGTTGGGGTGAAAGGTATGGTTACCTTAGATTTCATAGCTAGGGATCAATTCCCCACATCAGCTAAATTTGTAGTGGTTGACGAAATGCCAGGGTTTAATATGATTTTAGGACATCCTTGGCTAGCTTAACTTAGAGTCGTATCCTCACCAATCCATAAGGAGATCCACCTACCTTACGAGGATGGTGAAATCATCATATGTGGGGATACAATAGTATCACTCACTTCCTCACACCCTGAGGTAGATCAAGAGTCAAAAATTAAGTTCATTGAGCCTAAGCAAGGAACTATGAACATACCTGAAGACATGAACCCAACGTTAACTCACAATCCTACTAAAACTGAGGAAGGACCAGACAACAAAAATATAGGAGCCATTCCTACTGATGTCTCTTGGTCAGAATTAAACTTTGACATCATTGATGAAGGGGAAGGTGAGTATAAGATTATACCCACATGCTCGACCCCTCAAGTTAAGCTACAAAGGATTAAGAGGCAACTCAATAACTAGAGAGAATCATTAAATGTCCAAAATGACGTTAAACTACCAATCGTCTGGTATGACATTAAACTGCTAGTGAACATCCACAATGATGTTAAACTAGCCATGGTAAAAAATGGCCGATTTTCTTTTAAAAGATTCCTAAAACTGTTATTTTTTTGGCCCACTATGGCATAAAATTGGTAATCTTTCTTTCTTCAACAATAGATGCAATAGTCCACCATGACTTTAAACTGATGTGCATAGCCCAAAATGGCTTTAAACTAGGATTCAATATGTCGCAAGTTTACAAAAATTTACTACATTACGTCAAATTTTACTCTAAATGATACAAGTTGCAATCTCGACCTATGCCTTCCTTTTACTTCCTCCTTTATAGGTGTTGATTTACGTTTTGTTCTTCCACTTTACATTTAGCTACACAAATATGTTCACGATAATACTTGAAAAAACAAATAAAAAGAGAAAACACACAAAAAAATGATATGTCAACATGGTAGTAAAATTCCAACACGTTATGCCATAATTAGGTCCATATTATTACATTTGTCAACCATATGTTTCCATCAAACATCCAAAAATCCAAAAACATTTAATGGCCAAAGTGTGATTGACACTAAGCTCATGAAGGGGGCTAGTCCCCAAGATCCTCTTCATCATCTACTCTTGCTCCATTGGGACCAGCTCCATCATTAACATGTCCCTATAACAAGGCAGAAAACAAAAAAAAAGGGTAAGAGTAGTAAAGCAAATCATAAATGCAAAACTAGAAAAAAACAGTAACATTAACAATGAAAAGAATAAAACCATACAAAAATAAATGCGACAATAAAACACTCATAAGTGAGGAAGGCCCTAAGTTGGCCTCCAAATGCTATAGAATCTCATCCTCGGGCACGTTTGCCCAATCCTCCTCCAGGCCAAGATCAATGTCAGCCAAGGTTTTTCCCTTGTCCACTAAAGTCCAGGTAGGGTGCTCCAGAGAGAACATGCCTATTGAAGCCTCCTTGAAGGTAGTAGTAATGGTTCTCTTGGGAGATCCCTCCACCTCGGTGCACTCGGAGAACCTGTCATAAGTAGACTGCAAGCCTAACCCATCGATGAACATCTCCATCTGGCAATGTTCAATTGACTCTGCCTTTAGCCACTTCCTATATTGATGCTTGTAGTCCTTTTGGTCTTGGCCCCATTTTCTTACTTTTGCAGCGAAAGACTTCCAATCATGACATTTTCTATTTAGCAAGTCCATCTATGCTCTTTGTTCTGCTAAGTCCCATGTCACCTACACTTTGCTGTTCAAAACCATCTAATAACATGCGTAGGTGATTTCAGATGTCTTCCAAGTGCTATCATCAGACAGCCTAGTAGCAGCAAGATCGTAACGGGATTGGAGATCCCTTTTCTCCTCTTTCTCCTTTGCTAGGGCTTCCTTCAATGGGTGGACCTCGTCCCATAGATACTCAACTAAACACCTACATGTCCAAAGCGATTTGGTGTTCTATACGACGCAACTGGAAACTGCATCGTAAAACTTCCTAGGGACTTGCTCAATTTTCCCTAGTAGTTTAGGGAGAGCATCAATGTGAGTAGCTTTAGAAGGATCCCACTGGAGCTTAGCACCTGCAGGCGTAAGTACCACACACATGAATCATCTATAATCAACAATGAAAGCAAAGAAACACAAATAAAACCAAACACTTAGCATGACATGTAATGTACACATACCTAGTCCTAGATGAGCTTCTTGTAGACGAGCGGCCACATCATTAACGATACCTTTAACAAAGTCCATTTTGCTAAGCATCTCAAGCCATGGTCTTAGCTGGTCAATTGATGTGGGATGAGTAGGAGAGGTTTCTTCAATCGGGACCTGTGATCCTGACGTCACTTCCCAGGATGTATGTGGCTCAGAAATTTCAGCATCTACCTGTGATGCTAAAGATAATCAAGATAATCAAGAACAACACATAAAAATTAAAGGATGCATGATAGGGATTGAGCTAAAAGGAAACATAACAAAAAGCCCTTCGCTGTTTAGCTTGGGTGGATCACCAAGCTGCAAAGATCCATCAAAGAAACCATCGAGGACATCTCTTTCATCACTTGAATGCCTAAGTGCATCCAAGGCCTCCGCAAGCTTCATCTCCACATTGCTTGTCACATCTTCCCCTTGTGGGGTAGCAGGTTCTTCTTCCTTGATTGCTTCTTCCCCTTCTTTTCCTTCCTCCTCAGGTCCTGTGATGACTACTTCTGGTTCAATCATCAGGGCCATGACCTCTCTCTCCCTCTTAGGACTTTCCTCTAAATAACACTAGAATCCTAGAGTTAGTATCACATAGCATATATGTACTTTTAATAACATATAAACCAAAACAACAAATAAAAAAGTAAATATGTAATAATAAAATAAACTACTTACCCTCCACTGGCAATACAAACCGAATCTTCTTTGCTCTTGGCGGCCTCACATTTGGAGCAGGCTCCCTTGGGTGTTCTTTCCTCTTCACCTTCACTTTAGACTTTCCAATAGTCTCAACAATTAAATGTTCAGCCCTTTTAATAGACGTGCGTAGCCTAGGTGATTCCAATCCCAAGCTTTCATGGGAATGATGGGAATGGCTCATCACACCTCCAGTTGTAATTGATATTGACTCCTCAATGTCTTCCAATGGGTCTTGGGATCTAATGGTGCTAAAAAATGGCAAATCCAAGGGTGAGACAATTGTGAATGATCCCTCAAAATATAGCAGTTATCATCATAAACTACTAGGAACTCAGTAAACCTATGTAGGTACCCTGTAAAGAAAGCAAACGTAAAATGGGATTTGACGTGGATGTTTGAACGCAACCTAACAATATCTCCACGGAAATCAGATTCAAGAAAATGTGCCCAGTTATAGCGCATGCCCATCTCTAAAATTGCACATATCACACACGCAGACTCGATCCCAAGGTTTCTTCCTTGAGAAAGAGATTTGGGAAATGCTCGTGCCCAGAAGAGAGGATACAAGAAGTTCATCTCCATAGATCGGGTATCATTTCGCATGGCAAAGCCCTTAGGACCCCGAGACATGCCTAACCACTTCTCAAGCTCTCTTATGACCTGTCCATCTTTAGTTGCTTTATCTATGGTCACCATGGCACCATCCATGGGCACACCAAAAAGATCAGAAGGGAACTCAGTGTTTAGGTGGAAACACACCTTGACTCCTCGAACTTGTGTGGTAAAATGGGAAGCATCATCACTGAAAGAATCAAAAATAGTAACCATCTCAGTAGCTGGAATGCTAGGAGTCAAAGCTGTGAACAAGTCCATCAGGCCTGCCCAGGTAAGGTGGCTGATGATCAAATCAGAAGCTTTCTTCTGCAACCATTTTTGTGACTGCTCTACCTCCCCATATTTTATGAAAAGTGCGACCTCAGTACGCCCTGTTATAATGGTAACTTCTTTGGGGGGGATGACTACTATAAAAAGAAAAACATAGAGCAAAGAGTTAGATAAAAACATGATACACGATGATGCAACAAAAGGGAAAATGGAGTCTAGAGTGTGGTTACTTACCATTTGTGAATGGTGTAGGTGGGGTTGGCGCAAGATCAATCCTTTGAGGGAAAATTGGCCCATTAAAAGACTAATCCTTATGTAACCAACTACGAAGTTGGCAACGCTCAAAGGCTCTTGAAAACTTCCTATGGTAGTCAACAATAGCCACTTTATTTGGTCCAGTACCACAGCATGAAGAATGGGGCCCGCCATGAATGTCTCTAACGATGTGCATGCTAAGGCAAGCCCACCATTATCATCACGCATCCCATTCTCAGCAAAATGAGGCCTACATAGGAAAACAACATTCACATTTAGATGATGACATAAAATTCAAAAAAGAACCAAAAATTAAAGTAAGACACAAGAATGCATACCTGTCCACTTTATATACTGTCCCAGGTGGGTTCTGGAATAGAGTGTGCACATAGAAGGCTAAGAAAAGTGTGTTGCTACTGTTGTAATGAGTACAAGTGGGCAGCTCCCACACACAAGTGAAGGGACGTGTAGATCTAGGACCCTCAGCAGGGCCTCCCTCAACTCTAAAAAGCCCCTCATCTATCCTGGTAACAAAGGAAAGCATGCTTTGTGTAGACTCGGGCAACATGGTCTTAATAAGATCATGAGCCAACTGATCACTCAGGTAATACCACATAACCACACTAAAATTATGCAGGATGAATGACAAAAATGAATTGACACTGAGATGGAACCATATCACATGGGGCCCGATGCGCATGTCATAGGGAGGTGTGTTCGGTCCAAAGGAGCCAAACCAAGCAAGTATGCTAATAAGCTCAACGACGAGAAGAGAAGATTTAGGTAAGTGAAGAATCTAAGTGCTAACAATAGGGTAAAATCACATAAACAAATACTTTAAATGCACAACTTCACCCCATGAGACAAGGACACTAATATCTATTTAGTGTATCTGATGCTCACTAGGGTATATTGAAATCCATTTCACAATAAATCTACACAAAAGCACAAAACAATCACTAAAGCGAGGTTTAAATCATCAATATTAGGGAAAATAATGAACATTAGAATCAGAAAATAACGAACATCTTGACAAGCGCTTTGCATTTTCGTGTCTCAACAAAAAGAACCTGACAACTCACGTTGCAGCTTCCAAGGGGAAAACTCACGCTACAGCTTCCAAGGGAGAAACTTATGCTGGGCCTTCTAGCAAGCTCACGTTGTGGCCAAGCAACTCACCATGGAGGGCTCACACTGAACAACTCACGTTGGAGGATTCACGATGGCCCAACTCACGCTGGCCTTCTTGCTAATTCACACTGGTGCACTGAACTCACATTTGCATTGGTGTCTGTCTGGCCATTCACACTAGGGCTTGTCTAGTCACTCACGTTGGGAACTAGCCACTCATGCTACCTAGGGAAATTTGTGTTCATGTTGGCAAAGAAAAAGAAAAAAACTAACACTGGAAACCTCCCCAATGACCTGGCAGTCACGCTGCCAACAAAAAACACATAGAAGAATAGGATTTCCTACAATGCAGCTCATGCTGCCAAAAAGAATAGGCCTTCCCTACAACATAGGGCTTCATGGCCTACACTCACTTTTCCCCTTTCATCACCCACATTCACGTTGGCCGTGTCCTGGCCTAAAGCCCAAGAAGGCTAAGAAACCCTATGGCCTAGGACACCTGAAAAAGCTGAAAACCTAGTGCCCAGAAAGCCCAAAAATGCCAAAAAACCCTATAGCCCAAAACGCCTGAAAAAGCTAAAAAAATCACATTGCCCAGAAAGCCCAAAAATTCTAGAAAAATCCTATGGCCCAGGATGCCTGAAAAAGCTAAAAAATCACACTGCCCAGAAAGCCCAAATATGCTAGAAAAAACCCTGTGGCCCAGACACCCAAGAAAGCTGAAAAACCCACACCGCAAGAAGCCATAAAAACCCATGCCACTGTGCAGGATATCCCTGGCACCCATGATGCCCTACACACACACCCTAGGAACTCATGCAAACACCACAAATCCCACCAAAACAACCCAAAATCATAGCCTCAAAAACCCACAATCACAGCCACAGAAATTCTACCCTAGATAACGTTGTTCACAAAACGCCGAAGAAAAATAGGAGAAAAAATCTTTACCTATGTAGGGCCCCATCCCATGTTGGAATCCTAGTTTGGGGGAGATGCTGGAGAAGCTCTTCACTCTCCTCCACAAATGCCAGATCTACCTGCCTCTTCCCTTTGTCTTGCCTTGCCTTTCCTTTGCCCTTGTCCTTGATGTTGCCTTGCTCACGCTAACGTTGACATTATAGCTCACGTTGCACTCCTAGCTCATGCTGCACTCCTGGCTCAAGCCATAGTCTAAGAACTCACTTCATTTCAAAATTCCCCTTTTAAGCCCAAAATTTTCTATTTTATTTTGTCTTATTTATTTATTTAAATTTTGTTTTTATTTATGATGTCTTTGCTTTATATTGGCCTAGTATTTTTCATTATTCCAACCTTTGAAGATGAGGCCAAAAATTATTATTATGCAAAGGAAGGGATGAAAAGTTAAAAACAAAAAAATATATATACATACACACAAACATTTCAAAAATTCATAAAATTTTAAAATCTCATAAACTTATCATTCGCACAAAATTTAAAAATCAAAAATGCTCCATGCACTCAGTCCAAACAACAAGTCAACATGAATATTATGCGGCCTGGTATGGCCTTAAACTATCATGTGGCCCGATATGGCCTTAAACTGCCATGACTACCGCTGCATCTCCAAATGTTGTTAGTACATAGTTTGATTACACTATGTTCGTTTACATTTAGTAACTCTTTTGTCAAGGGAGTGTCTCTTTCTTCACTCCCATTTTAAATTGGCAGGAGCAAGTACATGGCCACCGAGAATACCCTTTCAACATTGTCTCTCAATGGACCATACGGGAAATTAAAAAGAGTAATCAATCCAGAGTCCTTAGATCTTGACCCATGCACTTACACTAATTTAATAGCGTCCACTCAAGAAACATCAAATTAGCCTAAAAATATGACTAAGACTTTGGATCTTGAAGCTGACAATATCACTGAAGATCCTCTAGTTGAAATGCCCATTACTACATCCGATTGTGAAACCAGAACATTGAAATTAAACGTCCTACTAGACTCACAACTTGTTAATGACATCACTCCAGTACTGAAAGACAACATCAAAATATTTTCATGGTCATATACCGACATGCTAAGATTAGACCCCCAAATTGTCCAACACAATATCATCCTTGATGAAAAAATTAAATTGGTGAAACAAAAAGCACAAAAAGTTAGACCTGAGGTAGCTTTAGCAGTCTATGCTGAAATCACAAAGCTCTACCAAGCCGATTTCATCCAGGCCGTTGACTATATTGACTGGGTATCAAACATTGTAGTTTTCCCTAAGAAGAATGGTAGTATACACATTTGAATTGACTTTCGTGATCTCAACATAGCGACTATAAAGGACGACTTCCCACTACCTAGCATGGATCAACTTATCGACACAACTGTTGAGCATGCACTATTATCCTTTATGGATGGATTTTTAAGATATAACCAAATAAGAATCAACTCGGAACACCAACTTAGAATAACTTTTATGACACTTTGGGGTACATTCTATTAAATTATGATGCCATTTGGGCTTAAAAATGTAGGAGCTACATATCAATGAGCAATGACATATATATTTAGTGATTACATGCTCAATTTTCTCAATGATTATGTTGACGATATCGCTGTTAAATCTAAAACAACCAAACAACATGTAAAAGATCTAGACTTAGTGCTTAAACGTTGTCTCAAATATGATCTTAGACTCAATCTAAAGAAGTGTGTCTTTGGTGTCAAAATGGGCAAGATGCTTGGTTTCGTAGTCTTTGAAATAGGAATCTGAGTAGACCCTGATAAGGTTAAGGCAATAACTAACATGCAATCACCAAAAAACCTTACCAAACTATGTGGTCTCCAAGGTAGATTGCAATTCATTAGGCACTTTATCAAAAGGCTAACAGATAAGTTGAGACCCATGCAACACCTATTACGAAAAAATGTACATTTCCAATGGACTCAAAAATTCTAAGAAGCGTTCAAGAAGATAAAACAAGAGCTAGCTTAGCTGCTGACCATTTATCCTCCGCAAGGCAATAAATCCTTTTACATCTACCTTGCAACTTCCGATTCTTCCATTGCATCAATGCTTTATCAAAAACGTCAACATGGAGTCGAAATCCCTGTATATTACCTAAGCCATCCTTTAATTGCCTATGAACAAGAATACAATGATGTAGAGAAATCATGCCTTGCCCTCATTTTCTCCTTGAAGATTGAGGCATTATCTCTTCCCCAATTAAGTTTACATCATTTGCAAGGATAATGTACGCTGTGCCATGACTAATAACATCTATGAGTCAAGTAGGATAGCTAGGTGGAAAGCGATGATCGTAGAGTTTGACCTACACTATGTTGTTCAATCTTCCACAAAAGGTCAAGCAATAGTCACACAGTTAACTATCTCGCCAAGGCATGATCAAGTAATGATAAGCCCTAAATTCCCTGATGAGAATTTTAATAGTATAGACACTGTACCCGACAACTACGAGGCAATCCTTTATTTCGATGGAGCTTCAACCTCCCGAGGAGGAAGTGGTGCGGCTGTTTTAACATACCCCTATGGAGAAATCCAACCCTTCGCCTTCTGATTGACCTTTCCCTATACCAACAATGTGGTGGAATACGAAGGTGTTCTTAGAGGTCTTCAAGCAGCATTGACTTCAGGAATCACACGTCTTGTAGTTCGAGGTGATTCATAGTTAATCATTAATCAAGTCACTAAGATTTACAGATGCAAAGCTCTCCATTTGCAACCTTATTGTGATTTGACCAAACATCTACTGAGACGACTAGTAGAAGTGGATATACAGCATGTCCCTAGGAGTGAAAACACTATTGCTGATGCACTTGCTACACTAGCCTTAAACATGATACCCGAAATGTTTCATGCGTTGCCTAGCTTTATAACAAGTTGTGCTGAACCTATAATTAACACTCCTGACGAAATGCCTATAGCATCCGTTAGCACAACACACGCAATAGAATGGTATGATGACATAAAAGAGTACCTTCTATAAGGAGAACCTCCACAACACTTGACAAATGCTCAAAAGGATGCCGTTCGAAAACACTCTCGGCAGTACGTGTTAATAGAAGACACCTTGTGTCGCAAATGCTACGAAGGCATTCTACTGATGTGTGTTAGTAGCAGTGACGGTCAAACGATTATAGAATATATTCACGAAGGACTTTGTGGAGGGCACATTGCACCTAAAGTAATGGTAACAAAGATTAGGATCTTAGGCTACTATTAGCCACACATGGAGTACGATTGCATCTCCAAGGTCAGAACATGTGAAATTTGACAAAAGCATGGTAATCTAATACATGTGCCACCTAACAAACTACACACAACACAAATCACATGGCCATTTCAAAAATGGGGATTAGACTTAATTGGACCAATAATGCTATCATCCTCTGCGAGACATACCTTCATTATCACAGCAACTAAATATTTCACAAAATGGGTAGAAGTTATCCCCCTCAAGAAGACCACTTCAAAACATATTTTCACTTTCATAATAGAAAATATCATCACCCGTTTTGGTATTCCGGTGACCATCGTTACTGACAATGGGCAGCAATTCAGTAGTGCAGACACTAAAAGATTCTGTGAAAGCCTAGGTATTAAACATGCATTCTCATCACCTTACTACCCATAGAGCAATGGTCAAGTAGAGGCTATGAACAAAACTGTCATCATGGTGCTCAAAAAGATGTTGAATCATAGCAAGAAACGATGGCATAAACAATTAGTCTACACATTGTGGGCATACAGAACGACACATCAAACATCTACAGGTAAAACCCCATATAGTCTTGTGTACAGGTTTGAAGCTATTTTACCTTTAGGGTTATAGGTTCCCTCATTGTGGATAGCTCTCTCGAGCCTCCTCGATGAAAGCCAAAACAGTGAACTATGCATTGTTGACCTTGACTTGGTGGAGGAAGAATGTGTGTGAACACTTGATCAAATTGAGTGGTACCAAAAACAACAACGACAAAAACACAAACACGACTTGCATAAACGCCCAGTTAAAGAAGGAGGTTTAGTCCTTAAGGTCATCCGTGAACATCTAGACAAATTCTCAGCCAATTGGGAAGGGCCTTACTTAGTCACCAAGGCGTACAATAATGGAGCATTCAAACTTGCTGACATGGATGGGAAAAAGTTTGCTAATCTCATAAATCATCTATACTTGAAACGGTACTATGTCTAATCAAACTAAGGTATACAATAGTCTTCGCATCATGACTTAAAAATGATACCATAGAATAGTCCTGGCATCATGACTTAAAACTGATACCACAGAATAGTCCTGGCATCATGACTTAAAACTGATACCACAGAATAGTCCTAGCATCATGACTTAAAATTGATACCACAGAATAGTCCTAGCATCATGACTTAAAACTGATACCATAGAATGGTCCTAGGGTTACGACTTGAAACTGGCACCACAGAATGTCCTAGAGTCATGACAGTAAACCGACACCATAGAGCTCTGTCCGGTATGACACTAAAATGCCACATCTATCCGCCATGACGTGAAATTAGCATTTAGAGTCCACTAAGACTATAAATTGGTTTTCCTCTTCATAGTCTGCTATGATTCTAAACTGGTAACGTACCATCTGCTACGATGCTAAATTGGCAGCGTCCAAAGGGTTATGATGCGAAACTAACCCGTAACAATTCGCCAAGACTATAAACTAGTGACATCATCGATGATGAAGAGAAATTTAAAAGGATGTGTTGCTGCAATTGGCTGTATATGTTTCACAAAGACTTGGTGCATAATTTGTCTCATGGACCCTAATGAAGCTAATGCTGTTCATGATTCTGTTTGCTTTGAAATTGCACTTGGTAGCTCCATCTCCTTATTCATCTCCTTGTTTAAAGTGCTTAGTTAACCATTTCACTTGTGGTTTTCTTGTCTTCTTGAAGTTTTGTTTGCAGGATGACACGCCTAAGGCGTTAGTGCGCAGATGCACTTCATCATGATGACGGAGTATCACATTCTTCCTAACGCCTGCAACTGGGTTAATCAATCTGTTCATAAGTACATTCCTGACTCTTGATACATTCCCTATTCCCCATCATGTTCCCTTTTTCCTATTTAATTATATCCCCTGGATACATTCTACTCCCCCAAAGCTCTTGATACATTGTTGCACACTGTGATCCTCTAAATAGTTGCAATGCAAAACATAGTACATAGTACATGATGCAAAATGCAAACGCTCAAACATGAGCATGGCACTAAAAGCAAGCTCTTTCAAAAGGACCCAAAAGAAGAAAAGAAAAACAGAAAAGAAAACAAAAACAAAAAAGATAAAAAAAATGAACAAAAAGGGTCAAAGAGAAAAATGCACGGAAAAGGTCTTCATGACCCCGTTGACAACATAAACCAAAGACTATTGGTCGTTCTCATACAAGCCCCAGGAGAGAAGGCAATTATCTTGGAAAATAGTTACACTCGCGTCTCAAAGAGACCATGTTTCACATCATTGCATGGCTTTGGATATTTACAACGGCCCCATAAACACTCTATAAGAGTCTCGTTTCTCCAAAGAACGCACCTCCTATGTCTTGGCTCCAAGTCTGCTGAAAATTGGCTATTGACAAGGACCAATGATATAGCTTGTTCACATGAGAACATTCCTATCTCAAAATTCCAACAGAAATCATATCCCTTGATCAACTTTTGATTTCCCCAGATACAACCAATCCCCTTGCATCTTGAATTGCATTCTCTCAATCCCATGTACTTTTGAACACAGTGCGATGACATCCAACCAAGGGTCAATGGTTAATGTTTGGTACTTGGTTGTTTATGGTGTTTTGCACTTCTTTGTCGATGCCTCTCAAGTGGATTCCTCCAGATGTCAACAAAGAGGAGCCAATGAAACACCACTAATTTCAGCCTAACACTTTGAAACAAGAACAACCTCAAGCCCTTTTGAGCATTCAGGAGGAAAAATTTGACTAAGGCATGGAACTCATGCTCAACTTGCTAAAGCCAGCTAACTCACACTATTAAGCTAGCTTGCCCTCAGCGTGAGCAACTTTGGGAGCCTGAAACTGAGTTGAAATGGTTTGATTTCAAAGGTGCAAGCCATCCTGAAGGGCCATTGATGTCAACTCCAAGCTTCAGCATTCAGAGATTCAAAATTTAGCATCAAAAAATGTAGAATTTCCTCACTCAAATTGAGGTCATGCTGCCAACGTGAGTAACTTTCAGAACTTAAAATTAAGCCCAAAACTGAGTCAAAATGACCTGATTTCGAAAGTGCAAGTCATCCTCAGAGTTCATTGTTGATAATTGCAGACTTCAGCCTTTAGATTTCAAATTTCAAGTCCAAAAATTGTAGGTTTTTGCAGCTCATGTTGTGGTCATGCTGTAGCTTGAGTCTAGTGTGAGCTGCCAAAGGTGGCTCAAAACAAGTCACTTTCAAGCTTAGTTTTTGATTTTTAGATCACTCTCAGGATCCACCACAGTCAAACAGCAGTTACACTTTGTACTGACCTAAATCATCGGTGTAAGACAGGAAGGGAAATAGACACCGAGAGATTGTTGGGTAGACACAGCTGACCCTGCCTTCGCCCGAGGGCAAGCTAGAAAGGTAAACGAAGGTAGAGTGCCTTGGATGGTTTGCACGCAAATCAACCAAGGACTTCCCCGAGCGTAAGCTACAGCTAGCACTGGGGTTATCGTAAACAATGTCTTAAAACGTGTAAATGTGCGTAAAATGTAAACATGAGCTGTGAGACATAAGACATAAATGTAAACGTAAAGCATAAACAAGACGTAAACTAAACTAAATATGTAAACTGAACGTAAACTGAATATAAGTAGAAATGTAAATAGAATGTAGAACAAAAAATGGAAATAATGTTTGGTTGGAAAAACGAAAATAATGTATCACTTAGAAAAGATGTGCATCGGTCAAAGCGTAGCTTCATGTAGATGGCAGGTTGAATGCCTAACCTCGGGGTGATGTAATGTGATGATGTGATGAATGTAAAAAATTCTTGGATGCCAACAATTAGGTGTGCCAAGCATCCAAGGATTGCAGGTTCTGTAGCCCCCCCCCCCCAATTTATGTGAATTGACAAGGTATTTATAGGGTTGGGTCGGGCTTGTGCACAGAATTCAATAATGGAATCAATGGTTGGGAGATGAAAGGAAAGTCGATCTAGTGACATGTGTTTAATGGACAGTTGTGCTCAGGTTGGATGCATGCTGGTGAGAGTTAGATGTGTGTCGGACAGTTGTGCATGAGTTGGATGTGTGTCAGCAAGCTACATTCTTGACCAGGTACATCAAATTTTACAATTTATGGGTTATTCAAGCCCATGAAAGTACATTTAATTTAGGCTGTGAGGGCCTGACTATCTCACAAATGAAGATTTACAATGAAATGTACAAGGGAAATTCGACCTATCTTGCTTCAAACTTCTTTGTACCTAAGTTTTCTGGAATTTTATAAGAGTTGCTCATGCTGAGAATTTTCTGCCATTTTCTAGAATTTTCTAGGAGTTGCTGATGCTGAGAATTTTCTGCCATTTTCTNTAGAAAATTCTCAACATCAACAACTCCCAGAAAATTCTAGAAAATTCTCAGCACCAANTAGGAGTTGCTGATGCTGAGAATTTTCTGCCATTTTCTGGAATTTTCTAGGAGTTGTTGGTGCTGAGAATTTTCTAGAATTTTCTGGGAGTTGTTGATGTTGAGAATTTTCTAGGAGTTGTTGATGTTGAGAATTTTCTGGGAGTTATTGATGCTGAGAATTTTTTGGAATTTTTTGGGAGTTGTTGGTGCTAAGAATTTTCTAAAATTTTTTGATGCTGAGAATTTTCTAGAATTTTTTGGAAGTTGTTAATGCTAAGAATTTTCTGGAATTTTCTAATGCTAAGAATTTTCTAGAATTTTCTGATGTTGAGAATTTTCTGTAATTTTCAGGAAGTTGGTTACGTTGTGGTCATGCTGCCAATGTGACCTGAGCGTTAGTGACAAAAATGCGCATTTTTGGAGCTGAAATCTGAAGTTCTGGAGGCTGAAACTTGAAGAAATCTTTAATGGACCTTGAGGGTGACTTGTCTCTTCAAAATCAGACCATTTTGACACTGTTTTGAGGCTATTTTGAGGCTCTGAAAGTTGGTCACGTTGTGGTCATGCCTAGTATGACTTCCCAGCGTGACCTACAAAAAATTATGTAGTCTGGCTTAAAATTTGGACTCCTGAATGCTGAGACTTGCAGTGGATATTAGCGACTCTTGAGGATGGCTTGCACCCTCAGATTTGGACCACTTTTTATTTGATTTTGAAACTCTTGGAGCTGCTCATGCTGAGGGCAAGCTAGCTTAACAATGTGATCAAGTTGGCTTGAGCAACCTAGACTTGAGTTTCATGCCTTAGTCAAATTTTGCCTCTCGAATGCTTGAAAGGGCTTGAGTTGTTCTTGTTTCAAAGTGTTAAGCCAAAATTAGTGGTATTTCATTGGCCCCTCTTTGTTGACGTCTAGAGGAATCCACCCGAGAGGCATCAACAAAGAAGTGCAAAACACCATGAACGATCAAGTACCAAACATTAACCATCAACCCTTGGCTGGATGTCATCACATCGTTTTCAAAAGTACATGGGATTGAGGGAATGTGGTTCAAGATGTAAGGGAATTAGTTGTAACCAGGGAAGCCAGGAGTTGGTCAAGGGTGAAAATTGCTGGTGGAATTTTTGGGAGAGGAATGCTCTCTCATGAATAAGCTATGTCATTGGTCCTTATCAATGGTAGGGTTTTCAGCATACTCGAAACCAAGAAATAGGAGGTGCATTCTTTGGAGAAACAAGACTCTTATAGAGTATTTGTGGGGCCCGTTGTAAATAACCAAAGCCACGTGATGATGTGCAACATGGTCTCTTTGAGACACGAGTGTAACTTTTTTTCAAGATAATTGCCTTCTCGCCTAGGGCTTGTATGAGAAGAGCCAATAGTCCATGGTTTATGATGTTAATGAGGTCATGAAGACCTTTTCCGTTCATTTTGCTCTTTGACCTTTTTGTTCTTTTTATTTTTTATTTTGGTTTTTCTCGTTTGTTTCTTCTTTTCTATTTTTTTTTGCTTTATTTTGTATTTCTTTTTTTTCTCTTTGGTCTTTTTGAAAGAGCTTGCTTTTAGTGTTATGCTCGTGTTCGAGCGCTTGCATTTTATGTCATGCATTGTGTACTGTGTTTTGCGTTGCGACTGCTTAGGGAGTTACAGTGTGCAACAATGTATCAAGAGTGTTGAGCTAAGTGGAATGCATCTGGGGGTATAACTAAGTAGGATAATCGGGGCATGATGGGGGAAATAGGGGATGCATCAGGAGTTGGAAATGTACTCATGAATGGATTGATTAACCTAGTTACGTGCATCAGGAAAAATGTGATACCTTGTCATCATGATGAAGTGCATCTATGCACGAACACCTCAGAGGTGTCATCTTGCAAACACAACTCCAAGAAGACAAGAAAACCATAAATGAAACAATTAGCTAACACTTTAAACAAGGAGATGGAGTCATTGCGTGCAATTTTCAAAGTAGACAGAATCATGAACAACATTATCTTTATTAGAGCCTATGAGATAAATCATGTAGCAAGTCTTTGTGGAACATGAACAGCTGATTACAGCGACACATATTTTCAAGTTTTGTCTGGTCATTGATGATGTCACCAGTTTATAGTCTTAGTGAACTGTTGTGGATTAGTTTCACATCATACCCCTTGGACGACACCAGTTTAGCATCGTAGTGGACGATGCATTGCTAGTTTATAGTCATAGCGGACTGTGAAGAGGCAAACTAGTTTATAGTCTTAGTGGACTCTGGATGCTAGTTTCATGTCATGGCGTACGGATGTAGTAGTTTAGTGTTATACCAGACAGAGCTCTGTGGTATTAGTTTTAAGTCATGATGCTAGGACTACTCTATGGTATCAGTTTTAAGTCATGATGCCAAGGCTACTCTGTGGTATCAGTTTTAAGTCATGATGCTAGGCCTATTCTGTGGTATCAGTTTTAAGTCATAATGCCAGCACTATTCTGTGGTATCAGTTTTAAGTCATGATGCCAAGACTACTCTATGGTATTAGTTTTAAGTCATGATGCCAAGACTACTATGTGATTTCAGTTTTAAGTCATGATGCAAGGACTATGACATACCTCAAGTTTGTTAGACATAGTACCTTTTGAAGCATAAGTGGTTTGTAGGATTGGCAAACTCGTTTCTGTCCATGTCAGCAAGTTTGAATGCTCCATTTTTGTATGCCTTGGTTACTAGGTAAGGCCCTTGCCAGTTGGCTGAGAATTTATTTGGATGTTCTTGGGCAGCCTTAAGGACTAGATCTCCTTCTTTGATTGGGCATTTATGAAGATCATGCTTGTGCCTTTGCCTTTGTTGTTTTTGGTACCATTCAGTTTGATCAAGTGTTCGTACACGTTCCTCCTCTACCGAGTCAAGGTCGGCGATGCCTAGTTCATTGTTTTGACTTTTATCGAGGAGGCCGGAGAGAGTTATCCGCAATGAGGGAACTTGCAATTCTAAAGGTAAAACAGCTTCAGATCCATATACAAGACTATATGGAGTTTTACCTGTGAATGTTCGATGTGTCGTTCTATAAGCCCACAATGCATAGACTAATTATTCATGCCATCGTTTCTTGCTCTGATTCAGCGTCTTTTTGAGCACCATGATGATAGTTTTGTTTGTAGCATCTACTTGACCATTGCTTTGTGGGTAGTAAGGTGATGAAAACGCTTGTTTAATGCCCAGACTTTCACAAAAGCTTTTGGTATTTGCACTGCTGAATTGTGGCCCATTGTCAATAACGATGGTCATTGGAATACCAAAAAAAAGTCATGATATTTTCCATTATGAAGGTGCAAATGTGTTTTTCCGTGGTCTTCCTAAGAGGAATAACTTCCACCCACTTTGTGAAATATTTAATTGCAGTAATAATGAAGCTATGGCCTGCTAAAGATGATGGCGTTATTGGTCCAATTAATTCTAAACCCCATTTTTGGAATGGCCATGTGATTTGTGCGGTATGCAATTCGTTAGGTGGTACATGTATTAGATTACCATGCTTTTGGAAAATGTCACATGTTTTGATGTTGGAGACGCAATCATATTCCATGTGTGGCCAGTAGTAACCTAAGTGTCTAATCTTTGTTGCCATTGCTTTAGGTGCTATGTGTCCTCCACAAAGTCCTTCATGGATTTGTTCTACGATCATTTGACCATCAGTGCTACTAACGCGCATTAGCAGAATACCTTCATATGATTTACGACATAAGGTGTCTCCTATTAATGTGTATTGGCAGGAACATTTTTGTACGGTGTCCTTTTGAGCATTTGTCAAGTGTTGTGGAGGTTCACCTCTTAGAAGATACTCTTTTACGTCATCATACCATTCTATTGCGTGTGTTGTACTAATAGATGCTATAGCTACTTCATTTAGAATGTTAATTATAGGTTTGGCACAACTGGTTATAGAACTAGGTAATGCATGGAACATTTCAGGTGTCATGTTTAAGGCTAGTGTGGCGAGTGCATCAACAACGATGTTTTCGCTTTTAGGGATGTGTTATATATCCACTTCTACTAGTTGCCTCACTAGATGTTTAGTCAAATCACAATACGGTTGCAAATGGAGAGCTTTGCATGCGTATACCTCAGTGACTTGATTAATAACTAATTGTAAATCACCTCAAACCATAAGGCGTGAGATTCCCAAAGTTAATGCTACTTGAAGGCCTCTAAGAAGACCTTCATATTCTTGCTACATTATTGGTGCAAGGAAAGATTAAGCAATAGGCGAAAGGTTGGATTTCTCTAGAGGGGTATGTTAAAATGGCTACAGCACTTCCTCCATGAGAGGTTGAAGCCCCATCGAAGTAGAGGATTACCTCGTAGTTATCAGGTACAGTGTCTACACTATTAACATTTTCATCTGGGAATTCGAGGTTTATCGTTGCTTGATCGTGCATCAGCGAGAGGGTTAGTTGCATGGCTATTGCTTGACCTTTTGTGGAAGATTGAGTGACATAGTGTAAATCAAACTCTGCGATCATCACTTTCCACCTAGCTAACCTAATTGACTCATAGATGTTATTAGTGATGGTACGAAGAACATTATCCTTGCAAATGATGTAAACCTGATTACGGAAGAGATAATGCCACCATTTCTTCAAGGAGTAGATGAGGGTGAGGCATGATTTTTCTATGTCGTTTTATTGTTGTTCATAGGCTATTAAAGCATGGCTTAGATAATATATAGGGATCTCGGCCCCATCTTGATGTTTTTGACAAAGCATGGATGCGATGGAGGAACCAAAAGTTGCAAGATAGATGTAGAAAGGTTTGTCACTCTGTGGAGGATAAACAGTTGGTAGCTAGGCCAACTCTTGTTTTATGTTCTTAAACACTTCTTGGCATTGTTGAGTCCATTGAAAATGTAAATTCTTTTGTAATAGATGTTGCATGGGACTCAACTTATCCGTCAGCCTTTTGATAAAGCATCTAATGAATTGTAGCCTACCTTGGAGGCTACGTAGTTCAGTAAGGTTTCTTGGTGGTTGCATATTGGTTATCGCTTTAACCTTATCGAGGTCTACCTATATCCCTGTTTCGAAAACTAGGAAACCAAGAATTTTGCCCCTTTTAACACCGAAGACATACTTTTTTGGGTTGAGCCTAAGGTCATATTTGAGACAACGTTTAAGCACTAAGTCTAGATCTTTTGCATGTTGTTCAGTTGTTTTAGACTTGACCATTATATCATCAACATAATCATTGAGAAAATTGAACATGTAGTCACTAAATATGTATGTCATTGCTCGTTGATATATAGCACCTGCATTTTTAAGGCCAAATGACATCATCATATAAGAAAATTTCCCCCAAGATGTCATAAAAGTTGGCCTCAGTTGATGCTCTGGATTAATTCTTATTTGATTGTAGCCCAAAAATTCGTCCATAAACGACAATAGTGCATGCCTAGCAGTTGTGTCAATAAGTTGATCAATACTAGGTAACAGGAAATTATCTTTTATAGTGGTTATATTGAGATCATGGAAGTCAATGCATATGCGTATACTACTATTCTTCTTGGGAACTCCAACAATGTTTGATACCCAATCAGAATAGTCAACGACTTGGATGAAACCGGCTTGGTAGAGCTTTGTGATCTCAGCACAGACTGCTAATGCCACTTTGGGTCTAACCTTTCGTGCTTTTTGTTTTACTGGTTTAATTTTTTCATTAAGAATAATGTTATGTTGGATGATCCGGGGGTCTAGTCCCAGCATGTCTGTATATGACCATGCGAACATTTTTATGTTGTCTTTTAAAAATTGAGTGATGTCACCTATGAGTTGTGGATCTAGTAAGGCACTTAATTTCAAGGTTCTAACTTCATCATTGACTGTGGTAATGGGGATTTCAACCATAGGATCTTCAGTGATATTGGTAGCTTCTAAATCTAGAATTTTAGCTACGTTTTTAGGCCAGTCTGATGTTTCTTGAGTGGAGGCTATCAAATCGGTATAGGTGGATGGATTTAGATTTAAAGATTCTAGGTAGATCGCTCTTTCTACATCTCTGTATTGTCCATTGAGAGACAATATTGAGAGGATGTTGTTGGTGGCCATGGTGTTCACTCCTACCAATTAAAACAGGAGCAAAGTAAGAGACACTCAATAGGAGAGTTACAAAGTGTAAACAAACATAGGATAATTAAGCCGTGCACTAACAAATTTAGGAGATGCGATGGAAGATATGGTAGTTTAAGGTCATACTGGGCTGGATGTTGACTTGCCATTTGCACTATTTTTAAATTTTAAATTTCTTATACTTAAATTTTTGAGTGGACAATAAGGTTGTAGAGATTTTAAAATTTTATGAAATTTTCAAGTGTTTTTATGGTTATTTATTTTCGTTTATTTTTTAGCACTTTCCTCCTTTGTCCATAAGAAGTTTTGGGTCAAATTTTGGGGGATTGGAATGGCAAAGAAATTTTGGCAAGCATAAGGCAAAAGATAGCTTTGGACAACAACATGTAGTTAAAATGAGAAGATGAATTAAAATAAAATGGCCAAAAATCGAATAAATAAAATTAAATTATTAGGAAGGAATAGAAAGATGATTTTGAAAAAGAAAGCCTCATTTTGGTGATTGCGAGTTGCTGGGTGATTGGGAGAACAGCGTAAGTTCTAGGGTGCAACGTGAACAAGGCATCAGTGTTAGCGTCAGCGTGCCGTGACCATGAAAGACAAGGGCAAGGAGAAGGCAACTGGGGGCAAGGGGAGGAAGCAGGCAGCCCTAGCGTTCGTGAAGGAGAGTGAAGATCTCCTCCAATGTCTACCCCAAATTAGGGTTCCATCGTGAAAGAAGGCCCTGCATAAGTAAATTCTTTGCCCCTAAATTTTTTTTGGGTAACGTTACTAAATTTTCAATTTTTTTTCTTGGGTAGTGTGACTGAAATTTTCCAATTTTTTCCTAGGCAGCGTGACTATGGGTTTTGGATTTTTGTCCAAGGCAATGTGGTTTTGAATTTGGAATTTTCAATCCTGGGCTTTTCGTGAAGATGTTCAATGATTTCTAGATTTTAAATTGTTTACATTGTTTTTCTGGGATTTTAAACATGGATTTGCTCTGTAACTAATTTCAATGTGCCTTAGTAACCATAAGATTACACTTCACCTCATGGGGTGTTACATTTGTTTATACGATTTTTTTTTGTTTTTATGTAATGTTGATCTGTTGCTAGTTCTTGGATTTTCACTTACCCAATTTTTCGGTTATGTGTAGGGGACCTAAATCTTCTCTCCTTGTTATTGAGCTCGTTGGGGTACTAGCTTGGTTTGGCCCCCTTGGGCCAGACACACCCCCTTATGACATGTGAGTTGGACCCCATGCAATATGGTTTCGTCCTGGCGCTAGTTCGTTCTTGTCATTTATATTATAAAATTTTAGTGTTGCCACATGGTCTCATCTAAGTGAATAGATTGCTTGTGATATTATTGAGACTGTTTTGCCCAGGGCTACATAGGACGTACTAGCCTTCATCACTGATATCGATGAGAGACTAATTAGAGTGGAGGGAGGCCTCGCTGAGGGAGAGGATCTTGGGGATCAACCCCACTTATGAGCTTTGCATTAGTCAAGCTTAAGCCTTTTGATGTTTTTTTTTATGTTTGATGGAATGTATAAAGACTGATGTAATGGTCTGAATTTAATTGTGGTATAAAATGGTTGTATTCCTTTGTTATCTTGATGTTTTATGTAAATATTTTTGTTATTTTTCATGTTTTTTATTGTTTTTCTTTGTTTTCTCGAATATATGGTGCAACTAAATGTAACATAAATTTCTAAAGTGTAAAGCGAGATGTAAGGTAAATACTTGGAAAAGGAGGCAACGACCATGCAAGAATCTAAATCATAACTTGTAAGCGAAAATTCAATGTAAAATGACGAGAGTTCATAAATCTGTAACTTGTTGGTTCTAGTTTAAAGCTATTTCGAGCTTGGTACATCAGTTTAAATTCTTGATGGACGGTTGCATCTGTTGTTAAAGAAAGAAAGTATTACTAGTTTTATGCCATGGTGGGCCAAAGGTAGTTTAACGTCATTTCATACATTTCGTAGTTTAACATCATTTCAGACATTGCGTAGTTTTAATTCTATTTATTGAGTTGCTTTTTGATCCTTTGTAGTTTAACATGTGGGGTTGAGCATGCGGGTAAGATTTTATATTCACCTTCTCCTTCATCGATGATATCAAAGGGTAATTCCAACCAAGAGACATCGGTAGGAATGGTGCTTATGTTTGTATTGTCTAGTGTTTCTCTAGTTTCGGTAAAAGTCAACGTTGGAGTTATGTTTTGAAGTATGCTCATGGTGCCTTGCTTAGACTTAGTGAATTCAATTTTTGATTCCTTATTTACTCTAGGGTTTGAGGAAGTAGGTGGTACTATTTCATCTCCATATATGATGATCTCAGCACCCTCGTAAGGCAGGTGGATCTCTTGATGGATTGGAGAGGATACGACTTTAAGTTGAGCTAGCTAGGGACGTCCTAGGATCAGATTAAATCCTAGCATTTCATCAACTATTATGAATTCAGCTGATGTGGGGAATTGGTCCCCAGCTATGAAATCCAAGGTGACCATACCTCTCACTCCAACATGGGAACCACTGAAGGATTTTAGAAAAGAGATTTTCGTGGGCTATACTTGTTCAGTAAGTCCTAGTTTTTCAATGATGGAAAAAGGTATTGCATTGGTTGCCACACCATCATTGACATGCACCCTACGTATCTTGAAATGATTAATTTTTATTGTTATGAACATAGGGGTTGTTGTGACTTCCCCTATTTTCTCATCTAGCTTAATGTCCTTAGTGTGAAACTCTAGGGATATAGTCTTCAATTCCTGAAGTTGTGGAAATAATACTGCATAAATGGATGGTTCATCTGTAGGAAGATCCTCACTAACAGGAATTGAAGTTAACATCCGTACGAGAGCCTCTCGATGTACTAGTGAAGTCATTACTAGGTCATACAAACTTAAAGAAGTATTCTTTTGTTTTAAGGCTTGTGTGACCTGGGTCAACGCATTTTCTAGGTCTTTACCATTTCAGACATTCTTATTTGTAGAGATTTGGTCCATTTGACCCAGCATTCATATTTCTTGTGGAGGGGTTTTTACATTAGTAGCTTAGAATGCTGGGTTTGGGATATGACTCACGACATCATCTTTGTTTTGATGACTTGTACTAGGCTCATTAATGGATGGACTCATGGGAATGGCACTTAGCGGTGTAGGCTTTGGCCATCCTAATTCATGTCCATAGTTTTCTCTCTCGATGTGCTCTCTTTTTTCTCTTTCCAGGCACTCTCTTATTAGCCTATCGGTAAGACATTCTCACAAAGGTTGTCGAGAAGTGGAGGCAGGTTGTGCGCCAAGGTGTTTTGGCACCCAGACCACAAAGGGAATGGGTCAATTTTCAGATGGTATGTTTATTGTAGTGGCAATCGAAGGAGGTATGCGGATGATGAATGGTTTTGATAGTGTGGGGGATATGCACATGGTGAAAGGGGTTTGAGGATATGTTGGGGTAGGTGTGTTTTTTGAATGCCTGCGAATCACAAAAGGTTTTCGAGGAACGTCTTGTCTATCTTCCACATGGATAGTATTAATCACATATGGTGCATCATTGGTATTGGTATTGAGAGTTTACTTGTAGACCCCCATGGATTGGTTTTGGCGTCTTATCGGGTTTGTCTTATCGAACACCACTTCACCCCTATCAATCATGCGTTGTATGTCTTGTTTCAACGTAAAGAAGTAATTAGTCCCATGACCACACTGTTGGTGATATTCACAAAACCTATTCAACCTAAAGCCTTTTGGAATGAGAGGTTCGTTGGCTGTTGCTAAGGTTGGATTTTTTACTAATTCGCAAAAGCGATCATGTCTTTGCAAGGCCTCAAGAGACATTTGTTTGTGTTGAATTAGCCTAGCCTTTAGAAGTTGATCAAGTAGTTGTGAAGGCTTCATGGACAATGGTATGTATTGAGTAGGCTCTTTCCTTTCGAAGGTATAGGCATGACCTATGTTGTTGTTTCTAGTTGAAGAATTTTCAGGTGTAGGAGTGGATGTGGTTCTTTCATAGTTGTTTGGGACAGTGGGTTGTTTTTCCTTTTGTCTTGGGTGACTAGGTCGGGCTATTTCAACCACCGCTGCTACTATTGTTTTGGATTTATATTTCCTTGTGTGTTGGATCCTAAAGGTTAAGTAGGCTGGGTCATTACTTATTTTTGCAGCCTCTTCTATGTCTTTAATTTGTACAAATGCCTGATTCAAAGTACGGGGTTTTAGATAATAAATCTTTGATTTAATGAAGTCATTTGCGGCCGTCTTAAGGATGGTAAGCAGATATGTTTCAAGAATAGGTTCATGAAGTTCATTCAGGGCAGCGCTCCATCTTTGGATAAACTTCTGTGCTGGCTCTAAAGGCACGTGTTTAATTTGGATCAAGCTATCTAACGTGGCTTTAGGTTTTAGATTGTATTTAAAACAGGTGACAAATTGGTGCAACAAATCCTCTAGAGAAGATATAGAGCTATGAGGTAATACTTGGTACCAGTGTAAGGCTCTTCTTGCTAAGGACATAGAAAATACACGTAGAATTACATGGGGCCATGCCTAAAGCAAAAGACTTTCGGTTCGGAATGTCACTAGGTGGGCATTTGGGTCTCCCTCTCCATTGTACTTGGTCAACAGAGGTAACGAGACTCATTTTGGCAAGGTTAAGGGTGGAACTGAGCGGTCAATCAGGTCATCTTGATAGAAATCTAGTACTTTAACTTCCTCATTGTTCAAAGTTTTAAGGCATTTTAATTTCTCTGCTAAGAAGTGCATCATTTTTTGTGTGTCTGCCCATTCTTGGGGGGTAGGCAAACTAGCGGTTTGGATTTATGGTAATTGATAATGACTCGATTGTTGCATCATTTGTGGAAAAAGAGGTTGTTGGACTGTTGTTTGTTGTGGCGGGATGACATCCGGGGCTGAGATCATGGGATGTGGTACACTGTAATAAGTAGACAGGTTCTGCTGAACAGCTAGTGGGACCCATTGCACAGTCATAGGTTGTGAAGTGATCGTTGGTGCTTGTTGGATTTGCACTTGAGGTACATAATGGATGGACATGGAAGCAGGTATGGCCGATGGCATTCCAATCACTTGAGGTTGAGAAGTCATTCCTGCATTAGTCTATTGGAATTGTGTTTGCAATGGTATGACAGAAGTAGATGCATTAGTTTGAATGTTGGACTTGGAGAAGATGGGGATGGGAATGGCTACTTCCCGTAAGGAAGTTGGTGGTGGAAATATTGTTTCTTCCAGGAACGGTTGAAATAGTGGGTTTGTATGGGCATGGGGGCTAATGGTATGGTATGATTCTCCATGTTCAAATTGGGCTGCAAAGTCATCTTCTTCATCTTGAGGCTCTATGGGAGGTAGTTGTAAGGCCTGAATTCTAGCCATGGGAAGTTAAGATATGAGTCTATGATGCTGTTCAGAGAGCGAGATTATGTCAAATGCTGAAGGGATGAACTCACTTCCTCCTTTGTGGATAAATTCATATTCTCGCTTAGCTTCCCTCTCTACACGGTCAATGGGTAGGGTGGCTTGGATTTTGACATAGATAAAGTTATACTGTTCAGGTGTAAGAGTCGCATCAATAGGGCCTTTGCCCTATAGCCTGAGCAACTGGCGTATAGGACCTTGAGGATTTATGTGTTCAATAATGGTTATAGATTCCGTAGCAGTCACAGGGTTCAAAGTTTCAACAATTGGTAGTGTTACTAGGTTGATTTGGGAGGATTCCATGATGAACGTGGGTAGACTGGGCTTGATGAATGTAGTTGGATTACAACCAGTTGCAGCGTGACCGGCGTGACACAAACACCGCATGACTAAACCGATCAAACCATAGTGTGACACAAAACAAGCTCAGTGTGACCTCATAGGACAAGCTCAACATGACCAACAAGGACACTAGATTCACAAGATAAGATGAAAAAGTTTTGACAATGTAGCGTGATCTACGTTTTCACAATGGCAAATATGGCCCTCCTTCTAGCACCAAAAACTATACTGACCTAAATCTTTGGTGTAAGGAAGGAAGGGAAATAGACACCGAGAGATCGTTGGGTAGACACAGTTGACCTTGCCTTTTCCCGAGGGCAAGCTAGAAAAGTAAACGAA
Source organism: Gnetum montanum (assembly GCA_015680685.1). NCBI lineage: Eukaryota > Viridiplantae > Streptophyta > Gnetopsida > Gnetales > Gnetaceae > Gnetum > Gnetum montanum. The sequence continues at coordinate 863,165 of MNCI01011925.1, read as the reverse complement.
GGTAGAGTTCCTTGATGGTTTGCATGTAAATCAACCAAGGACTTCCCAGAGCGTAAGCTATGGCTAGCATTGGGGTTATCATAAACGATGTCTTAAAACATGTAAATTCACGTAAAATGTAAACATGAGTTGTGAGACGTAAGATGTAAATGTAAACATAAGGCGTAAACAAGACATAAACTAAACTGAATGTGTAAACTGAACATAAATTGAATGTAAGTAGAAATGTAAACAAAACATAGAATAGAAAATGGAAATAATGTTTGGTTGACAAAATGGAAATAATGTATTGCTTAGAAAAGATGTGCACACCGGTCAAAGCGTAGCTACGTGTAGATGGCAGGTTGAATGCCCAACCCCAGGGTGATGTAACGTGATTATGTGATGAATGTAAACAATGCTTGGATGCCAACAATTAGGTGTGCCAAGCATCCAAGGATTGCAGGTTCTGTACTTTCTCAGAATTGCCAATGTCTCCAATTGCCTCCCACTCCCCGATTTATGTGAATTGATAGGGTATTTATAGGGTTGGGACGGGCTCGTGCATGGAATTCAAGAATGGAATCAATGGCTGGGAGATGAGAGGAAAGTAGATCTAGTGACGTGTCTAATGGACAGTTGTGCTCAAGTTGGATGTATGCTGGTGAGAGTTGGATGTGTGTTGGACAGTTGTGCACAAGTTAGATGTGTGTTGGCAAGCTACATTATTGACCAGTACATCACATTTTACAATTTATGGGTTATTCAAGCCCATGAAAGTACATTTAATTTAGACTGTGAGGGCCTGACTATCCCACAAATGAAGATTTACAATGAAATGTACAAGGGAAATTCGACCTGTCTTGCTTGAAACTTCTTTGTCCCTAAGTTTTCTAGAATTTTCTAGGAGTTGCTGATGCTAAGAATTTTCTACCATTTTCTAGAATTTTCTAATGCTGAGAGTTTTCTAGAATTTTCTGAGAGTTGTTGATGCTGAGAATTTTCTGGAATTTTCTGCCATTTTCTGGAATTTTCTGGGAGTTGCTGATGTTGAGAATTTTCTAAATTCTTTTGAAAGTTGGTCACGTTGTGGTCATGCTGCTAGTGTGACCTAGGCATCAGTGACAAAAATGAGCATTTTTGTAGCTAAAATCTAAAGTTCTGGAGGCTGAAACTTGAAGAAATCATTAATGGACCTTGAGGGTGACTTGTCCCTTCAAAATCAGAGCATTTTGACGCTATTTTGAGGCTATTTTGAGGTTGTTTTGAGGCTCTGAAAGTTGGTCACGCTGTGGTCACACCTAGCATGACTGCCCAGCATGACCTACAAAAAACTATGTAGTCTGGCTTAAAATTTGGACCCTTGAATGCTGAGACTTGGAGTGGACATCAACAGCTCTTGAAGATGGCTTGCACCCTCAGATTTGGACGACTTTTTATTTGATTTTGAAACTATTGGAGCTGCTCACGCTGAGGACAAGCTAGCTTAACAGTATGATCAAGCTAGCTTGAGCAACCTAGACTTGAGTTTCATGCCTTAGTCAAATTTTTCCTCTCGACTGCTTGAAATGGCTTGAGTTGTTCTTGTTTCAAAGTGTTAGGCCAAAATTAGTGGTGTTTCACACTCAAGAATTAGGCTTCAAAAATTGAAATTTGGAGTGAAATGCATCACTTTCAAGTCACTCACATTGAGGTCATGCTGAGGACACGCTGGCAGCATGAGCATGTTGAGGACATGCCAAGACAAAATCAATTCACATTGGAAGTCTTGATCAAGCAACGACACCTCAAATGGACACAGAACCACTCAAATCAACGTCTGCAGTAGTTAATTTAGAGATCCAGAAGTTTCCAGCAAGCTAGAGTCAATTTCTCCTATTGTACATTGTCATTTCATTGTAAATTTTCATCATTTGTGAGCTTGTCAAGTTCTTACGCTCTAAATTGTATGTGTTTCCATGAGTGTAAGCTAGCTTGAGTAAGTTATCACACGTTGTAAGATACAATGCACCTAGTGGAAAACATAGCTTACCCACACACATCCAACTCACACATAACTAACCATCGGACATGTGTCACTAGATCCGTTTTCCTCTCATCTCTCAGCCATTGATTCCACGCATGAATTCTATGCTCGAACCTGGCCAAACGCTATAAATACCCTATCAATTCACATAAATGGGGTTGGCAATTTCGAAGGTTGATGGCTCAGGAAACTCAAACTAGAAATTTTTGGGCGCTCGGGCACATTTGACTCCTAGCATCCAAGCACTTCTGAAATACATCACATCATCTCGGGGCTTGGCGCTTGACTTGCCATCTACATGTGCAACTATGCTTTGACCGGCGCACATCTTTTCTAAGCAATACAATACATTTAATTTTGCTAGCCATTATTTTTTTTGCTCTGTTTTACATTCAATTTACGTTCTGTTTACAATACCAATTCTGTATACATTTCTGTTTACATTTCATGCGCACTATTTACGTTTCAAACATCAATTATGATAACCCCAGCATAGGCCATAGTTTACACTTGGGGAAGCCCTTGGTTGATTTGTGTGCAGATCATCGAAGGCACTTTACCTGACGAAGGCAGGGTCAGCTGTGTCTACCTGACGATCTTTCAGTGTTTTTTTCCCTTCCAACCTTACACCGACGATTTAGGTCAGTACACACCTGAAAAGATGTAGCATTCCTTGAGATCTATTGTGACCAATGTGATGCCCCTTCTCTTGTTTGAATTGATACCTTGCCCTGTGCGTGATCGATTGAGACCATGGGTCATATGACATCGTCTATGACCTTGAAGAGATTGGTCTCATCATGGCTTCCCCAACTAACCATTTTAATGAAGGCCCTGAGATTGCTCATTGATGGTCGATAGTCTTGCAATGGTGGTGGCAGTTAGTCTTACTGGCCTGTGTTGGGCCCTGATTCCTATTGTTGACTAAGCCTTGTGCTTGGAAGTTGGCTAGGCCCTATAGTTTAAGGTGTAGTGGGCCCCACCATCTATTCTTGTTCAGGCTCCAGTGTCTCACTAGCACTTTTTCTTAGGGCTAGTGGCTTTAGCAATTCAGAAAATGAAGCATTTTGGGCCCTTTTGGGGATGTCATTGGTGTACCTCAGAATTCCAGCATGCTGGTACAGCTTTCTGATGAGACAGGGGAAGGGTAATGCAAACTTCCCTATCTTATGTTCTTCAAATCACCTCAAAATTTCTGTAAGATATAGATGGGGTAGGTTGGCATTAACCTTGCCCATTAAGATAGCACTTCCTCTAGCCGTATATGTGGAGATTTGGTTTAAACCTTTTGTGGGGAAGATGTGATATGTGCTGATCTTAAAATAGATTCTCTCTTCTAGTGTCAGCTCTCCATACGCTTTGTCTTCTTTGGCGTACACCCTTTTCAGCCAGATCTTCCATGCATTAGCATCAAACTGAGTGAGCAAGTGAGCAACTTTTGACCCTGTATTTAGAAGATTTAACACCTCCAAAATGGCTTTAGCAAAGAACTCCATAGAAACACTACCAATATCAATGGTGGTGCCTTCTTCTTTATTGTGCCAAAATTGGTACGTCTCTCCTAGGTACCAGGAACCACTTTCAAAGAGAATAGGTCATAATGGGAACCCTTTAAGTTGGTCTCTAACTACTTCGAGAGCAAACTCTATGAAAGGTCCAAAGTTAAGTTCCACTATCACAGCTATTGATGTTGACCTTTCATGAATCGCCTAAACACACTTCGGGGAGAACACGAGATGTTGTCCTTGTTCAGGTGCTTCACTGACTCCACCTTCAGCATGTCCCGATTATACAGTAATAGGAGGTTCCTGATGAATACTGAAGGATTGTGCCTCCTATTCTGTACGTTCCTCGAGAGACACCTGGCCTTTGCCTCTCCTTGGTCGTTTAGATGCACCTTGAGAGGGTCCTCCTTGTTGTCCCCTTTTAGGGGCCATCTACAATCACACGGGCCAACTATTAGTAAGGTTACTTACAAAATTTGATTTATACCTTACTTATTACCTTTAATAAATTCATGTCTTGTTTAGTGTGATCCAGAGTTAGAGAGTTTCATGAGAATGTCCCCTAAAAGTTTTAATATTAGGCCAATTTGATTAGGTGGTTCCAAAATTTAATTCTCATGGTGTGTGTGAAGAGATAAAATTGATTTGGCAACATGTTTAACATTTTTATGATCATTTACCCCTTATGATATCCTTCAAGCAACAATGAATTTTGGAAAAATTATGTGCAACTTGGAGCATACCCTTTCGCCACGACTAAGCTGAACACTTCGGGTTTAGATAGATTCAATTGGAATGGAAATTGAAGTGTTAATGAGAAAGATATGGATGTTTAAAGGATAGGTGCATAAGCTAGCAAATTCATAGAAGAAAATTTGAACAACTCCCCTCGCATGAATAGTGCAAAATGACATTGATGTGTGTGGGTGGGGAAGGGGGCGTGGGGTCCATATATATAGTTTTTATGGATGCGATATCACGTTCTCGATAGCGTGGACCTGATATTGCATCAGACCCAATGTTGCAGCCCATTGAAAATAGGGTACTTGATAAATTTGGAGAATTTTTTAATTTCCAAGGCCAAAAAAGAAGGATTTGAGGTTAATTCGAAAGGTCGAGGGTAACATTGAATAGATTCTAAGGCACCAAAAGTATAATGGAGTAGAATCTGACAATGAAATCCATGAATAGGATGAGGAAAAATGACATGTTTTGGTGCATAGGAACATTTGAATGAGAAGGATGATAAAGGAAAGAATAACATTGGCAATGTAGTGCTTGAAGGGTATAAAATGATGTGAAGATGATGTGTAATGAGTATAAATTACAAAGGTTACGTAAGTGGGTCCTCCCCAAAGTAGGTTCCTAGCTATGATTCCCTTATGTAACCATGCTTAAAAATGTCCGTAGGTACTAAAAGGTTTAAATGCAATCCCCACTAGTTGCACAAAACATGCACATGCAGATACCATCGTGATGACATATGAATTCAATGCTACACAAGACACGAGTCACAAATACATGAACAACGAGATGAGGCAAATTGTAGAAGGGATTGCAGAGACTGGGATATGAGGTAACTCACCCAGGGCACAATGAATCTTGAGTGTAGGATGTGATTAATGTGTCATTATCCCATTGTTCCAAAATCAAGACCAAGTCCATTTCTTCGATTAGTAACGCCGCATTGTTTCATCCAATGATGGACAACCGTAAGAGCATCATAACAGCAAGGCATATGATCACTTGACATTTTGTGCAAGGGAGGAGTGATTTGGAATTTATTTGTGGCATAATTTTTTGCTTGGTCGCTTTAGCACACACTCTCTCTTCTCTTTTTTTTTTCTTTTTCTTTTTTGATGTGTAATCTAGAGAAGTCACCTACCTTCAAGCATGGGTGCATGTCTTTCTAGTGGGACCCCCTAGAATAACATTGGGTTTCTTTATTATGTGCCTTTATTACTCTTACTCCCATTGTTGTTAGATCTACAAGGATCTTAGTACAACTGGGCTGCATGATAACTCTTACAGATGTTACCAAAGAGAATCCACAAGTCCCCTTAATGTCACACCCTGGCCATTCTCTCTTAGTCCATCATTTTTTGCTCTAAGTATAATGAGCTCAAAATTACTTTAAGGTTTAACAATGACAAGAATATCATCGTACCTAGAGTAGAACCTCTTATTAACAGAATGGTTGGGTGGATGTGATGGGCTCGCTGTCCAAATAATTAGTTACTCGAGACTTGATAGCAGAGAACAACACCTCAACCAACGAGTCACATGAGTGCTTTATTCATAGATGAGATTACCAATAAAAAGATAAAAAGATAAAATAATAAATAAAAATATGAAATAATAAATAAAAAGATAAAACAACAAATAAAAAGATGAAAAAATTGAAAAACAAAAAATTATAAAATTAAAGAAAAGGAAAAACATTTATTAATTCTATTTGTTAGAATGGGGGATATCCCCCATATCTAAACTTTTGATCATTGCGAGAATTAATAAATGGAATGGTTGGATCTATTCATTTTTGGAAATATTGGGACTCGATCATATCCAAACCATTAGGTGTCTTTTGATGTGGTGGTTGGACTGTACCCACATTGAGGTTCACATACTTGATTAAATTTGACATAGTGGGGAAAGTTATAAGATGTGGTTAATTGATAAGGAGTTGACTCACTATGGCACCCTTGATCGTAAGATGGTATGCAAGGATAAATATGTCTCTCTATGTGGTTATATTCATTGGGCCTCATGCTTATTGGAGTATTGATTAGTGGCCCTGATAAGGTAACACAAGGTGTTGGGTTCAAGGAGAAAGATGCATCACAGTGTTGAACTTGTGTTGAGTGGGAGGATGCAGTGGTCTTGGAAATGTGTTATCCCTTTCTACAGTCATGTCTAAAGAAGGGATACCTTCGATGTTGTGGAGAAGCGCCACTACAGTTGATAGTAGCAGCGTAAGTAACATTTGTGGATCGATGCTGTCGTGCAAATCCTGCTAGTACTATTGGTGTCAATGAGAATATTGAGGTTGAGGAGAGGTGCAAGGAACATGAGGTGGTGATCCTATGGGAGAGGACATGGGTTGATAGTACTTCAGAGAATGGTAACAATGTGGTGAGATAGAGGATATTGACCCGATTGGGGAAACAGGATATTGAACCTAATAAGAGCTTGGGTTCAGATGATATGAAGGGTGTGACCAGTTTGAGGGTGGCCTCCCCCACGACTAGGATTTTTGCCATTGTGATTGAACATAGTATTTTTTTATGAACTCTGGATGTAACATTCTTCCCCAATGCTCGTGTAAATGTGACAAGATTGGGCATTGACCTTTGGGGTGATCATACCGGCAAACATTACATTGATATGTATGATTAGCAATTGAGTTATTATTCTCTTCAACCCTTCTTTCCAATTGTCTAAGGGTGTTTTGTCTTGTTTCTTGGTTTTTCATTATTCTTCCTCTAATAGTGTTGCCATATTCTCCACATTTTTCATGTATCCATTCCATCATCTTATTGATCCTTGCCTCAATTTCATCTAGTGATTGTAGTATTGGCAAAGATGGTTCCACCTCCTTGAGGTGAGTTGATTTCTCCTCTTCATGATTATGGACCTTTGCTAATTCGAGATTTTGGTCCCATTGAGAGCTTTCAGCATTCTCCCATTTAGCCATTTCTCCTTCTTCTTTTGCTACTTGCTTAATAAGCTCTTGGAATTGGTGGGTTTGTAGCTCGTATAGTTGACCTTAGGCATACATCCCTATGGTCTCCTGTGTTTCATTACAGAGGCCATCCATGATGTGATACATTAGCCTTTCCTCAGAGAATCCATGGACTAGGTAGTTGTTTAATAATGCATAATATCTTTCTAAGGCCATGTCCAAGGTTTCATGTTGCACTTGTTTCCACTCTTGGATTTGTTTCCTTGAGGTTGACACTCTTGCATACGTTTGATATCTTTCATTGAAGAGTTCTACCATTCCTAGCCAACATTGAATTGAGTTTGGTTTTAAAGACCTATACCATACTTTTTCTTGACCAACGAGTGTCAAAGGAAAGAGCTTAAGTTTTTGCCACCCATTATCAATATTGTTCCATGCATAGGCATCATGGAAGACTTGTAAATGATGTTGTGGATCTAAATCATGGCCTCTTGAAAATTTGGGAAAGTTGTTTAACTCAAGTTTGGGTAGATGGATTTTCTTACGATGTCTGCAGGATATTTGAATAGCCTCTTGTATATGCATTAGGCTCTTAGTGGCCACTAGGGGTTCATCGTCACGAGGTGGGTTATGAATTTGTGAGTTGGGATGATGTTGTCTTCATTTATGTACATAGGAGACCCCTGCATCAGATTGAGTACTCCAAAATTCTTCTTTATCATTGTATAATTTGTTGGTTCTCCAATGAATTACCTTACTAGTTGTTATGTTATCATAGTCTTGTAAGAGAGACATAGTTATGAATTTGTGTGTGACTTAATTGAAATCAAGTTCTTTTTAAAGAGATATCTCATGAATACTTTGTTACAATGATCTTGTATGATATAACTAATCTAAATAACTAGCACCATCCCCGAAAACGGTGCCAATGATGAGTGGCTAGGTACCCCTACACTCAACCATATGAATATGAGCATTGATACACGATCTGGTTGAACTTCATAGACAGGCTAGTTGTGGTGTCTAGATAGTTACACGTTGATTGCAGTTCATTGTCTTCCCACCTAGACTAGTATTTGCTTTGTCATGTATGGTTTAGTCTAGAGTGAGGTATATGATGTGGTCCTAAACTAATGCTACTCCTATAGGCAATGGAAAATAACTTTGATTAAGCTAATGAGAAATACGGGAAGAGAATCTTAGCTAGCCTAAGTGCGATGAGCATCTATCCTTAATAATCCATACACATCTTGGATCTTGTGTACTACTTCTAGGATTACCAAGCACATGTTACTTAAGCACTCCTAAATACATTATTAAGATACCAAGTAGTCACACTTAAATGCTCGTGATTAAGTCGTACTCATTCCGTGTTTAATAACAGGGATAGTAAAGGAAGGTAAAGAAATATTAATTAAGAAAACAATAAATAACAATAACAATTAAGTAATTAAAACTAAGTGAATGCTACAATGATGAAGTAATCTCGATCTTTATTGCTAGTCATGTATGTGTCCAAGTACGTCACACTTGACTAAAGGTTCTATACAATTATAATCATCACACTGCGAGCATGCACTAGGGAAAGAGTTGATATGAACTAAAAAATGAATAAAAAGACTCTACTTCTATACTTATTGATTCCCTTCCTATGTGCCCAAATGTGTATTTATAGGCTTACATAGGAATCACGATATCATATATCTGATATCATTAGCCAGGCTGCGATATCGCATACATGATATCACGGATCCAATATTGGAGCCTAACAAATCATGGTTCATCAAGGATAATGACATAATAGTAGAGGTAGCTCTAGAATCAACCAAAAAATTGTGAAGATATTTATCTTTTAACTTCATTGTCAATAGAAAAGAAGGAGCTTTTTTATCAGCAGTACAATCATAACTAATTTTTTTTTTCTTGTCAATGTTGGACACATAACTTAACTCTGAATCTTTGATTCTCTTTTTATTCTTAATGAATTGTAAAGCTTTTCTTTGCTAATCTCCCATCTATAAAAATTGATATATGCTAATATTGACCCTAATATGTTTAATATCTTCAAGAAAATCATATTCTCTATCTCCATAAAAGCCTACTTTCTTCATCCATTTATTAAAAGTTTGATTTTGAGTACTCTGCTCTACTTGATCTTCTTTACTTTTTTTTCTCTCTTCTACGTGTTTCAAAAGCCTTTCTCTTAGTGGATGGATTAGAAATGATGTTTGGAGGCCTGGAAGTAGTTAACCTTAATTTTGACTGTAGATTATATCCATTTTCTTCATTGCTATTACACTCCTCATCTGATGATATATCCCTATTCAAAACTTAATAGAGAAGAAGTATCACTAGATCCATTGTTAGAAGATTTGCTTACATAATGAACACTAGATATCTCAGTATTAGATTCAATATCAAGGAAGTAAGACATAACAACATCACTCTGATCCTCATCTTCTACTAACTTAGTATCTTGATGTTTATATTTTATATTTTTCCTTTCTTCTTTGATCTTAACTTTTGCCAAATATTTTTCTAGTTTTACTATTTTGTTGGATAAGTCTTTCAATAACTGTTCTTTCTAAAATTCTTTACTTTCTGACTCTTGATCTATCTTAATAGAGATGGCCCTTGTAATGCTTTAAGTTGAGCAAAATCTTGCATAAGAATCATCATTTTCTCTTGACTTTTTTGAGTTGTGATAATCTCTTCATTGTTCAAGTTTAGTTGTTTTTCTAATTGTATAGCTTCACTAAAATAGTCATTCAACATTAGTAAGGTTGGAGTTCTTCTTAACCATATTGAAATACTAGGATTCATAGCCTTAAGATAAGTATCTTTAAGCATTTCATTTGATGGTCTATATTGTTTTCGAAAGAGCTCACAAATTCTTTGAAACTTAATGTTGAAATATCTAATTGACTCTTTGACTCCTTGCTTATCTTGTACTAGCCCACAATATAGTTGTTTTCTATCTAATTGATTGCTAAATTGGTCCAAGAAAATATTTTTCATATCATCCCAACTTGTGCAACTATTGCTTAGTAACTTTGAATGCCAAATTTAAGCCATATCTTTTAAATTTGCCACAAACAACTTATAGGCTTGATCTTGGTGTTGAACATTTGTATGAGCCAAAGCTAACTCAAATATATAAATGTATTCTTCAACCAAGTAAACTTTTCTAGAAATAAAAGGGTCAGGAAAATATTTGTAAACTACCTTAGAAATATCGTTGTAGTTTTGAAATCCTAATGGTATTATTCTTTGCCAAGGATTTACCATCCTGTTAGAATTTCTTTTGATCATTAAACTCTTAGACTTCTTTGACCTTCTATTATAGACTAATAAACTAGATAGAAGAGGTGATCTCTTTATCCTTCTAGTTTTTACTCCACTACTTGTCCCAAACTCAAGAACCTTATTCTATTCTTTTTCTGAAGAGTAATCAATCTTATAATCAAGAACTTCTTTAGAACCTTTGAAATCTTCCAAACTATCAATCTATTTGGTCATGAACCCAAAATAGTATCTATTTTATTAAGCCCTCCTAACAATAAAAAAATTGTTGTTGTGCTGGGACTATTAATCTCTTTGAATATAATGAACTGATGTAACAATGTTCTTGCCCTCCTTCTAGCACCAAAAGAATTGTTAGCGTGCTAGGACTATCAGGCTTATAAACTTAGGTAACAAATTTCCCTCCTTTTAGTGCCAAAAGAATTATTGGCAACCGTTTAGGGTTGCCAACATTGGGGGACCTTAAATCTCATGACCTGGGATCATGGGAAATGAAGGTGTTCTTTAAATTGGGTTTAGGTACTTGTTGGTCTCTAGTAATACCAAGGCTCAAATACCTCCAAATAAACTCAATGGTTATGAAACAAACTAAATGTGAGTATGTTTTTGTTGTTGTGAATGTTGAAATGGTTCGGTTGTGTATGAAACTGTAATTGGCTATCATAAAAGAAATTGAGCTAACTTTGTCAAATTCTGTGAGTTTTTAAAAATTCCTATTTTGTCCAATCACTTAGTCTATATAGTCCCTATAATATGTTACTTGTAACAAATAAAATTTTACAAAAAAAATTTGAACACAATTCTACCAATCTACTCCTAATTTCCCCTAAAGAGAAAGTTCCACAAGAAAACCAGAAATCGAGAAAAATTCAATGGATTTTAGAAAAAAAAAGAAAAGAAGATTTGTGTGGGATCTTAAACATTTAAGCAAGATAAATTAACATGAGGAAACACTTCACAATAAAGCTATTCCAATTCAATCTATTACAAATCGTCCAAACCTTCTGAACTTAACAAGTAATTTTATAAAAGACACTCAATTTAACTACCAAAATGCTTTGTAAACAACATAGTGAAAGCTTTTATTTGGCTAGTTAAAATTTCTCAAGAATTACATTCAATAGAGCCTTTAAAAAATTTGATAATTTCAAGATTGAAATACTAAGGCAATCCACTTTAAAATATAGAAAATTTTTCAGTCATCTCAAAATATCAAAGATTTTCCTAGATCTTTTATGCTTAAAATAGGAAATTTCATTAAGACATTACTATTAAACTACTCTACAGACTTTTCAACAACATAAGCTCTTTTGTGGAAACCCTTATAGGAGTCTACTATTCCACAAAAATAGAGCTATAATAACAATTAAAAAAATCTCAAAATTAAATGCCAAGCACAATAATATCTAAACTATTAGTTAAGTAACTTAAACAAAATGGGAAGAAATGAACTCACAGGATTAAAACAAAGTAGTTGAATTGATGTCTTTAACAAGCAATTCTTTACAAGAAATCTTCAATATTCTTCCAAGTTGCTTCTACTAATCCCTCCCCTTTGAATTCTACCTTTGAAGGTCTTTTTATAGTGACCTTAGGGTAGTTACAATAAACATGAGAAGTTAAGGGTATTATAAATATTTAGGGAATTTATTCCTAACTACCTTAAGAAGTCATAACTTCTATGAGAAAAATAAGCCAAGGTGGGAAAGTATCTTTTTTGGTAATTATAACCTTACAAATATCAAGGGGCTATAGTTGTAACTTTCGTAGGAAGCTATAATTTCTGTAACTTTCAAGAAAATAAAGTTGTAATTTCCATATGTTTATAAATTCTTCTTTTAAACTGCAAAATCCCCTTTTTACATTTTTAAAAAAATCTTGTACATTGTAATGATGATAATAATAATAATGAAAAATATTAAAGCTACGTGGCCTTAAGGCCTCATGTATCCATACGTTTACATTTGATGTGTAGGCCTTTGAAGGTGTACACATGCCTTGTGGCTTTCATGCTAGGCACTGCACCACCTTGATCTTGTGTTGGATTATAGTGTCATTGTTAGCCATTGCTTGTCCACCTTTGTTGCTCCTTTCTCTGCATGCATTCCTGAGTCCTTGGTGGCTAGAGTCTCATAGCTATGCCTTTGGTAGTCATTGCATATTTTCTGTTTGAGTTTGCACCAACAGTGGTGTAGAAGGAGTTACATCATTGTTGCTCTTTTCTACTACTAGATGAGCTCTCTCCAACAACACCATTCATCTACTTCTTCTACTTCCACATTTTTTTTCCTGTTGCACCTTGAATTTTATTTTGTTTCAACAACAAACCTTATGTTTTGCATTTGACTACTAAATCTTGTGAAAATGGCAAACAATGAAACTTCTCTAGTCTCGAAGAATTGCTCCTGCTATTTCCATTGAGTCGTAGCAAGGTCATTGGTGATGTCAGCACTTTGGGAACTTGTTGTTGATTACTGTTTTTTTCTTTCCCTAGTGACCTAAATTCATGTTTTGATGAGGAATTTAGGAGCATGAATAGAGTGTGAAAATGTCAATGGAATTTTCTTTTTTTTTTCTTTTTAGGTTTGAAGCTTACCCTTCCTAATTTTGAGGTACAACAAATCATTTTATGTTTATTTCTATTGTAGATGCTTGATACAATGGAGGCTAGGGTTTCAACTCTATATAAGCAAAGACATTTTGCATGATGTTTGCTGAATTACTACTTGCTTGTATATACTTGATTTGAGCAGGAATGGTAGGTGTAAAATGTGGTCTTTAGAAGAAACTCCAAAATTTTTAAAAATAATTTTGATGAATTGAGAACCACTAGCAACATGCACATCAACAATTTATGTTATCAATAGATGTGGAGCTCAAGTTCTAAATTCTTATTTTAAGCATGTTATATGAAATAATATTGTGGATTTTTCTTCTCCCTTTTGATGGAATCATTAACTATGGAATCTTTATTTTATTTTCAAAATTTATGCATTTTGTTGCATAGTTTTTGCTCTATACATATGTTAGATGATTTCCAATTATGATTCCATTGATGCATATGATATCATTACAACAACTATTCAAGCTTTATCACATCAATATATTGTGCATAATACAACCATTTTTATGGGTGGTTTTATCCTGTTGATTTCTTATCGATTCATGTGAAGATTTGTGAAGGAGACTTCCCTATTATTATGTGGAGAGCATGACTAAGTACCATTGACCAAGTTGGGGATTTGAGATCTTTCCTTGGAGATTTTCAAGATAAAAAAATTTGAAAAGATCAAGAAAAAGAGAGTTCCATGCATCATGTACAATGACACATAGTGCTAGTGCATGTAGAGATTGTGGACCATCAAAGACACATCCCTTCAAGCATGTAATCAGTATGCAAACATAGTAGAAATTTAAAGGTGCCTACATGTAGAAGCCACCAAATAAGAGTGTACTAAGTGGTTGACCATAGATAATGAAGCTAGATTGACAATATGCATGGAACCAGTTAAGAACCTCACAAGTTCATATGTTGATAGCATGGACAAGTTGGATTAAATACATTGCCAACTCTCTAATGAACAAAGGAAAATTGGAGATCCCAGAAGCTTTCAAGCAAGAGACCCTTAAGTTAAAGGCTCTACTAGTGGGAATGGAATATGCTTTTTTGAACAATGGTAAGTTGGTCATTATCAATGTCACACTTACTCCTACATTAGTGAAGAAATTACTCAAAGTTGTAAAAAAATGACCAATAACCTTTGCTTGGTCATATCATGAGTTAACAAGAATAGATCCATGGATATGCTAGCATAGAATTTATATAGATTCCTCCATCAAATTGAAGAGGTTACCACAAAGACACTTGAACCTAAAGCTCAAGTAGATCATCAAGGAGGAGATTAAGCAACTCCTCAAGGTTTGGTTTATCTATCCAATTGCAGATAATGAGTTCATTAGCCCAATTGTTAGTATGCTAAGAAGGGAGGAAAGTGGAGAGCTTGTATAGACTTTCAGTTGCTGAATATGGTCACTTACAAAGATCATTTTCCATTGCTATTGGTGGACCATATGCTAGATACCATTATGGGGCATAGTTATGATAGCTTTCTGGATGGTTATAATGGCTATAACCAAATTTATATTGCACTAGAGGACCATGCCAAGATAACATTTACAAGTCCTTAGGGAACTTTTTCACATAGAAAGATGCCTTTTGGCCTATGCAATGCTTCCACTAAATTTCAATATTTGGTCTTGAGCATCTTCCAACAATAGATCAATAGTAGGGTAGAAGTCTTATGGATGACTTCTCCACCTACAAGGCTACCTTTGAGAAAGCCTTGGATTACCTTGAGCAAGTGCTTAAAAGGTGTGCAGAGATAAACTTGAGGATCAACTAGTAGAAAAGCCACCTCATGGTCGAAGAGGACATTATCTTGGAGCATCGAATTTCAAACAAAGGGATCAAAGTGAACCTAGAGAAAATAAGAATTATCTAAGGAACAACCAAACAACCAAAAATAGTGAAGGACATGAGATCATTCTTTGGCCACATTGGTTATTACAAATGCTTCATAAAAAATTCCTCAAATATTGCTAAGTCATTGGTAGAAATTACAAAGAAAGATGCACCATTTTTTTAGACCAAACAATGTGAAAATACATTCCAACAATTGAAGTAGAAACTTCGATTCTATGAGCACTAGACTAGTCCACATCATTTCACATCATGATGAATGCATCCAATTATGTCTTTGGGGTCATGCTTACATAGATGGATGGTTAGAAACATCCATATTACATCCACTATGTAAGAAAAAACATTATTAGTGCACAACTCAACTACACCACCATTGAAAAGGAGCTTATGACAATGGTACATGTGTTAGAAAAACTCAAGTACTAGGTGCTTGAATACAAATTTTTTATGCACACCAACCATAGTGCCATTCGGTTCCTGATGAACAAGCCAATGATGAGCCCCCATGTTATACGATGACTAATGATCCTATAGGATTTTGACTTAACAATGGTTGATTGGAAGGAAGCTAAGAATGTGGTGGATGATAACTTGTATTGATTGTGATGGGATTGAAAAGAGGCTGAAAGCCCACTATCTAATCAATTTCTTGATGAACTCCTCTTTGCTGATGCACAAATGGCCTTGTACAATGGTGGGTTCTCGACGCAGATCAACTTCAAGTCCTTCAAGATGCACACAAGGATCCTTATGAAGGCCACCATGCTGGAAGGAGGATGGCCATTAAGATCCTTATGGCAAGATATTACTAGCCCACTATCTTTAAGATTTTCCATCAATTATTCCATTCCTGTGAAAGATGTCAACATGATGGAGGGATGACTGCATGCATGGAAAGACCGTAATAGTGGATCAAACTAGTAAAGCCTTTTGATCTTTTAGGGATTGATTTCATGGGGCCCATCAACCCTATATTAAATGGAAAGGCCTACATCATCATTTCTATTGACTACTATACCAAATGAGCTAACATTGCTACTGCCACTAACTATGCATCCTCTATAGCAACACAGTTTGTACAAAAAAATGTTATGAATAAGTTTGTTGTGCCACAGGCATTAATTTTAGACAATGAAATACATTTTACTAGTGCCACTTTTTGGAAGCTCATGCAACGCTTGAGGGTTGAACATAAATTAAAAACTCCATACCACCCCCAAGCCAATGGTCAAGCTAAGGTCACCAATAGGGAAATTACCAAAATACTAACACACATATAGTTAGCAAATATATGATAGACTAGAGCAATAAACTCAATGATTCTCTTTAGGTCTATCATTTAATATGAAAACTTAATATTAGTTACTCTTCCTATGAGTTAGTGTACAGAAAACTTCCAACTCTTCCTAGCCGATCTGAGCTTCATACACTTTCAACAACTTGTGACCTTGATTTGGACCTAAGTCTAGCCTAAAGAGAAAGGCTGATGAATCTCAACATGCTAGAAAAAAATAGATTAGTGGCCCTATCATTGCATGAAGTTCACAAGGAACATAAGAAGCAATGTCATGAACTTAGAATAAGGAAAGTAAGGTTTCAACCAGAAGATAAGATGCTCTACTAGAACCCCATGCATGTACCTCAATGTACCAAATTTTAAATGCTATGGAAGGATCCTTACATCATATATGAAACTTTCTCATAAGGGACCATGATGATATACCATCCTCATAGCCCAAGTAAGAGATTTTTGGTCAACACCCAACATCTCAAACCTTTCCTCAAATAAAAAACAACTAGTGGAAATAATGCCTCAACTGATGCCTAAGCATGCTTAATCCTTCTAATCTCTCCCTGCCAACTCAATTGTCAGGAAGATGGCCATCCATGCTGACATCCTCCAAAGTGGCTTCTCAGTTTTTCAACTTTTTTATTTTACACTATTTTTTCATATGTTTTTCATTTTCTTGAGTATTTTACAATTTCTTTTATATTTTTCTTTATTTAAAATGTCTTACATGTATTTTTCTTCTTTATTACCATCATGACTTTGATGTTGATTACAACTGTTGATTATTGGTGGATTAATTAAATTCTATCATTTAAATTAATTCCTTAACAATTGGGTTTCATCATTGAATCCTTAAATTAATTAATGGGAAATTGGTTTTCACATGATACTAGGTAGTGAGCCCATGACATCTATTCATTTCACTACAACTTCATGGTGTTTCTTTTATTCTGGAAGCATGGAGTCATTTTTCATAACAACTTTGAATGAATTCATGATCGTGGTGCTCCCAGACTTAGAACAAATCAAGTGGAATTGGTGAAGATATGGCTTCAAGGAAATTTTTCACCTTTTCTATTGTTGGCAACTATCTAGGATCGCCAACATTAGGCCCTCCAGATCTCATAACCAAGGGATCATGGGAAATGAGAGTGTTCTTCAAATAGGGTTAAGGTGCTTGCTAGTCTCTGGCAACACCAAGGCCCAAATACCTCTAAATAGACTTAGTGGTTATGAAACGAACTAAATGTGGGTATGCATTTTCTATTGTGAATGTTGAAATGACTAGGTTGTGTATGAAACTGTAACTGGCTATCATAAAAGAAATTCAGCTAACTTTGTCAAATACTATGAGTTGTTGAAAGGTTCATATTTTTTTCAAATCACTTGGTATGTATAGTCCCTATAGTATGTTACTTGTAACAAATAAATTTCAAAAAAATATTTGAGGATAATTCTATCAATCTACTCCTAATTTCTCGCAAAGAGAAAATTCCATAAGAAAACTAGAAATAGAGTTAGATTCAAAGGATTTAGAAAAATCAAGAAAAGAAAGCACATTTTTGTGAATCTCAAATATTTAAGAAAGATATATTGACATGAGGAAACACTTCACAATAGAGTTATTCCAATTTAATCTAACTACGAATTGTCCAAACCCACTAAACTCAAGAAGCAATTTTGTAAAGGACAATCTTATTACACTACCAAAAATGTTGTGCCAATGACAAAGTAAAAGCTTCTATTTTGGCTAGTTAATAGCTGTTAAGAATTTCATTCAACAGAGATTTCAAAAACTTTGACAATTTCAAGATTTAAATACCAAGGCAATACACTTTAAAACAATGCATCTATTTCAGCCATCTCAAAATATCAAAGATTCTCCTAGATTCTCTATGCTTAAAATAGGTAATTTCACTAAGACATTACTATTAAATTACTCTAGAGGATTTTCAAGACATAAGATATTTTATGGAAAACCTTAATAGAAGTCTAATATTGTGCAAAAACAAAGCTATAAAATCAACTTAGAAAGAATCCCAAAATTAAATTCCAAGCGTGATACTATCTAAACTATTAGCTAAGAAACTAAAAAAAATGGGAAGAAATGAACTCACAAGATTAAAACAAATAAGCTAAATTAATGTCTTTAGCAAGCCATGTTGTTACCATCTTCAATCTTCCCAAAAATTTCCACCCCCTCTTTAATTCTACCCTTGAATTCCTTATATAGTGACCTTAGGGTAGTTACAATAATCATGAAAGGTTAAGGATGTTACAAATATCTAGGGATATTAATTCATAACCACCTTGGAAGTTATAACTTCAATAGGAAGTTATTAAAATTGGAGAAATACAAGCTATAACTGGCAAGTGTCCTCTTGGTAATCACAACTTCACAAATATCAAGGAAATTAAGTTATAACTTCCATAAGAGGTTATAACTTCTTAGGTAGAGTTTTAATGTTGTAGAAAATAAAGGTATTTTTACCAAATGTTTGTAAATCTCCTTCCTTATGATTTTAGAAGATATATGATATGAAGTGAAGTTATTATATACCCTATTATCAATAATGTTGTGGCAAAATTGGCTTCTTCCCATAATAGAGGTTTTAATTTAAATTTTTATGTGATATTTTACATGGTAAAAGGTAGATCAAATAAAAATAATATTCTTAGAACCATAATACAATGGGAAAGATTTAAGAGCATGGCATTGGCCCTGCAACCACATGCCGCATCCCACGAGTTCATTTGATGTTCACAACCATGTATATGGCCCTATGCTTGCTGCACTCACAAACAGAATTATGAAACATGATCTTGGTAAAGTGGGATTTTCCATGACCACCACATGGTGACCTTTGTGTCTTATATTCCATTTTCCCCAACAACCACTCCTGAATCTTTGTGTAATTGAGTCTTGTGGCTATGCTTCTAGTTGCTATGGTCATCTACGCCAATACCGCTTAAGGTTAGTGTTGCCATTGTTGTCTCTACTTCCTACACACATTGTAGGTTAAATGTTTTCCCAATATGCAAAGATGAGGGTTTTACATATTGCTGCATTATACCTTGGTAGTTCAATTATTGCTAGATATGCTCATGTTCCTACCTCACAATTTTTGTGGTGCTCATTTTGTGACTTCATTGATCCAGACGAAGCCACCGTTGCAAGAGAGATTAGTTAAGGTATGTTGTGGATGAAGGAGACTTTTGCAACTATGGTTTTGTCTACAAATGCATGATTTTAATGGCTAAGGAAGCCATGGATCTGAGAGCATTAATGCTCAGATGAGGATGGTGCTACGTGGGATAATCTCATGGCCTATCCATGATGCACACAGCTAATTGCTATTTTTCAAGCCATGCTTTTGGCCATGGATTTGGTCATGTTTGTCACATTATCTTCTGAAGGAGCAAGGGTTTAATCCTAAAAGTTGGCATTGTTGAAGACTGTTTAGTGTCCATAGTTCAAATCAGCACGAGGCACCATGCCATGGTCTTTGATTTCTTGGACATTTTTTGTAGCAACTTTGCATAAAAACTTTGGATAAAATTTAATATTTTGATGAGTGCAATTTTTGAAATTTTGGAATTTTATTTTTAAGTTTTATTAACTTTCTCTTAATGTTTATCAAATTCCTAATTTAAATATAATATACCTTGATTAAAGATATCCTTCATGTGAATATAGTATTCTCCTCTAACGTTGCTTTGACATATCACCTTCATAACCTTTACCTTGTATTTGATATTGGGCTAGCTTCAAATATGTTTTTTTGTAAAACCAAAGTATCATAACTTCATTTTTTTTAAAGCCTACCAAGAATCATGGAAATGCCCAATATGATAACTAGCTTCTTGTGGACCCCAATTTTATGGTAAAACTCTCTTTATTTCCTTAGCTTTTTAAATGTAAAAATTTTTGTTTTTGCTACATTGATGCATTCCCCTTGACACATAAAAAAAAAGTATAAATACATGATGGAACTTAGCCAAAATTTCACATTTTCATCATAATGCTAGGGGGAGGTTTTGCAATTTTCAAAGCCTAGAGCCTTCCTGCAATCATAACTTTCTAACCGCTTGTTAGATTGAACTCATTCTTCAATCCTTAGGCTATCAAAGGTGAGCTTTATGTTGTGGGGACCACAAACCTATGGTTTCTAATGAAATTTTTTGAAAATTTTTCTAACTCCCAAAAGTTTTAACTAATAAAATAATATTAAGAATCACTAATTCACCATAGTTAAACCTCACCAAAACACTCAGGTAGCTATTGGAATAAAATAATAATAAAATAGTAGTAAAATAATCAATCTTCCATGATCATGAATTAGCCTAAGTGTAACCAACCCAAATGGGGAAAATGTATCAAAGTATTAAATGTTACACATAAGACATTAATCCTTGGCTATGTTTGTGATCACAAATGGTGCCAAAGAGAGCATAGGAGAAGGATCATCCCAACAATGGGAGAAGCAGCTGAGAGGGAAAAGGGGCCAACAACCACAATAGCCTCAAGAAGGTGAAGCTAAAACACATGCCATAGGACCTCTTGGGGAGGAGCCTAATGTGGAATCTATTCATCATATTTCCATCACAGAAACAAGCCAATCAAGGCAACATGAGGTGACAAGGCCTAGCTCAAATCTAGAGGTCACATTGACCAAGGCTTGCCTTAAGTGAATTTGTTCCAAGGAGGTCATAAGTTCAATTCTTTAAGAACGTAACCTCAAATCCTTCTTGGACTTGGCACCATAGGAGATCAAGACTCAACTACAGGGGTCCCATATGTGGCCCATCCGCACTTCTAGCAAAGAGTGATATATGAGGAAAACTGATCTATTTTGGAATAATTGATAGGCAAATGTGACTATCAAGATCAAGGACATCAG
The DNA here is from genome assembly GCA_015680685.1 of Gnetum montanum. Lineage (NCBI taxonomy): Eukaryota > Viridiplantae > Streptophyta > Gnetopsida > Gnetales > Gnetaceae > Gnetum > Gnetum montanum. The sequence goes on along the minus strand of MNCI01011925.1, from coordinate 841,995 downwards.
CATGTCCTATTTGGTTGAGGCCATTATAGAGGCCCTTAGACTACTAGACACTATAGCAACATTGGCAAAGATCCCAACATAAGAAGATCTTAAAGCAAAGAAATAGTGGGTTGAAACATTCTATGGGGTAAGTTGTAAGGAATTTAGCATATTAGCCAAGGTGAAGAGAGCCTATTTGAAGATCACAGCCTATCACTTGAACCCAATGGTTAGGCCCCACAAAGTCACCACCTTCTCTACCTGTGTGTGCATCGCTGTAAGCTACAAGTTTCTCATCAACCTCCCTTAGCTCATCTTCTTGGAGATCAAGAAGTAGTTTAAAGAAAATGAGTGAGGGAGGAATACAATCCCCTTTCCATGCTTAATCAAAAAAACTTTACTAAATGGGAGGCATAGCTCAATATGTCAATGATACCATCCATCATGCTTCTCCTACCTCTTGGTAGGAGATGATAAAGGATAAAGCACTAGCCAAACTAATTGAGAAGGAGCAGCCATTACCAACACCCACTAAAGAGACAATGTTGGAGGCTCCTATAGCCATTAAAAATATGAGGAAACTCCATGAGAAACTTTTATAGCAGCAGCAAGGAGAGGTAATTGATGAAGAACCATTAGTCTACTAACCAACGTTAACCCATCTTAATGAAGTAACTAGAATAATAAGCTAGTTGGAGAAGACTGCCTTACTATTTTCGACCTAAAGAATGAAAGGGCTTGCAAGATCAAACCCAAGTGCCTAAGAGGTTATGGTAACCATCATCAAACAACAAGAGCTTCCTAAAATTTTTGGAAATGTCGTAACCTTCTTGGTGTGTCTGGAAGAGGACAAGGAGGCTACCATCCTAGTGATGTAGCACTGATAATAAGAAACAAGGATGGAGGTGGTGGTCAAAATGGTGGTAGAAATATTAAAAGTTCTTGTGACAACCATGCTAGATATTACTGCACTCAAATATGTGCAAACTTTCATAGGCAAGCGGGAATCTAAGCGCAAACTAACACAAAGAGGTATTGGACCAACTGGTGGAGACTAGGAAACTACTTCTGAAGATCTTTAATCTCCTAGATGAAATTACTACAACCTAGTCAGAGTTGATAGAAGCAAAGGGCAAGCTCATCATAGCAAATGCTCAACTAGAGGTAGCCACTAATGAAAACTAAAGGTTGTCTACCAAGGTTTCAAAACTAAGAGCTTGCTTAGCTAATCTCACCACTCTTAGCTAGATCATCATGTAGGATGTAGCTTTTCTATGGCTTTAGAACCAACTAAAAGAGGTTGAGAATGCTAAGGAGATGATGATCTTTGATGCGTTCTTATTAGAGGCTCTTACCTTCAACATCGATAAGGACTTGGAATAAGTCCACAAGGAGAACCTAACATTGACAAGGAACATCCATCACCTACACAATGTCAAGGAACAAAAAGACCAAATGGTCAAATTTGTGAGATAGCAACTAGATAAACTCAACAAAATGAACATGGATTTGAGAAGGTTGATAATGAAGAACCATAATCTATCAATGGAGGAAGTCCAAGAAGTTTTCTAGAAAATATCCATTGAGGTAATCTCCTAGAAAAATGAGGTCCTTAAATTCAAACATGTAAAAAATCACTTCAGGGACTAGGTAGGGCTCCTTAAGGAAGTAAATGAGAAAGAGATCTAACTAGTCAAGGAAAAATGAATAAGGCCCTCTATAAAATCCATGTTTCCAAATGGTGATACTACATAATAAATATGGTGCCTCTTCATAATAAGTGTTATCATAATTGTAACAAAACCTAAAATGGCATGTTGTAATTGAGACCTAAAAGGGTACATTATAATAATGGACATGTCTCTCGAGGTAAATTTGCGAGGTTTGACCTAAGGGATTTATACTCAAGCTTAGAGGTCATGCTAGAAGGAGATGGTGGGGCTAGAAAAAGATGAGTCATTGGAGCTAAGTGAAGTGGGACAGGAAGAGGATTGACCATCGCTTTTGGATTATTATAGGCCTAACCATGGTGGTAGTGCTAGATTGCCTCTAAGGGATTGATGTTAAAGGAAGAAAATCCCAAGGAATACTTTATTCCACATCAATAAATAATTCTTTTTTTTTCTCTGTCTACATTTTTCCTAGTATTTCCTTTACGCATAATGTCTAATATAATGTATATTTGATGTTTTCAGAATGAAATATCACAATTGGTATTGGAGTAAACCATGATCCAAGGGCCATTCAAAACCATGGACCAACTACAACATGAACCTGATGATGAACCATGAAGCCATGACACAGGGAAAGTCATTGATCATCACCAAATGCATCATATGTTTGAGATGTAAGCTAGAAGATACCTTTCCATTGATTTCATGAATAATGGATCAAACATATACAAAAGACATAGATCCCACCAACCAAAAAAATTCTTTTATGGATAGTATTGACTAATGAAGATCTAATTATGCCTCATCAAGATTCATCAATTGGAAGAGATGTTGGTAATATAAGGATACATAGGTCTAGGTAACTCTTATCCATCTAAATACTATAAATATTAATTGATTGAGGTCATCATTAAGTTTCTCCCAAAAAGTTAGTAACCATGACTTGAATTGATCCTATTTGCTTGAAAATCATTATCCTCAACACTTAACCCATTTAACTTGGCATTATTCACCATACCAAGACCTAGGTATTGATAAATTAAGGGAGTCAAGTCATCCATAACATTGTCTAATCCCCATATGAAACAAATACTTAGTTAATGATGATTTGAGAAAACAAGCCTATATCATAGTTGTCAATTTATAAGATCAAAGTATTATCTTCATGTCTAAAGATTAGTATATCATCTAAAAGCAACTTAGATTCATTTATAAGTCATCATGTCATCACACATCAACATAGTAATGTCATTTTGGTAGAATAAGCTAGTTGGACCTTTCAAAATCTTCAAAACCTTAGATTCATTTTTGAACTCTTAGACTATGTCCAATACATATTACTTGTCAAGATGATTCCAACAATAAAAATTTCATCTCGATTAAACTTATGATTTGAGAGATATCGCTATTTTTAAGTTTCTTGTTATACATGCATTAAAATAATATTAAATTATAATTTAAAAAATGGGAGTGGAGGTCATGGTTTTAATCCCAACCCCTAAATTTTTAAAACTTTAATTTAAAAAATACTTTTTTGTAGGCTATGTTGGACTTGTAGGGGCTATGTAGGCCCTGTAAGGGTCACACAGGCCTATGTAAGCTGTGTAGCCCTACATAGGGCCACACTGGACCTTAGGGTAGCACAACCCTTATTTGGGGACCAATCATGTTGTCCCTTCTTAGGGCTATTGCCCTTGACTAACACTGTCACCTCAGCCCTTGCACTTGCATCCTCTCATGCCATCATCACTCCATTGCCTACCATCTGCCTGTTGTCGTGCCTCTGCCTATTTTTAGCACCAAGAAACTCTCATTCCTTTTTTTGCTAAGTTTCTTCGTGCCATGAGAATTATTTTCACTATCACTTGTGTTGCCATTATCATCGCTGATGTTGCTATCATTACCATCATTGAAAAATCCACTGTAATTTTTGGGCATCCATGGACACCTTCAACACCAAGAATTATCATCCCTTCCAATGCTCTTTGGACATTGCCAGCACTGAGAATCACTACTTCTTTTAGCACACCACGAACACCATCAATGTCAAGAATCATTGTCCATTTCGACTCTCCACAGACACCACCAACGTTGAGAATCACTACCCCTTTCAGCACACCATGGACACCATCAACACCAAGAATTAGTACCTCTTTTAGTAGACCATGGACACCATCAATGTTGGGAATCACTACTCTTCTAATTCACCATGAACACTACTAGTGTCAGAAATCACTACCCCTTCTAACACACCATAGACATCATTGGAACTAGAAATCATTGCCCCTTCCAATGTCCCTCTAATGTTGCTACAGGAAATCCTTGCATTGCCAACACAACATGATAAATCACATCATTTGGAGTTGTTTAGGTCCCTCTTGGGCTATTCAAGCCTAAGAAGGATCATGCAAGCCCTATGAAGGGCCACGGTGGATCCATCAGAGCTACACCAACTAGTGTTGATCCCCTCGCAACATCACCACTACCTACAAGGATTTCCTTGCACCGTTGTCACCATCAACCTTCTTAAACTTAGCACACCATTGTTGTCCACTGTTGCTACACTCTCATGGCACACCCTATCTGCTATGCTCTCCTAACATGCCTTGTCCACCATCGTTGTGCTCTCCTACCATGCCCTATCAGCTATGCTCTCATCGCATGTCCTACTTGTCACTCTAGTGTCCCTGTAGGGTTGTCAACATCCTTGCTTCTGTTGTCATCCTTACCCCAACCTGGTGATAGGAAAATTCTTTGACAATTGACAAAAAATTCAAATTTTACATTAACTTACAGAAAATTCAAATTTCTATCTTTAAAACATTAATTTAAAATTAAGAACATGAAAAAGTGTTTTCAAAAATAGAAATTGATGCATTGATAGGAAACAAGATAAGACATTCATAATTAAGTGTGCTCATCTTGGAGTAGTATTGGGATGAGTGACCTCTTGGGAAGTCTCATTTTTCATGCCAAAGGTTTTAGACATTAGAAGCCATAACTTTTGATTTTGAAAGCCTTTTTCGACAAATGAAAAGTTGTTTTCTACAAATTTTAACTTTCTAGAAAAAATGGTTAAGTCAGATTCTCCCTATGGAACCCAAAAAATTAGTTTGAACCCCTTGCACAACATAGTATCTCAAGACCCTCAAATGCTTAATTTTAGCATAACTTGAGCATACAATGTTTTTTTTTTTACCATATGAATAGTTAGTTTCAACATTTTTCACCCTTCTAAACTCAATGGTGAGGACAGATTTATCATATAGGTACTTGATAATTCAATAACACCTTAAATTATGCCTTAAGAGGACATAATATAGACTAGCCAGTCAAACCTACCAATTATTCAGACTTAATGTAACCTCTTAAAACTTAAGATTAAAGGTTTAACCTATGTAGATAGATAATCTTAGCTTCCTAAAACTCTAGTTTGTCATTAGTACACTGTTAGAGTCAGTGTTCTTAAGGGGGGTATAAAGGTTGTTAAGAATTAGATAATGTAGTAAATCAGTTAATTAGTTGATGTATCTATTAATGAACAAAAATAGTCAAGAAGATGTATATCAATTCGTTTTGCAATTAAATCATATGGTAGAACAACATGAAGAGTCATAATCTTGTTTCAACAAGATGTATGATACCCATTAAGAGTAATGGTCCAACAGAGAATCCAAGAATGAGAATGAAAGTTGCAACATAAAATGTGCTTGTAAGATCCCTAGCAAGTGAGAAACAACATTTGCTATGTCTAGCATGAGCTTTGGACTGGCATGAGTATCAATACCCATGCATTTTAGCAAAGTTACAAGAGTTGGATGCTGATGTTTTATGCCTACAAGAATTCTTTCCATGGAAATTTCTATACCAATTCCAACCAAACTTGGCAAAGATGGAATACATAGGTATTTATACAAAAAATGTTCTTGGGGATGTTCTTCTTTTGAGTCATACAGATTAGCCTGCTGCCAAAACCATAACATGGATGGTTGCATAATCTTTTATAAAGAAGTCAAGTTTGAATTAGTATAGAGATTCAAATGGAGTTTAGAAAACATGATTTTTGAAATTTCAAAACTTCAAAGGATGGAAAAGAAAGAACAATCAAGATTTTAAAAAAATCATATAGCCTTGGCATTGATACTAAAAATCCATCTATCAAGAAGATTTATATATATAGTCAACACATATTTAATTGTCAAATAAACATGTTCAGATATTGGACTATGTCAAGGAGCATACTTGATTAAGCAAATAAAAGAAAATTTGAATAATAAGTTATTCCTAAGCTATATTGATCCAATTCCAATTATCCTTTGTGGAGACTGAAATGCAAAAGTTGGAAGTAATGTTTATCAATTCTTAAAATATGAATGTGTAAAAGAATCCTTGGAAGATGAACCTAATTTGAAGAAGGTATTCCCATCAATTCAACATGAAATTCCATTGGCCAGTGCATACTCTGCTTACTTTGAATCTTCAATAGATAAATCAAATCCTAGAATTTAGAAACAAATGATGTTAATGAATAGTTCTAATCAAGAACCATAGTTTACCAATTACTTTGCTATGATTAATGAGGATGAATAAATAACGTTCTTTATTGACATCCTAGATTATATTTAGTACAATGTCTAACTCTATCCAGTTACCAAGTTACTAGAGGTAATTTCTAAAGAAGAAGTTGAGAAGAATCAAGATGAAGCCTTGCCATCCCGAACAAGACCATCTGATCATATACCACTTATGATAGAATTACAATTACTCCCATCAATTTGTAAGGTTGATCAAGATCAGGAAGTATCTCACCCTTACTTTTATTGATAAATATTATTATTTTCTTCATTATTCAATTTATATTTTAATTAGATAAGCAAAATATCTAAGGTAATGAATGTTGGAAATAAAGGATTTGCCCTACCTTCACTTGGGTAACCAGATACAAGTTGCACTTTGTGTAACCCTTGTTAGGATTGGTGATTAGTAGTTGGTAGATATTTAATTCATCTATTATCATTATCTTAGAAAATGAGGCAAATATTAATAAAAATAATATTTAATAATTATATATATATTCTTCTGACATATATTTTATTTTTGAAGAATAAGCAAAAAAAAAATTCAAGTTCAAAAGAGAAATCAAATTATTGGAGCAAAGAAGCATAATAGAAGTACTGGAGCTAGGAAAAGATAGTCAACATGGACTTGTTCAAGGACAAATGAAACCTAAGGGGAGTATATTGTAATGTCCCTATTCCCAAATGGTGCTACTACATAACAAGGATGATGCCTCTTCGTAATAAGTGTTATAGTTATCATAACAAAACCCAAAGGGGCATGTTGTAATTAAGACATGAAAGGGTATATTGTAATAACAAACATGTCTCTCAAGGTAACCTTTGGAGGTTTAACCTAAGGCATTTATACTCAAGCTTAGAGGTCATGCTAGTAGGGGATGATAAAGCTGAGAAAAGATGAGTCATGGGAGCTGAGTGAACTAGGATAGGAAGAGGATTGGCCATCCCTTCTAGCTAGTTGTAGGTCTAACCGTGGTGGTAGTCCTAGATTGCCTTTAAGTGATAGATGCTAAAGGAAAAAAATCTCAAGGAATACTCTCAGAGCATGATCTAGATAATCTATTTCACATCAATAAAGCATTCTTTTCTTTTTCTTTGTGCACTTTTCCTATTATTTCCTTTATGCATAATCTCTAATATAACATATATTTGATGTTTACCATGGCTTCTGAGAATAAGATGTTACACCCTTTAGCAGCTCTAATAAAGAGATGATGTATGATAGCTAATCTTTGATGGTTTAAATGCCTACAATAAAGTAGAAATCTACCTAAAGGAGTTGTAGATCAAAGAGATGATAAAATAGATGAAGCTTACCAACCTCCATTATGCAAATTTGGCAATATTGACAACTGAAAGGCCAAGGTTAGAGTTCGAGAAGCAAGTCACCAACTCGTACCTCCTCTATGAGGCTGAGTTCAAGAACCACAAGGACACCAAACAAAAGTTAAAAATAGCTAATGTGAAGCTTGAAGTTCTCAGGAGCCAATTCACAGACCAACGATCAATTGTTGAAAACCTAGCCAGAAGGATGAATGACTACCAAAAACTAAAAATCCTTATAAAGGCATTCAATGTGGAATGTAAATAGTTCATAGTGTGATTTGTCAATGTAAAGGATTTATTTCTAACTTTTTCTTGTCTGTGGAACATCCTTATACTAGCCCATATTGGTGAAGATGTGTGGACTATATACAACCCACAGAGCAAGGAGGAGAAGATGAAAGCATTGTTGTATGCCTTTCATATTTCACCAAAAGCAGTTGTTGCAATAGAACAACTATAGCCTTAGCCTCAACTACCATTGCCATGAGCACCAAAGCCTAGAGAAGGTCCTTCAACATCCTAGGAGCCTCCACCTCTTGGCACTCTTTGATCTCCTTTTCATTTTCGGTAATCAAAGGACCATTGTGGGTCATTTTTGTAAGGTGTCCAACTTTGTTTTCTAGGACATACAATTTTATCAATTTTTATAAATTCATATGATCTAGCACTCAGAGTTAGTCAAGTAGAGTTAGTTAGTCAATAATTCCATACCTTCTCAATTTTGTAAGAAGATCAATCCCATTCTTGTTCACTCAAGGACAAGTTCTCATTTAGTCATGGGGGTATGATGAATCATGAAATAGGTTGCATCCACATAGCCTTATCCATGCATGGTTAGATGAGTTGACATAGTATCTAGTCTTGCCTATATAAATGTATGTACCCACTGCATTTATGGTACATTAAGTCAATAGAGTAGCCAAGTTCTTATAGTTTTCTTCCATTAGAGTTAAAATATTTTTTGAGTACTAGTAGTAGGACTTTAAGGATTGTATCGTTCCTTATTTGAACATCAATCAACTTGAACACTTTGATGTGTTAGCAATAAAGATGAGATTCTTCAAATTTCTTACAACACTTAAGAATAGTTTAATGTTTCAATTATTGCACTTTATTGCTTATGCATTTTACATTCATGTCCTTAGTTAATTAATATACTTAATAATCACACATAAGTATGATCACCTCAAACATACTATTAACACTTGGTAACTAAGTCGCATTTTTAACAAGTTCAAGATATACATGGAAGGTGGGCTCAGATGCTTATGTTAGGATAATTAGATTAAGACATTAGATAGTTAATTAGTTAATTTATAATTAATTACCTTTATTCCATAATTATATTAAGTAAAATAAAATATATAAATATAAATAAATATCATGTGCCTTAGCTTACACTTAACCATACAACTGAGCTTACACTAGTAAAGCCAAGAAGACAACAATCACATCTCTAACTTACTATCTTTACTCATTAGTGCATTTAGGTGCTAAGTCCATGAAATTCAACCAAATCGTTAATGCAACACTTGTGATTTGTATGATTGTATGTAGGGACTACTTACCGCTCAATAAATATTAAAGAATATAAAATGATTAAGAAATGAGAAAAGAATAAAAGAATAGAAAAGATATCAAGATGTGGAAAAGTAGTAAGAAAAGAAAAAGAAAAGTTTAGTGCATAAAGTATCACACAAGACATTTCCACAACTATTATTAAAAATAGTTAGCTAGAACATGGAATGGATTGAGGATGGTTTGGTGGAAAAGGTAGAATCCATAGAGGAGTCGGGATGTTCAAAGAATGATTTGACTAGCTAAATATTAACTAGGATAAACTTGTGTGGGCTAGTTGGATGATAGATCTGCATGACACCTGATTGGTATGTTGCTTGGATGATATAGGGTCATTCCCATAAAGTTTGAAACTTAGCCTTTTGTGACACATGGCTGGGATTATAGTGGAAGACTTTATCACCTGATTGTATTGACACTTGTCATATTCTTATACCATGCCTACATTTGGAGTATTTCTTATGTATCTCATTAATCATTAAAGCTACAAGTCTATTTTCTTCTAAAAGGTTAAGGTTAATAAGATGTTCTTTTTGAACCAAGTTTAGATCTAGGTTAAGTTTACTAGTAGTAGCTAAAGTTTGTAGTTCCACTTGGATTGGTAGTGTGGGAAGCTTTTCATAAACTAGCTTATAGGGCAAGTATCCTATTGGGAGTTTCCATGTGGATCTATATGCCCATAGAGCATCATTCAACTTAGTTCTCCAATCCTTTCAAAATTAACTAACTATTCTAGTTAATATTCTAGTGATTTCTTGGTTAGTCACTTCTGTTTGACCATTTTCTTGGGGATGGTATGGTGTAGTTAGTTTGTGGTTCAACCCAAGTTGTATCATTAGCTTCTTGAATGTAGCTCCTATAAAATGGATTCCATTATCAAATATGAGCATGCATGATACTCCAAACCTATTCATCATGTGTTTTTGAAAAAATTTCATAGCTATTTTAGTTGTGCAATCTTTGACTGTAGCAACTTCTGCCCACTTTGTGCAATAATCAACTATCACTATAATATATGATTTCTTGTTGGACATTAGTGTGATGGAACCCATAAAATTAATTCCCTAGATGCCAAATGGTTCTAATGGCTAGATTCATTATAGCAGCCCTTTATTTTTGGCCATTATTCCCTCATTGTATTGGCTTCTTTCACAAGACTAAATGAATTTGTATGCATCCTTGAATATGCTAGTCCAAACGTAGCCTGCCATCATAAGCTTTAATGCTATTCTACATCTTAAATAGTGACAACCACATGGTCCCTCATGCACATCTTGTAAGATTCTTTGTTGGTTTTCTTCTGGAACAGACAATCTAATCAACCCATCAACATAGATCTTGTAAATATTTTCATTAATTTTCATATACCATTTAACTCTATGGAAGAACTATTCTTTTGTTTCTTATTCCACTCAACAAGAAGCTCATGTGTAGTGATATAAGTTAGGTAATTAGTAATCCATGAATTATTTATTAAGTTGACAGCCATTGTTATCTTTTTAAACAAATTTTCATCAGGAAATTGGTTCAATAATGGTTCATCATGTTCCTAAAAATCCCATCTTAGTCTTAACAAATGATCTGCTACAACATTTTTAGTTCCTTTCTTGTCTATCATTATGATATCAAAATTTTATAGTATCATGAGTCATATCACCCTTAGACTAATCGTTGGTTTATTCATTAAAACCCTAATGGCACTATGATCCATGTGGGTGTAAATAAGATACCTAAGCACATAGTGTCTCAATTTTTCAAGTGCATACACAATGGTCATAAGCTACTTTTCTGTAGTAATGTAGTTGAGTTATTCTCTAGTGATGCTTTGACTATCACAGTGTATGCAATATGGTCTTTTCTTATCATCGAACAAAGTAAGTACTATGCCTAGTGCATAGTTTGAAGCATTTGTCATAATGTGGAAGATCTTAGACCAATTTGCAGGTTGAAGGATTGGTGCTGAAATTAGCTTTTTCTTTATGTCTCAAATTCCTTCTCACACTATTGTGTCCATTAGAATGATGCATCTTTCTTTGTCAATTCCACTAGCAGCTTTGTTATCTTTGAGAAATTTTCAATGAATCTTCTGTAGTATCCTTTATGGCCAAGGAATGATCTAACATCCTTAACAGTTTGTAGCCTCTGGGTGATATTTTTAATGACTCTTATTTTATCTAGATCTACCTCTACTCCTTTTTGAGATACTCTATGTTCCAAAACAATACCATCTTAGACCATGAGATGACTCTTTTTCCAATTGAGATTTAAATTAATTTCAACACATCTTTTCAAAACCTACTGATGAGTGGCAAGGTACCCCTACACTCAACCATATGAAACGAGCGTCGCACGTGCGATCCGGTCGAACTCCGCAGATGGACTAGTTGTGGCACCTAGATAGTTAGCCTTAGGTCGCAATTCGCTGTCTTCCCATCTAGACTAGTTTTGCATATGTCACGTATGGTTTAGTCTAGATGAGGTGTATGATGTGTTCATAAATCTAATGCTACTCCTGATGGCAGTGGAAAATAATATTAACTAATTCTAAGCTAAGAGGAAAAGGTAAGAAAATCTAATCTAGCCTAAGTGCGACGAGCAACCGATTCCTTGATCAACCGTACACATCTTGGACTTCGTGCACGACTGCCACTGGGACTACCAAGCATAGGCCTAGGTACGCCACTGGGATTACCAAGCGCAGACCCCAAATACGCCACTGGGTTACCAAGCGTAGATCCCCCTAGCTACACCACTGGGCTACCAAGCAGTCACACTTAAATGCTCGTAATCAAGTCGTACTCGTTCCGCTTCTAGGAGTTTAAGGGTGAGAAACTAATCGCGATGAGTAACCGATTCCTTAACTAGCCGTACACACCCGTAGATGCTCGTAGTCAAGTCGTACTCACACCGCGCTATGAAAGCAATAAATAACATTAAATAAATAACAAATAAATAAACTAAGTGAATGCTGCAATGATGAAGTAATCTCGATCTTTATTGCCGGTCATGTGCGTGTCCAAGTACGGCACACTCGAATAAAGACACCGTACAATCACATTCACCACACTGCGGGCAGACACGGGAAAATTCTAACTCTGGAGGGATCAAACTGCCAGAGCTTCGCTACACTAAAACTGGGATCCCCAAACAAGGGGGTGCCGCCTCTTATTTATAGACATGGCGGCGGACTGCGATATCGCGTACGCGATATCGTAGGGAAGGACGCGATATCGCGTACGCGATATCGCGGCCGACGCAAACCGCGTCTCATCATACCCCCACGACTGAATAAAAACTCGTCCTCGAGTTACAAGGAGAACAAGCTTCAGTGATTACACAGTGGATAGGTATGGGATTATTAACTAGAAAAAGAAATGGACTAATGCCGCAGTGTGGGAAGACACAACACAGAGAAAAAATGCTACAACTACAAAAATGTGGAACTCATGTAGTTCCTGGTGGCGGTGGCTCCTCCATGGGTGCTTTCCCTTTGTCACGTGCTCCAAGTTTTGAAGATTGATGACGCTGAAGAATAGCTTGGAGCTTCTCCTCTTCAGTCCGAGGGTCTTGTGCCGTCCATGCTGATGCTCCAATGTTTGATGGAGTCGGCACTTCCCACGGACAGGGTAGTTGCGGGAACATCTGATTAGCTTTGACGTACCACGCCGCAAACACCCGTCGTTCCTCTTCAAAGGCTCTGGCTTTGTCTTTGTATTCGTGAAGTTCTGTTAGCCGTCGAGCCAAGTCGGTTGCCACATCTTTCTGCCCTTGGTAGCTCTCTTTTACCACCGCGAGTTCAGAATTTGCAACATCTAATTTTTCAGCCAACTTCTTTCGTTCTGCAAACTCTGCTTCATATTTGATGTAGGTGGAAGCTACCTGCTGCTCGAGCTCTGACCTCGGGCGTCCTGCTGTTAACATGGCCAGGTTGGCATATCGAAGGTTGGCCAACTCCATGTATTCAGTTAAGTCTTGGATCTGCAGGTCCCGGTTCTTAATTTCCGCCTGGTGGGCATAGGCATAAGTGTCCAATATGGCCCCCCAATCAGTGTGCTGGGCACTGATGTTGTTGATTTGGGCTTTTGCCATATGGATCTCCTTCTCCAGGATCTGTTTGTACATCCCCACCTGGTCACGGAAGTGCTCCTTCAGCTTCTCGTGTCGTTTAGCCTCATTCTGCCACGCGCTAATCTCGATGGCTGATTTCTGTCGAATAGCGCGCACCTCCTCCATTGAGAGGGTTCTATTTTCTCTGGCTAAACGGCTTACATCCTGGTTGACTCGGATGAATTGTTCTCGCAGCCGATGAAAGTGCTCATCGAGAACATTCTTTTGTTTCTCCACAGAAGTCAACCGAAGGTTATCAGCAACCAACTGTTTATTTTCTTCTTGTAAGGCCTTGAGTGCCTTAAGATGCGCATGAGTTTGCGCCTTTGCTGCGGAGGCATCCCAAGTGGCCGTCTCCTTTTCTTCTGCCACCTTTTTATTTTCTGCAATTAATTTGGTTAATTGCTCGGTTTTAAAATTGTCTAACTGGTCTGCGGGAACCAATCGCAAGGGATCCCGCTGTGCTGCTTGTAAGGCGATGAGCTGCTCTTGTAATTTCTGCACTTCAGCCTCAGCATGCTCAGCCCTTACTTCGGATATGACCAGTTTCCCCTTGGTTGAAATGAGGTCTGACTGCATTGCAGTTACATCCTGAGGGATGTCAAACAGAGACGTTAAAACTTGTCCTGTTTGAAGCAATCTGTCCAATGCATCCTCATGTTCTGCAGGAGTCATTGAGGTTCCCGCAATGGTTTGAGCATCTTATGCTCCTGAAAGATCTACCAGTGGCACAACAGGTACATGAAAAGATTCCTTGAAGTGGTCAGCTACCACATCAGCTGCTCCAGCGGCATCCTGGTGTTGCATGACCACCACTGTGGCCCCTTCACCAATCTCTAATTACACTTGAAAAGATGCCGCATGTCCAGAAATCTGTTGTGACCATCTACTTTCCCCTCCTCCTGTTTGCACTGACAACTCACCCCTTGTGCGATCTATTGAAATTGTAGGCTGCCTGGCATCATCGATGACACGAAAGAGACTGGTGTCATCACGACTTCCCCAACTGACCGTCTCAGCAATGGCCCTTAAATGGCTCATTGACGGTCTATAGTCTTGTGGCGGCGGCTGATCCTGGCCTGTACCGAGTTCTACTTCCTGTGGTTGGCTAGGGCCTGTGGCTGGAGGTTGACTAGGTCCTGCAAGCTGAGTTGCAGGGGTTTCAGTCACTTGTTCTTCGTTTTCCTCATCAAGCCCCAACTCTTCGCCAGTACTCTTTCTTGAAGCTGGCGCCTTTAATAATTTGGCGTAAGAAGCATTTTGGACCTTTCGGAGGACGTCATTTGTATATCCCCGAATACCTGCCCGACGGCACAGTTTTCTGATAAGGCAGGGAAAAGGGAGTGCCATTTTTCCTGTCTTCCGTTCTTCGAATCGCCTTAGGATCTCCGTCAAATATAGATGAGGAAGGTTAGCGTTAACCTTTCCCATCAACACTGCACATCCTCTTGCTGCATACGTTGAGATTCTCTTTAAGCCTTTTGTAGGGAAGAGGTGATAGGTCCCGATTTTAAGATAGACTCGCTCTTCCGTGGTCAGCTCACCGAAAGCCTTATCTCTGCCATAAGCCTTCTCTAGCCAATCCTTTCGCACATCAGGGTCAGATCGGGTGGATAACCGAGCAACATGGGGGCCTGAATTCGGAAGATTTAACACTTCCGAAATCGCCTGTGTAGAAAAATCTACTGACACACCACCGATGTTTACCGTAGTGCCTTGCTCCTTATTGTGCCAAAACAAGTACGTTTCTCCTAAGTACCAGGCACTTTGTTCAGAGAGGACAGGCCAGAAGGGAGATCCTTTAAGGTGATCCCTAACAGCTTCAGAAGCGAACTCTGCAAAAGATTCGAAGTTGAGTTCCACAATCACCGAAGCAATTGTGGACTTCGTGTGGATGGCCTGAACACATTCCGGGGGCAACGTGAGTTGTTGTCCCAGTTCAGGCACAACAGCTCCTCCTTCTGCCTGCCCGGACCGTCTGGTAGGAGGTTCGTTTTGATGGATACTGAATGAATGCACCTGCT